>OY992892.1:49336783-49521783 GCA_963921405.1 Cepaea hortensis | reverse complement strand
CACCTTTGTCCATGTTACTGTACTTCTGTAAACATGCAGTGTTGTTTAGATTTAGGGAAGCTCGAGTAGCAGAATGGCTAGCAATCTACATGCCGGCCCAGCGGACATGTATTTAAATCCCCATAAAATTGATCTTTTTTAATTGACCCAGGCTCCCGGTCTAATTTGGCTACCATGGAATATCCTTGGAAGTAAAACAGGCCAGCTTGACACGGATCATATCACCCATTAAGTGCTGACATGGTCTGTGTCAAGCTGGAGATCACCCATCAAGTGCTGACATGATCCCTGTCAAGCTGGAGATCACCCATCAAGTGCTGACATGGTCCGTGTCAAGCTGGAGATCACCCATCAAGTGTGGACATGGCCCGTGTCAAGCTGGAGATCACCCATCAAGTGCTGACATAGTCCGTGTCAAGCTGGAGATCACCCATCAAGTACTGACATGGTCTGTGTCAAGCTGGAGATCACCCATCAAGTGTGGACATGGTCCGTGTCAAGCTGGAGATCACCCATCAAGTGCCAACATGGTCCGTGTCAAGCTGGAGATCACCCATCAAGTACTGACATGGTCCGTGTCAAGCTGGAGATCACCCATCAAGTACTGACATGGTCTGTGTCAAGCTGGAGATCACCCATCAAGTGCTGACATGGTCCATGTCAAGTTGGAGATCACCCATCAAGTGCCAACATGGTCCATGTCAAGCTGGAGATCACCCATCAAGTGCCAACATGGTCCGTGTCAAGCTGGAGATCACCCATCAAGTGCTGACATGTTCTGTGTCAAGCTGGAGATCACCCATCAAGTGTGGACATGGTCCGTGTCAAGCTGGAGATCACCCATCAAGTGCTGACATGGTCCGTGTCAAGATGGAGATCACCCATCAAGTGCTGACATGGTCCATGTCAAGCTTGAGATCACCCATCAAGTGCCGACATGGTCCGAGTCAAGCTGGAGATCACCCATCAAGTGTGGACGTGGTCTGTGTCAAGCTGGAGATCACCCATCAAGTACTGACATGGTCTGTGTCAAGCTGGAGATCAACCATAAAGTGCCAACATGGTCCGTGTCAAGCCGGAGATCACCCATCAAGTACTGACATGGTCCGTGTCAAGCTGGAGATCACCCATCAAGTGTGGACATGGTCCGTGTCAAGCTGGAGATCACCCATCAAGTGCCAACATGGTCCGTGTCAAGCTGGAGATCACCCATCAAGTACTGACATGGTCCGTGTCAAGCTGGAGATCACCCATCAAGTACTGACATGGTCTGTGTCAAGCTGGAGATCACCCATCAAGTGCTGACATGGTCCATGTCAAGTTGGAGATCACCCATCAAGTGCCAACATGGTCCATGTCAAGCTGGAGATCACCCATCAAGTGCCAACATGGTCTGTGTCAAGCTGGAGATCACCCATCAAGTGCTGACATGTTCTGTGTCAAGCTGGAGATCACCCATCAAGTGTGGACATGGTCTGTGTCAAGCTGGAGATCACCCATCAAGTGCTGACATGGTCCGTGTCAAGATGGAGATCACCCATCAAGTGCTGTCATGGTCCGTGTCAAGCTGGAGATCACCCATCAAGTTCTGACATGGTCCGTGTTAAGCTGGAGATCACCAATCAAGTGATGTCATGGTCCGTGTCAAGCTGGAGATCACCCATCAAGTGCCGACATGGTCCGTGTCAAGCTGGAGATCACCCATCAAGTGCTGACATCTCAAGCTGGAGATCACCCATCAAGTGCCGACATGGTCCGTGTCAAGCTGCAGATCACCCATCAAGTGCTGACATGGTCCATGTCAAGCTGGAGATCACCCATCAAGTGCTGACATGGTCCGTGTCAAGCTAGAGATCACCCATCAAGTGCTGACATGGTCCGTGTCAAGCTGGAGATCACCCATCAAGTGCTGACATGGTCCGTGTCAAGCTGGAGATCACCTATCAAGTGCCGACTTGGTCCGTGTCAAGCTGGAGATCACCTATCAAGTGCCGACATGGTCCGTGTCAAGCTGGAGATCACCCATCAAGTGCTGACATCTCAAGCTGGAGATCACCCATCAAGTGCTGACATGGTCCGTGTCAAGCTGGAGATCACCCATCAAGTGCTGACATGGTCTGTGTCAAGCTGGAGATCACCCATCAAGTGCTGACATGTTCTGTGTCAAGCTGGAGATCACCCATCAAGTGCTGACATGGTCCGTGTCAAGCTGGAGATCACCCATCAAGTGCTGACATGGTCTGTGTCAAGCTGGAGATCACCCATCAAATGCGGACATGGTCTGTGTCAAGCTGGAGATCACCCATCAAGTGCTGACATGGTCTGTGTCAAGCTGGAGATCACCCATCAAATGCGGACATGGTCTGTGTCAAGCTGGAGATCACCCATCATGTGCCGACTGGTTGATAAAATTATGATGCCAGCACCACATACCAAATATGTCTCAAAATGTGCAAAAGGGTTTTTATATTTTGCTATAACATGGTTAATGTAGTATCATCACTGCTTGTTATTTGCTGATAAAGGTCTATCGCCACAATACCCTTTGTTTCTGTAATTGTATTTGGTAAAGCTGCCCTACATTTCATGTTTCCATATTATTTATGTTTCCAAAGCCTAACCATAATTTTAGGCCATTCCATTTATACAAGTGATCCATCCATCCATCATGTGCCATGCCAATAAGCGTGGGCAGTCATGTTCTGCCATCTCACTCGATCACCAGAGTCGTGGATCAGCTCTGTGTTCCTGCCTCGACCATGTCACGTGGGCAAGCCATCCAGGTATTTACTTCTTGGTCTTCTCCTTGGTCTCTTCCCTTCGATCTTGCCAGTCGTCACCAAGTTCTCCAAGTCATTTCTTCTCATAACATGCCCAAAAATCTTTGACTGTCTACGCCTAATGACTCTAATCAGTTTACGATCGCCATTTGTTGTTTGAAGGACTTGTTCATTGGCTTTTCTGTCTGTCCATGGTATTCTTTGCATTTTCCTCAGAAACCACATTTCCACAGCCATCAGCTGTTTTTCAGCTTGACAGCTTATTGTCCACGCGTCACATCCATACAAAAGTATAGGTTCTCTGTAGCACTTCAGTACTCTTTTTCTTGTTTCAATTGATATCTTTTTATTGGTCAGTATGTTTTTCATCTTGCAAAAGGCTACCTTCGCAATGGCAAATCTTGTTCTAATCTCTTCAAGGCATCTCCCATCAGATGTTATGACTGTGCCAAGATAATTGTATCGATTCGCTTGCTTAAGAATATGCCCATTTACTCGTATATCACATTGTGGTATTTCCTTCTTCCCAGTGACGACCATAATCTGTGTCTTCTTAATATTCATTTCTAACCCTAGTTGTTCACTGTGTGCAACAACCGCATCTACTAAATGTTGCAGGTCCTGTTCATTGTCTGCAATCAAGACTGTATCATCTGCATATCTAATATTATTGATGTATCGTCCCCCAATGTTGATTCCTTCCATATCTTCTATATTTCTGAAAATATTTTCACTGTACAGGGAAAAAAAGATCTGGAGACATTACACATCCCTGTCTTATACAAGTGATAAATAGTGCTTTATTTATGTTTTCAAATGGCCATAATTTGCTTGCTAGATTTAAAAATAAATAGACAGTTCCACATTGTAACAATTTTCAGTTTTTGACAGCATTTGGTCCATAGTCTAATAAACAAGTTGGGGAATACCTGTTTAAATTAACCATATATTCAATACATTTGTATTCATGGAAACACCACATTGTACATTCTTTTGTAAAACAATTTCAACAATGAACTTACAGGGTCCCTATGGTGTCTCCTATGTTCTCTGGATGATGATGACCTTCCAAGAACAGGTGGCCTAGAAGTTCCTTCTTCCCAAGAAGATCTTACAGATGGAAATGGCTTGTTTGAAAAAGATGTAGCAACACAATCATGGCTTTGACGTCTATCAGATGAAGGTAGAGGTGTAAGACTTCGACTGTGTGCACTTATTTGTTCTGAATCCTCTATGTCTAATGAGCTTAATTTGCTAAACATTGTATCCGATAAGTTATCATTGGTATCCACTGAACACATCTTGGAAGTCAGTGATGACGTGGCATGAAAAGGTGAAGCAAACACAGATTGGGACATTTTCAGAAGTAAATTTTTGTCACTTTCAGCTAGTGAATGAGTCCCTGGTGCATGAGGAACTGTTTCGTGAATTTTAACATTTCGCATGGTAGAGGTAATGGATGAGGTGGTTGATGAAAGGATCTCCTCAATTATTTCATCTATATCTTCATTTCTGTCAGAGTTCTTTTCGGGACTGTTTTTCTGACTGTGAGCTTCAGAAAATTTTATCTCCGATCTCTCTCTATCAGTGATGTGACATTCTTTCAAACTTTTACTTCTCGCTATTTTACCTGAGGATGTATACTCGTACTTTACATTTGTCTTATCCTCACTGTTTTCTTTAATCATGCCACTCAAATGTTGATGCTTGGAATCAAGAGGTTCATCTGGTGTATTATTAGTAACAGAAGCATCTTCTGAAATCTGTTTCTTGTTGTCTGCAGTATACTGGAGTGTAGCAGCAGAAAGTGAAGTAATTTCCTGACAATTTGTTTCAACATCAGAGACTGAAATGGTAAGTTTTGACAAGGATGATACTTCAGGAATGGGACTGAGCAAGCTGAACAACACTTCTTCTACAATGCCATTAGATACACCAGTATTTTGGGATGGTGAGTCTGTGGAAAGACCAACTTTGCTACTGTCAATAAAATTATGTTCATTGGTTTTATCTCTCTGTTCAAAACTATCATGAATCTCTACAGTCATATTTTGCTCCACTGGTGAAATATCACATTTAGATCCTGAGGATTTGATATGCAAGGAAGGCTTTGGCTGATGGTCCACTTCTACACTCCTAGGAGAATTGTTCATAGCTTGCTCACTGAAGGCATGAAATGGCTGTCTGTTTAACATTTCCTCTTTAACGTAATCACTTTCATGAGGTGAATTTTCATGTTCATTCTCATCAAGATCTAAAGAGAAGTCTGAGTCACTAGAATACAGATGTAGATCAGTAGACACCTCAACTTTTGACTTCCCAGCACGTGAAGTCAACAACTGCCAGCCAATACCTGTCAAACTAGTGGTATTAGGTTTAGCAGAGTCTGAGCTTATTTCAATTTGAATAGTTTTCTCGATGTTTTTGCCTCTTTGTCCTTTTCCAGACTTTCTACCACTCTTTGGTCTTGATTCTTTTTCTGTTTTAAGATCTTTAGTCCTTGCACATTGCTTCTTACCAGCAGAAGACTGCCTTAGTATGGTGGTAATCTGCCTCTTCTTAGATGATGCAACTGCTTTCTTTATATTTTTAT
Source organism: Cepaea hortensis (assembly GCA_963921405.1). Taxonomy (NCBI): domain Eukaryota; kingdom Metazoa; phylum Mollusca; class Gastropoda; order Stylommatophora; family Helicidae; genus Cepaea; species Cepaea hortensis. The sequence goes on along the minus strand of OY992892.1, from coordinate 49,516,410 downwards.
TTGGGATCTTGCTACAGCCAGGTTTTTTCACTTTGACTATAACATCTTCTGTTGAATTTTCAAATCCATGAGGCTGCAAAAATTCTTCAAATGGATTCACTATAAATGGAGTGCAGATCACTGTATTTGTCTCTTTTGCTGCAGCAATCAAATTCATTTTGGCAGTAGTTCCCTGAAATCTGGCTGTAATGTGTGGATCTGTTGACGTAGATTTTAGCTGAATATTTGGTTTAGATGCACAAGAATAGATGAGGTTATTTAAAGACATATTATTTGACACTGAATGATGACAATTTGGCACTGATTGGAATGTTGTGAAATCTTGATTGATATGACCACTTTTTGGCACTGGTTGGGATGGCACAGAATCTTGATTTTTAGAAACTTGTGCTTTTTCATTATTAGTTTCTTGTGCACAGGAAAGTGATTTAGAAATTGTATCCTTGAAGAAAACTGAAGTAGCACTTTGTTCTGAAGGCTCTGCCATTGTTGAAGAGGCACTCTTAATATCTGATTCTCCAACTAATGCAACAGGTTCACTGCTAGCACAGGAATTTGTTGAGGGGCCATTTGCAACACATGTAATATTTTTCTCAGTTTGCATATTTTTCTTAACTTTAAAATGTACAAACTTATCTAATTTTCCCTTACACTCTTCTCCAACTGTTTCAGTTACAAGATGTTGTTTTGTCTTATTTTCAAGACAATCTCCTTCCATAATATTTAACTGCTTCAACAATATACTTGCTGTAAATTTCTGCTTGCTGATACTTTCAAGTCTCTTTGATTCTTCAGCATGAGTTACATGTTTGATTCCACAAGACTGTTTTGTTGCTGGTTCTTGAGCCATGGCAGAGGTATTTAAATTAGTTGGTCTAGAGACCCTGGGGTTTAATGTTGTGGATGATGAATGAATACTAACATTGTTAGTCACAGAACTAGTCTTAGTGACAGACTGTTCCCCACTGAGGTTCACCATCATTTTATTCTTTGCTTCAGAACTACATAATTGTGAAGATTTGGTGGCCTGTGGCTTGACTGAACCTGAAGCTAATACATCTTTAACATTTCTGATGATAGACTTGAGCTGTGTATCAGAATGAGACTTTTGTTCCCGTCTCTGGTCACTGCTATTATTCATCTTCATTGAAGCATCTTTAGATAAACATTTGCAGCTGTCAATTTTAGTTTTGGGTAATACCTTTGTTTTTCCAATAAAAGGTTCAATAATAAGTTTCTTGGAAGGTTTTACACATCTAGCTGGATTCTGAAGGATCGCAAACTGAGTTGGTTTTTTATTTGAGGTAGATTGACATGGATCAGAATTGATAGTCTGCAAATGGTCATTCTGAACAAAATTGAGGTTTCCATCAGAATGTGATTTTTCAACAGCAGTATTAGATGTAAACCGGTGAAAAGAAGTTTCAGACTGAACTTTTGGTGAAATACTTTCCATGCTCTGGCTCTTGAAAACAGGCAATGGGCAGGTCGCAATGCTTGGTTCCTGGTTAGTACTGCCAGGTTTTTCACTTGACTTTTTCAGACTGTTGGATCTGGTAATTGCTTTATCAGTCCGCACGTCATCAATGTCTGACTCAAGGGAAGAGGATAAGGAATTATCTGATCTTCTTCTCAACTTTTTATGCGGTCTCATGATCAGTGGCTTTCCATCAGTGTTGACCAATGAATCAGATACCAAGAAATGTGTGCTTATATGTTGTTCTTGTAGTGTTGAAAGGATAGGATCATGTCTTATGGATCTGGTGGGGGAAGGCAGTGGGAATGAAAGGTCTCGAGGGGACGACGAAGACAGACTACTACTGCTTATGCTTGAAGCTGGATCACTACTGGAGAAGATCTCTTTAGGACGACTTTCTTCTAAAATGAACTCATCTTTGAAAATGGTGTGACTTCTCATAATCTCAGAAGGGGATCCCATATCTTCCTTTGGGTGTGAGAATCCCTGGAAATGAAAGTTATCATATTTTTAATGCAGTGTAGTGAGATGAACAAATTAGCATGCACAACACACCTACAGTATTAATATTTATTGTACTTGTCTCTTTAACATGAACATCAAAAGGGAAATTGAATATCTCTCAATCTAAATTTCCCCCCCCCCCCCCCCCCCCCCTTCCTCCTTCCTTCTTGCTCTCTCTCACGCATGAGCATGCATATGTGCACATATAGAAACGCATATGAAATTTATGATTTTTTTATGTAAACATATCAGGTTATTCAGACCAAAGACTGGTTTGTAGTTTTTGTTCATGTCACATTTTCATTCCAAATTTCCTGAAAGTTACAGTAAAGGAAGTTTTCAACATTGATGGTAAAATCTGAAAATAATGAAGAACATGTACTGGTAACAAAGAGCAGCCATAAGAATTGACAGCCAATTTGGCACATCTCAACACAATAAACAAGGTATTAGACAGGGTTGTGTACTATCACCTGATATGTTCAATTTGTATAGCAAAATAATAGTGAGATGCATACAAGACATACCAGGAATATCTGTTAGTAGGCATGAAGTAAACAACGTGCATTATGCTGATGTCATGGTTTGGAGCATTAAAAATGAAAAGCAGTTACAATAAATGATAGATATAATAGCAACAGAAAGTCAAAAGAAGTAACCTAGTCTGAATACTAAAACAAGTGAAGTAATGGTTATTACAAAGAAAAATTGTATACTCAAATGTAACATCAAAGTGGAAGGAACCAATCTGATAAAAAGTCAGCGTATTTAAGTACTTTGGTACTTAAACAACAACAGTTAAAAGATTATTAAGGAAATTAAATGTAGACAGGCCCAAGCAAAGGTAGCATTTCACAAAATGAATATTCTCTTCAATTTTTCTTTATCATTTGAGGCAAAGAAAAGCATACTTAAGAGCTATGATGTATATTGAGCCAATCCTGATCTCTGGAAGTGAATCATGGACAATTAGCAGATAAGAGGAATTATGTTGAGGTTGCAGAGTGTGGTTTTATAGAAGAATGATGAGAACATCATGGATGGATAGAATGAGCAATAAAGACATCCTAAGAGAAGTTAACTCACAAAGAGAACTGGTTACTCACATCAGATGAAGACAGTCCACACTCTTTGGGTATGATATGAAAAGGTGAAAGCTGGAGTTTGTCATCGCAACATTAAAGTTGAGGGATGAGACACATGGGGAGGCCAAGAAAAAAGAAGCCGGACAGAAATGTGTTCCAAAATAACTTTTAAAACACATAAATTAATAAATCTAGTGTAATGCCACCGCTTAAAATTAATTTTCTAGTGATCAGACAGCTTTATATTTTTGGCAAACTTCATGACCGGAGGTATGACAAAATTTCCCAATTTTGAGCTAGGTCAATTTTTGCAAGAAATTTGCTCCATAATAGTTAGTTAGTCGACAGATCATCCTCGTTGCACATCGAACCATTCAGTCCATAAGTGCTCGGATCCCCTCCTCAGCAAATCCCGCAGCGTGAAGCGGCTAACGACGCCAGTTCTGTGTTGGTTTATCAATCTTTTTTGGCTTCCTGCGTAGTGTTCTTGTTTGGCCACCCCTCTTTTAATTTGCTGCTCTCGCAGTCTGGCCATTGTTGTAGATTCACAGTCATCACTTGGTTCTCGCAAAAGTCTCACTTCACGTAGAGCATTCAGAATGTCAGCCTGGTCCATGGCGCGTCCGCCCTCCACAGTAGCCTCACCTGCGAGCTTGTCAGCCCGCTCATTTCCTTGTACTCCCGCATGCCCTGGCACGAAGATGAAACTAATCTTTGCCAGCCGAGACCGCTTCAGAGGCAGCAACCATTCTCTTCGGATCGACCCCTCCTCTATCCTCTTGATCATGTTCATTGAGTCGCTAAGGAAACAAGCCCTAGTGAATGTCTGTGTCTCGAGCCATGTTATTGCTTTACTTACTGCCATGACTTCCATGGTCAGGCTACTTGTGGTTTCAGTGAAAGCACCAGAGTCCTCCTTCACAATTCTCCCTCCGGCCCGAGCTGTAAAGGCCCATGAGCTTCTCACATGTCGGACGACCGACCCATCTGTGTAGATGACCGCGTCACCGTCTAGCGAATTCTCGAAAATCAACGCTTGTACTTCAGCCTCAACAGCAGCCGGATTTTCTTGTCTGCATTTTCTATATAGTTGGATGCAAACTGAAAAGGATGTGCAGAAGTCTGTTGGCACTTGCACCCACTCCTCGCCAGGTTCCAAGTCCTCAAGTGAACACACCTGTTGAAGAATGTCTTCGGCTTGACCCATCCACGACCGTCCTCTTTTTAACCTGCTGCCCTTCACCTTCCTAATTTCACTATGCAGTGGATGTTGTGTGTTTGCGTTAATTCTGAGGTAGGCGCGTGCCCTGCAAACTTGTATTCTGTCTTCAATGGTTGGAAAATCAAGAAGGTAGCGCATTGCCCTGCATGCTGTATCTCTTGTACATCCAAGAATAATGCGCATAGCTTCATTCTGTATCCTTTCCATCCTTTCTATCTGCTTATGGCTGAGAGTCAAGATTGCCATTGCATACTCCAAAACAGACATGACCAGCCCCTCGTACAGAAGACATAGATGGCGCTGCTCACAGTTTGCTGCCGCCATCACCCGCATCGCTGCCAAACCCCGCTTGGCCTTTGTTATCACCTGGTCTATGTGCACATTATAAGCAAGGCTTCGATCAAACCGTATCCCCAGGTAATTCATTGCCTGCGTTCTTTCCACCGTCTCTGAACACAGCATTACAGTTGGTGTTGGATTGTTGACAATATGATTATTCAACGAGAACCAAGTCACTGTTGCCTTTGTTGGGTTGACCATTGCCCCAGCTTCATCACACCAAGTACTTATGCGATTGAGTTCGGTTTGTAGTTCCACAGCAACCTCCTCTCTATCCTTACCCTGACGATACACTAAAACATCATCGGCATATGACAATGTCCTGCCAGGTCCAGTGATCTGCTCACTGGTGATTCTCACTGTGTAGGCGTTGAACAGTACCGGAGATAATGGTGATCCCTGTGGTAGGCCAGGATATATTGTTGTTGGTTCCGAAGTCCAACTGCCACATCTAAAAAACATCTGCTTTCCGTTGGAAGAGGGCTGCAGCGATCCAACTAAGGAGGAATGGACTTACGTTTAGTTCAAGAAGCTGAAACATTAAAAAATCCAGTGGTACTCTGTTGTATGCGTCCTCAAGATCAATCGCTGCAGCAACGGTTTCAGTGCCTGAGTGGAAACCTTCATAGACATCATGGGCAAAGACTGCTGCATTGGTCCAGGTTTCTCTTTTTGGACGGTACCCACCCAGGGTAGGTGGGAAAACACCTTGCCTCTCTAGTTGGCTTGATATTTTCCTGGCAATTACCTTCTCCAGCAGCTTGCCTATTGTATTCTGCATGGTTATAATTAGATATCCCTGAATTTTTTTGTGGTCTTTGTCAGGCTTCGGCAAGGGAATCAGATAGCTGTGTAACCATTCCTCCTTGATGCTAGCACTCCCTATACTGTTGTTGTACATGTCTGCTAGTTTCTCTAGCTCATTGTTGGTACACCTATTTATGTCGTCGTATCTTATGCCATCAGGACCTGGAGCACTGTTTTTTGATCGTCGAAGCACAGCCTTGATTTCTTTCACTGTCACCGTGTCTTCATCCGAAGTGTTCTGGGCCTTGCATCTGTCTGAGGTGACCTCCTTGGCCAGATTTCGGCCTCCCATGTCTGTCTGGTTGCTCTGCTCAAGGTAGCGTTCAAAGAGGGCTTTGCCCTTGTCCTCGTCAGTCCTCTGCCAGATGAGGTCAGCACCTTGGAAGTCAGAAATGCTCTTATTCTTGACTACACCACTCATGCTTTTATGTAGTCGCCAGAACAATTTCAGTGACTTGTCTGTGCTTACTCTTTGACACACCTCTGCCCATTTTTCGCTTTTAACCACCGTGACCAGTTTTTTTAAATAGCTTACTTTTGTGTGCATCTCTCTTTCTAAGTGCAAGCAGGGACTAGTATGACCAGCTCTGTTCTTCTTGGCATTTTGCCATCTCCTTACAGCACTACGCTTATCCACCCAAGCCTTCTCCACCTCGAAACTCCACCACGGTGGCTGCTCCCAGCTTTTTTTCCTGCCCTGAAACGTTCTGCGCTTGTCACGTCTTATTTTACTCACCACATCTTGCCCTGTACTGTCATACTGGAACGTCTTTATCTTTAGCTTGTGCTGCCTGGTTCTGCCTTTCTCCACCAATATGCTGCAAGGGTGGTGGTCGCTGCCATGGTGTCCTAGGACACCCCATCTACACACTGTAGTGAGTAAAGGTGAAACTAGCGCCAGATCAATAGCACTGTCCTCATCGCCTGGACGGCTTGCTGTCCTGGTGACACAGCCACTGTTGATACAAACCAGGTCGATGGTTTCCAGTGCAGTCTCGAGCTCCTCCCCTTGTGTATTGGAGGAAGTGTTTCCCCATGATCTGCCTTTAGCGTTGAAGTCACCACAGAAAATAACATTTCTCTCGTGGCCTAATATGCCACTTAAGCACTGCCACTTCTGGGCGTCCACACTCGGATTGCGGGCATAAACATTAACCAACACGAATGGTATACTGGAATGAACTCTCAACGCCTGTATTTGTATATCGTCACTGTCCCAACTGGACATGTCTAGCTCTGACGCCACCATGCTGTTGCGAACGAGAATCGCCGTTCCCAGATGTCGTCTGTTGTAGAAACATTTGAAGCCGGCAATTCGGAGTGGCTGATCGCCCAGTCTCATCTCCTGGAGTGCTACAATGTCGTTCCTGTAAACTAGGGTTTCTAAAATAGAGCCCCGTTGTTTTACACTGGCACAGTTCCAATATAGAATACGGATGTTCCTGAGTCCTAGACGGTGACACTTGAGTCTAAAACGTCTCAAACCACCGCGCTTACCTTGCTTCTTCCTCCCTGCGCGGCTACCACGCCGCTTCGTTATGTTGACTGCTGACCACTCGGAAAACACACGTTGTTCCGCCATGTTGAAAAAACGTAAACACAGACTGCTGAGAACCACACACGCTGCTGAAAATTCACTCAAGGAAGGCTTCGCTCGATGCACGAACTCCGTAGCACCCGCGCAGATCTTGAGTAGAAACTCCTGGTTTTACATCCTGGCACACCAATTACACGCAAGAGATGAATAAATCCATCCCCTACGCGAAAAAGTTAACGAACACAAAACAACACGACCGTCCGTCGCCATCTTGAAACCGGAAGATCTGCTGTTCCATAATAACTTTTATGCACATCAATTAATACATCTAGTGTAATGCCACTGCGTAAAATTAATTTTCTAGTGATCAGCCAACTTTGAATTTTTGGAAAAATTAATGATCGACCGTATGACAAAATTCGCGTATGTTAAAATTTCTCAATTTTGAACTATTACATTTTTTTCCAAACAAATTGCTCCAGTATGGCAAATTATTACTGTTATGGTCATATCTTGTGTCAGCACATTGTTTTAAACTAATTTTGTAGTGATCAACGAACTTCAATTTTTCTTTTTTTAATACATGACCGTGCATATGTTGAAATTTCTCAATTTTGAGCTATAACAATTTTTCCAAAACAATGACTCCATCTAGTGTCATCATATTGTTTTAGAATAATTTTACAGTGATCAATCACTATGATTTTTTTTTGGAAAAATCCATGACCACGTGTATGTTGAAATTTCTAAATTCTTAGCTATAGGATTTTTTCCCAAAAACATTGCTCTATTATGGCAAACTATTACTGTTATTGTCATATCTAATGTCAGCACATTGTTTTAGACTACTTTTGTAGTCTCATCTCATCTCATCATGTTCCTCTTGTACCTTGTGGTGTCGAGGTGAAGTATAAACAGCGGGAGTGTGCCCGATTAAGGGCTTCATATATCGATATTCCCATGGACTCTGCTATTCCCTCCGTCCAACGTTTACATGGACGGCCTCTTCCTCTGTTTCCATCTGATCTGTACATCATTGATTGTTGTGGTATACTGTTAGTTGGTAACCTACTTGCATGGCCAAACCATTTGACTTGCTTTCTAATAAAATCTAGTGCTGCTATAACCCCCACTTAAGTCCCGATTTCTTCATTTCTAATCTTATCTCTTTTTGATACTTTGAGTATTCTTCTCAGGAATCTCATTTCTGTTGTTGTGATTTTTCTTTTCTCTTTTTCTGTCATTGTCCAGGTTTGGCATTGGTAGCATAGAGTTGGTAGGAAGATTGTGTTGTAGCGATGTAGTGACTTTTGTAGTGATGAACCAAAATTGATCTTTTTTTTTTTAAAATCCATGACCGCATACATGTTGAAATTTATCAATTTTGAACTATTACATTAAAAAAAAAATTGCTATTAGTATAGTATAGTATAGTATAGTATAGTATAGTATAGTATAGTATAGTATAGTATAGTATAGTATATATAGTAATAAAATTAGTATGACATATTATTACTGTTATAGTCATATATAGTGTCAGAAGATTGTTTTAGACTGTTTTTGTAGTGATCAACCAACTTTGTTGTTTAGTTATTAAAATCCATGACTGCGCGTATGTTTAAAATTTTTTTTCTAAAATAGCTTTTATGCACATAAATTAATAAACCTAGTGTAAACACATTGTTTTAGACTAATTTCCAAGTGATCAGCAAACTTTGCATTTTTGGAAAAATTAATGACCGACTATATAAAAAAATTCCACAATTTTGAGCTAGGTTCATGTTTGAGGGATATTTGTTCCAAAATAACTTGTATGCACATAAATTAATAAATCTAGTTTAAACATACTGTTTTAGACTAATTTCAAAGTGATCAGCAAACTTTGCATTTTTGGAAAAATTCATGACTGGTCATATTAAATAAATATCTCAATTTTGAGCTAGGTCATTTTTATTAATTCATGACTGGCCATATGAAATAAATATCTCAATTTTAAGCAAGGTTATGTGTTCCACAATAACTTTTATGCACATAAATTAATAAACCTAGTGTAAACACATTGTTTAAGACTTACTTCCAAATGATCAGCCAACTTTGCATTTTTTGAAATATTCACGACTGGCCGCATAACCAAATTTCTAAATTTTGAGTTAGGTCCATTTTTCCAAGAAATGTTTTCAAAAATAATTTTTATGCACATAAATTAATAACACTAGTGTAAACACATTGTTTTTAACTAATCTGCAAGTGATCAGCAACTTTTCATTTTTGGAAAAATTCATGTCAGGTCATATGACAAAATTTTTTAATTTTAAGCATCCTAAATGTTTGCAAAAAATTTGCACCAATGTGAGAAATTATGTATTTTAATGCATATGTATTAACTAACCAAGTGTAATGCCAGTGTTTAAAACTAATTCTCTAGTGATCAGGCAACTCTGCATTTTGGGGAACATTCATGACTGGCCGTATGACTAAATTTCTCAAGTTTGCATATCCTTTACAGGATGTCGCCGTCAACCACAGCATTTTTTGGCTGTTCATGATTTCTTGCCAAGTTACATTCAGTAGTTTGCCATTGCTTTCTGAATGACCGGTACTCACACCATTTTCATGAAAACCCAATACAAGACAGTCTGCTGCCAAATCGCCAGTAGCTGTGTTTCGAATGCTGTATGTGGGATTACGAACTGCGCCCGTAACCCCTTCGCCACGGACCTTGCAACTAATACAGTATAAACACTTTATTTGAGACCCTTTTCTAGTAATCGGCCAACTTTGGATTTGTGTGAATATTCATGACCAGCCTAAAGGCAAAATTTGTCTCCATTATCACAACAAATTTGTTCCAATACAGGAAATTATTCACTTTTACGCATATGTATTAACTGACCCAGTGTTATGACATTGTTTTAGACTAACTTTTTAGCAATCAGCCAACTGTTAATTTTTGGAAAGGTCATGACCAGGCGTATCATAAAATATTTTAATGTTTACCTTTGTTAATTATGCTAAATTATGTACTTTTATGCATATTTAAATCTAGTGTAATGCCACTGCTTGAGACTAATTTTCCAGTTATCAGTCATGACCGGCCGTATGATAAAATATTTTAATTTTTACCAATGTTAATTTTTTAACAAAATTACTCCAATACGTCAAATTATGCAACTTGATGTATATGTATTAACTAACCAAGCGTAATCCCACTGTTTGAGACTTATTTCCTAGCAATCAGGCAACTGTTAATTTTTGGAAAAATCATGAACAGTTGTATTACAAAAAAACTTAATTTTTACCTATGTTCATGTTTGAAACAAAATTACTCCAATGTGCTAAATTATGTACTTTTATGCATTTGTATTAACTAACTGAGTGTAAACACTTTTCTGAGGCTAATATTTGATGTTAGAATGAAACAATAATAAATAGCTTATTCATAATAACCCTATGCTATGAACGCCAAACTTGGAATTTCTCAAAATCAACACCTGCGAGATGAGATGCCTGAGATGAACTGCCAACTTAACTATCTGCGACCAAGTAAGAAATTAAGTTATCAGACTGACATTGGGATCAACATCTTGTGCCATATACACTGAATGGGAAAAGATCAAATGGTTCAGCTATCTCATAAGAGAGCAAGAGGGAACCTGAGAAGAAAATGTATTGGCGACATCAACGACATAAGACAATCACATGAAATGACACTATCCAGTGCCACCCATCAGGTGCTGCAATGCCAACTATGCCTCCCGATGCTTGACAGCAAAAGTGGAAGATGATGATGAAAAGAATAACGTTAATTTAGAATTTTTACATTCAAATAAAAACTGTCCACATTTTAAAGACATTGTTCATGCGTGACTACATACTTTTTCTCTCAGATTAGCATCCTCATGTACATCAACAAGAGTCGCTGGCAAGTCTCTGCTCAGGATGAGCTCAGGGGGTTTAGATCTGATTACTCTTTTATCTAAGAAAATTGACAAATATGTATGAAACAGAATATTTTTAACTAATTGTTTGAAACATAAAATAATGATATCTTCTTTTACAAACATGATCTGATTACTCTTTTATCTATGACAATTTACAAATATGCATGAAACAGAATATTTTAAACTAATTGTTTGAAACATAAAATAATGATCTCTTCTTTTAACAAACATGAGCAGTATTAGTTTAGTGGACAGTAACAAGTAGCGGCCCCATTCTCACATCTAAGGCACAGTAGGCACTTGGAGCTAGACCCACATTTGTATAGACCAAACGCCACTCGGTGGTCATGTGGTCAGTATTATGCCAGCCGCCTTGACCTCTCACAACATTTCCTGGTGCCCATTTAGGCTGGGGAAACCTGAGAACCCAGGCCAATTTTTTAAAATTTGAAACCAGACCAAACCCAGGACCACCACTCTGGATAGAGGTATGGTTAATCAACACAGTGGCAGGTGCTGAGTTGAGGAGAAACCACATTCGACTATATATGGATAGCTCAGAGGGTTAACCTTAGAGAAGCATGGTTTGTAAAATGTATCTAACAAATAGTATTACAATCCACACAATATAGGACATGGCATTACTATCAACATCAAAAATAGAAATTGAGAAACCAATTAAGTAAGTGTAAAGTGAATAACAGAACTTATATGTCAATGCAATAAAACACAGTAATTGATAAAAGAAATATGCCAGTAGATACATTTACCAGTGATGAAAAATTACAGGAAGTGAGCATTTCTGAATGGAGATGTGGTGATGGTCCGAGAGTGAAAACTTAGGAGTACTCCGGTGACCATCCGCACAATGCATAAGTGGGTGCCAGTGAAAGGTTGGTCATAGTGGACGAACATTAAAGAGCAATGATGTGTGCACCTAAGTATGATGGTAATAATAACGAAACTAATTTTCTGTGACTGAGAAGCAGGTCATTGCTAATTAGACATTTATATCAATGCCCTCTAGTCTGAGAATGATGACAGAAGCAGCCACTGCAGTTGTATACTACTGTTTCTATTTGTTCTTTGTTTCCAAAGAACCGGCATCTGTGATTTACAAGATAGTGAAACTGTTTCTCAATTCCCTGAAGTATGAAGTCAAGGGTTTTAAAACAGCCATGGGAAATTTGAAAGCAGATCACTTTGCATTGATTTTTATAGTATGTGACATTGGCTGTTCAGAAGGCAATGCCAAACTACTGAGCTAAAACTGCCAAGTAAATCACAAACAGCCACAAAATGCTGGTGTTGACTACAATGTCCGGTAAAGGATATTCAATTACATTTCTTTGTTGCCAAAGAGGACCACATTGTCATACACATGTCCCAGAACAGATTAAGAGATGGCTGATTAGATCTATGTTAACCTGGAAATGTCTGTTATGAGGGCAGAGGATAGCCTGTTGTTGATAACTTGATTTTCATATAGCACATCCTTTTCTAACTTCCAAAACTGATAACTGCTTAAAGGTCACTGCCTTAATGCAATGTCGCCCCTTATAAGAGTAACAGGGATGATCCATAGCAAAAGCAACGCCCGTTAATAAAAATTAACAATAGAAAAGTCTCACCTCAAATATGGAATTTGATACAAAAGAACTGACGGCAGTCATGCTAACAGTTTAGGCATTTATTAATGCACTGCAGAATCACATGGGATCAACTAATCTAAAGATATAAACTGTCGCGTTTATTTATCCATCTTAGAATCAGCTCCCGATTCCACTCTGTTAACCTTGACGCTCAGTCTTTTCCAATTCATCATTGAGTCGTCCTTTTCCGAAAAATAGTCTAGGTTGATCTTGGCCCGGTCCTTTTCATTGCATGAATTCTCATCAACAGATCATTCCTCTCCTTTCGCTGTTCACTTGCCGAATCTTCGCAACCATTGCTTCATCCAGATCTTATTCCATACGGAGCTCTCAGAAAAACACAAGCACCTTGGTGTCGTGGTCCCAGAGCGTCTCCCGTTGTTGTCCTATGACGTTTTTACGTTCCCATTGGTTTCTCCTTTTGTTTGTCCACTTTAGTGTCCATCTGGGAAAACCCCTTTTTCCTTTTGGTGGCGCATCCCGTCATGGCAGTCACCCTGAAAGCAGAGATCTGACAACACCAGACAAAAAGATGAGATGTAATGTTCTGCCACACTTTCAATAAAATACTGCAGTTTTTCATTGAAAAATCCAATCTTTCTATATCTCTTTTTTTTTAAAAAGTTCCATTGCAAACTTTTGTGCTTGAAATAAGTTAATCACAGAAGATAGTTATTGGTATCTGCTCCTTTGGCATTAAGGCAATAAAATATGTAGTCCTAAAACTTCAAATTTTCAACCAAAAATCATAATGTTTGTTTGCATATCCTTTACAGGACATCGCTGTCAACATCAGCATCTTTCAGCTGATTGTTGATTTCTTTGGCAAGATTATGCTCAGTAGTTTGCCATTGCTTTCTGAGAGGCCGGCTTACATACCCCGTAAGTTACCGACGTGATTCGAACCACTGCTGATTCTCACCGTCGTCATGTTACTTACGAGAGAAAAATCATAATACATTGTCACAAATATCCATCCATCATGTGGCATGTCGATAAGCGTGGACGGTCATGTTCTGCCATCTCACTCGATCACCAGAGTCATGGATCAGCTCCGTGTTTCTGTCTCGACCATGCCACAAGGCCAAGCCATCCAGGTACTTGCTTCTAGGTCTTCCCCTTGGTCTGTTCCCCTCGATCTTACCAGTTGTCACCAAGTTCTCCAGATCATTTCTTCTCATAACATGCCCAAAAAATTGTGACTGCCTACGTCTAATGTCTCTAATCAGTTTACGATCTTCATTTGTTTCTTGAAGAACTTGTTCATTGGTCTTTCTGGCTGTCCATGGTATTCTCTGCATTTTCCTCAGAAACCACATTTCTACAGCCATCAGATGTTTTTCAGCCTGACAAATATGCAAGACAAATTTATTTACCCATCCCAATATCCAAAATAGAGCTTTCTTGTAAATTCAGCTTATTTCTGGAATCTTCTAATGACTTGTGTAGCCCATCTGACTGCCTTGAAAGAGAATGCCTGGAATCTGTGTCACCCTGTGACATTTTACTGGAATGTTCTGGACTTTTACTCCGCCCAATCTGTGGCAAGATCTTGGTTCTTGTTGTACCCAGCATTCGGGTAGTCTCTCTGATTCAAATAGTATGCGGAGACATAGTTATTCAATGTTAAAAATGCAAAGACTTAGAAATGCCATTGTTATTTATTGATTATGTGGTTGTTTCGGGATTTGAACTTTAAATAAATATTGAGCACAACCGACTACTGGCAACGCCGATCGCATTCTGGTATGAACCTAAGGCCTATCCACGTCAATATGGAAGCACTATACTCAAGTGAGGGCGAAACTCAAGTATAGTGCTTCCATATTGACGTGGATAGGCCTTAGGTTCATACCAGAATGCGATCGGCGTTGCCAGTAGTGGGTTGTGCTCAATATTTATTGTTATTTATAATAATCTGTAATAAATCCTATTTTAGATCCTTAGAAGCATACATGCATCACTGTAAAGTTGTGTATACAATAGTCTTCAACAAAGCTTAGTTTAAATATCATATACAAGTTCTAGGATAACTTGTTCATAAGACTATCATATTTGGCACAACCAAATCTGTCATTTTCAGTAAAATTACAGTCAGTATGAACTAAATTCAAATAATATGTAGTCAGCTGAATATAAATTTTCAAACATATGTTCATGTATGAAAATGTTTATTAAAGAGCTTATTATTCTTTAACACATGTATCACTGGTTGCTACATTTGGTCTCTCCAAGCATCTTTCCCTTATCATTTGAAATATATTGTCTATACATGTTTGGTCGTCGGTCTCTCTGGCCGAGGGGTTACAACACTTTCTCTGTAATCCCGTTTATCACGCAAAGTCTCATAGCGGGGCGAGAGCTGGAAGCGGTTCGATCCCCGCTGGTGACTTGCGGGATAACTGAGCCGGCTGCTCAGAAAACAATGGCAAACTACTGAGCGTAATCTTGCCAAGAAATCAACATACAGCTGAAAGATGCTGATGTTGACAGCGATGTCCTGTAAAGGATATGCAAAACATATATGTATACATGTTTGGTCAGCATAGTTTTTATTGCTTCAGATTCTTTTCTCTTTATAGGTTTACATAGGCATTGGATCTTATGTGTTTATAATACTGAAGTTATGTATTATAATCTCACTGTTGTGTGTTTGCTTTTGCAGCTTCATTTGGGAATTTATAGACAATTGACTACATCCGAAGAGAAAGAGTTGAATGTATCTGAAACCTTAAACAGCTGGGCAACAAATAATAACGCAATACCAACTTCACAAGATGACAGAGAGAAATGGAGGGTGATGATCACCGACATCTGCTCCAGATCGGGCAACTGAAGAAGTACAAGATAATTTAGAAGAGAAACCTTATGTATCCTGCATGTAAGCCTGAATATTAAAGCAGCAGTACTTATTAAAAATGTGCACTATTACCGCTGCAACACCAGTGGCGGTGCCTTTAATGCTTCAACTTCTTGTAGGATTTTTCTTTCCACTTGCCTACATCTATCCACATTAGACAGCACTTTAGACTCTGTGGACATAAAAATCAAGATCAACATCTACACATCAGTTTTAAATATTAAAAAACTGGCTGTCCTCAATTTCACAAGGATACTTTACTTCCAATGAAGCTTGGAAAAATTCATCAGAAATGTCATTCAACACCGATGTCACAACACTCAGGACATGCTTATATGTGCTCCATCCTCCTCAGCAGATGTCAAAGAGTATGCGCACTTAGTGTTTCAAGGAACTGTTGGTTACCTAGCCTTAGTTTCATTCTCTGCCACAATCCTTCCTGAGAGTGCCTAAATGTATTGCTAACTCCACCATTTATTGCCACATGTTATTGATTTGTGTTTCCTTACGTGACAGGCGATCGCTTATAAGCTGTATAACAGCTACCTTGCTCAACTTCAGTGTTCTACCTGGATGCCAGTGAATCAGCCTTTTCAACATTAGTAATTTGTAAGAACATCTTCTTCTT
This sequence comes from Cepaea hortensis, assembly GCA_963921405.1. Classification (NCBI taxonomy): domain Eukaryota; kingdom Metazoa; phylum Mollusca; class Gastropoda; order Stylommatophora; family Helicidae; genus Cepaea; species Cepaea hortensis. The sequence goes on along the minus strand of OY992892.1, from coordinate 49,500,358 downwards.
CTTCTTCAGCGTTCCGAGCCATTGAGGTTCTTTGCTGCAGATATAATCTGTCTCCATTCGCCTCTCTGGTTGACCTTCTCTTGCCAGTCGTTGATTCCAAGTGCTTGTAGGTCTGTATATATATATTATCTCTCCAACATCTTCTTGGTCTACCTTGGTCATTTATTTCCCAAGTGTAAGCGAGTATTGTTTCCCTATTATCTTCCATTCTTTCTATATGCCCCAGCCATTGTAGTCTATTAGCCTTCATGATACCAGTGATTAGCGGGGCCTTAAACAGATCATAAATGTCTTTGTTACTTCTTCTTTTCCACTCTTCACTTTGTGTATCCCTAATGGGTCCAAAGATGCGTCCTAAAACTTTAAGAACATCTGATTTTTTAAAATAAAATGTTTAAAATATGAACTGATTAAAACAACTTAATTTCTATCAAATTTGAAATCTTCATGCTAAGTATTGGTACATAATTTTAAAGGCAAACATTAATAATAATAATAATAATAATAATCACTGATGTTCAAATTGCCTATCTCACCATCATAAAGATGATAAATAAGGCAAAAGAATTTATTTTAATGTTTTAATATTTCCTCGAAATTCACTTTCACATAAGCTATTTTAGCTTTTTCAAAAAGACTTACTTGTTCAGCAAAATGACTTCTTAGGTTTGTTTCATCAGCTATATTATCATTTGGGCTTCTTTTATCTATTTGAATATTTCAAACTTTTGTATGTATGAATTTTTCCAGCATGTAAATGTGGCTAAAAATTGCACACCGTAATCACAATTGCACTATTGCTAATATAGGGGGGTACGGGGTGTCAGGCATTGGTAGCACCTTTGGTAAGGATGGCTCTCATGTCCTTTCAGGACCCATCCCCCACTGGTCCAAGTCTGACACCCAGCTCGTGCCTGTGGCTCCTAGTAGCTGTCAGCATGCGACAGCGGCCACCCCCCGGGCAACAGCTGTGAGAGGCTGGCTAAACCAGGCATGGGTATCCGATTTGGTGTCAAACCAAGAGGTAAACTAGGGTATGCCTACCCAGCATGTGAAGACAGGATTCGGCAGACTGCGCGGAAGAAATCATTCCTGATTCAACGGGCAAGACGGAGTTTACCTGCAAAGCGTTGTGGAACGTAATGAGCACGGCAAGGCACGTAGAGCGCCCTGGTCATCCACTGCACCTGTATTCGTCTCCAATCGTCTCGACTTGTCTTGCCACTGGACTCAGATGGACTCAGGCGAGATAGTGAGGTCGACGAATTGCGCAACTCTTCCTCACTTTAATCCAAGTCATCGCGCAAGTCATTCTTCATCCAACGTCACATATCACCTTCAAGCCCTGTGGCGATGGGCGAGCGGCAAAGCGGCAGGCGTGGGTACGCTGGCAGCCGTAGTCGCAGACCTGCACACAGGCGGCTCAGGCCATATGGTCGTCTTCTACTGACCGGAGCAGCAGTGGGATTCGGCAGCCCCCTGAGCGACTGAGCAGCCCTCTATAGGAACACACTGCTCACCTCCATAGCATGAGGAAGGGGCTAGAAAAGGTGCCCTAAACATTGTCTGCTTCATCACTACCTAACCAGCTAGCCGCGGTTGGTGGGTAACCTTAACTGCGGTCGACATACAGAGAAAGATAAAACAAGCAAAGCTAAAAGAGTAAACCATATTCCCTTAACAATTGGAACTTGGAATGTACGCACCCTACTTGACAGAGACGGCGCGTCGGGTCCAGAGAGACGAACAGCACTGATTGGGAAAGAGCTGGGCAGGTACAACATCGACATTGCAGCCTTGAGCGAGACACGACTTGCAGAAGAAGGCCAAATCTGTGAAATTGGTGCCGGCTACACATTCTTCTGGAGTGGAAGGAAAAGCGAGGAAAGACGCCAATCCGGTGTGGGATTTGCCATTAAGTCGGCCCTGGTCGGCAAATTAGCTGGATTTCCAAAGGCTATAAACGACAGGCTCATGACCATGAAGTTGCCCCTGCTGAATGGAAGGAAGCACGCAACCATTGTGAGTGTCTACGCACCAACTATGACCAACGAAGATGATGTCAAGAACAAGTTCTATGAGGACCTGCACAGTGTATTAACATCTGTTCCCAAAGGAGACAAACTTATACTCCTTGGGGATTTCAATGCCAGAGTAGGCACGGACACCACCTCTTGGAGTGGCATTATTGGAAAGCATGGAGTTGGAAATTGTAACAGCAATGGACTCCGCCTCCTTCAGACATGTGCCGAACATGATCTCGTGATTACGAACACAATTTTCCGTCTCCCCATGAGAAATAGGACATCGTGGATGCACCCTCGCTCGAAACACTGGCACCTCATTGACTATGTCATTGTCAGGAGGAGTGACAGACAAGACGTTCGAGTGACAAAATCCATGTGTGGTGCCGAATGTTGGACAGACCATCGTCTCATTGTCTCGAAAATGAACATCCACATCAGGCCACCACGGCGTCCTCAAGGGGCGAAAACGCAAACAAAGCTAAATGTCACCCGCCTAAACAGCAAGAAAATGCAGCAGTCGTTTGAAAATATGCTGAAAGACCGCCTCAAGCCCAATGCTGATGCTAAACAGGATACAGAAACAGAATGGAGAGCCATAAAGGACACAATTTACAACACTGCTATGGAAATCCTGGGTCCAGCCCCCCGAAAGCATAAAGACTGGTTTGATGAAAATTCCGAAGACATCAACCAATTGCTGCCCGAGAAACATCTTCTCCTCAAGGCACATTTGAATGACCCAAAGTCAACATCAAAAAAAGATGCTTTCAAGAACATTCAGAGAGTAGTGCAGCAGAAACTTCGGCACATGCGGGACTCCTGGTTGAGCAGCAAAGCTGATGAAATTCAGGGCTTTGCTGACAGTTTGATATGAAAAACTTCTACGACTCACTGAAAGCGGTCTATGGTCCTTCATCACCAGGCATAGTTCCCCTTCTCAGTGCAGACGGGGGAACATTGGTCACCGATAAGAAAGAAATCCTCCAACGCTGGGCAGAGCATTTCAGCAAAATCTTAAATGCAACTTCCTTCTTCGATGATGAAACCATCAACTGCCTTCCTCAAGTTCCCACCAATGAGACACTTGGTGACCTGCCAACCATAGTGGAAATAAACAAAGCCATCCAGCAACTCTCCAGCGGCAAGGCACCTGGTCCTGACTCCATCCCAGCAGAGATATACAAGGCAGGTGGGCCGGTCCTAACAGAGCAGCTTCACCAAGTCTTCACAAACATATGGATGAACGAGACCATGCCACAAGATTTTAAGGACGCGTCAATAGTCCACCTTTACAAACGTAAAGGAAACCGCCAATCCTGTGACAACCACCGAGGCATCTCCTTGCTCTCAATTGCAGGGAAGATACTCGCCAGAATTCTTCTCAATCGCCTCACAGCCCATCTCGATCAAGGTCTTCTTCCTGAGAGTCAATGTGGCTTCAGAAAAGAACGTGGAACTGTTGACATGATTTTCGCTGCAAGGCAGCTGCAAGAGAAATGTCAGGAACAGAACTGCGAAATGTTCTCCACTTTCATTGACCTTACCAAGGCTTTTGATACAGTCAGCAGAGAAGGACTGTGGAAGATTATGGCAAAATATGGCTGTCCACGAAAGTTTGTCCAAATAGTGCGGCTATTTCATGACGGCATGCAGGCAAGAGTACAGGAAAATGGTGAACTGTCTGAACCCTTTCCTGTAACCAATGGAGTGAAGCAAGGATGTGTCCTGGCACCAACACTGTTCAGCCTCATGTTTTCAGCCATGTTGATGAATGCCTTCGAGAACGACGACATTGGAATAGACATCAACTACCGTATGGATGGAAAGTTATTCAATCTCAGAAGGCTGAAAGCTAAAACCAAAATTGACAGCGGCACCGTCAGAGAGCTCCTGTTTGCTGATGATTGCGCTCTATACGCCAACTCAGAGGCGGACATGCAACATAATGTTTCAGCTTTCTCACATGCCTGTGCCAACTTTGGGCTCAATATCAACTTGGAGAAGACTGTAGTTATGTACCAGCCAGCTCCAGGGAATAATCACACTGTGCCGAATATCAAAGTGAATGATCATAGACTAAGTGTTGTGGACAAATTCACCTATCTTGGCAGCACTGTGTCACAAGCTGCCACAATCGATGACGAAGTGAATGCAAGAATCTCCAAGGCCAGTGCAGCCTTTGGCAGACTGTACAAGAATGTATGGGACAGAACTGGAATAAGCCTGCAAACAAAGCTAAAAGTCTACAAAGCAGTTGTATTATCCACACTGCTATATGCTTGTGAAACCTGGACTGTTTATCAGCGACACGCTAGGAAATTAAACCACTTCCACACAGTCTGCCTAAGGAAGCTACTGAAGATTAAATGGCAAGACAAGATTCCAGACACTGAAGTCCTAGAAAGAGCATCCATGCCCAGTATCCACACTCTACTGATGAAGAATCAGATTCGCTGGGCTGGTCACTTGACCCGCATGCCAGATCACAGGCTCCCTAAACGAATTTTCTACAGCGAACTGCGTTGTGGTAAACGCTCCCAAGGTGGCCAGAGGAAACGTTTTAAAGACACTCTGAAAATTTCACTGAATGCTTTTGGAATTCATCATGACACCTGGGAGGCTGCAGCCAGAGACCGAAATTCGTGGCGTGCATCATTGCGCAAAGGTGCAGTCATATGTGAGGCAACCAGGACTGCAAGAGCTGTGAAGAAAAGGCAGGACAGAAAAACCACTGCAGGAAATCCTCCTCCAGAGACGTCAAGCATTCTTTGCCCACATTGTCAAAGAACATTTAGAGCCAAAATAGGCCTTATCAGCCATCTTAGAACCCACGGCTCCACACCTTCAACCCCACTGGATGAAATGAATGGTCATCATCATTCTTGATGGACAAACAACAAACAACAACAATTGCTAATATAACAAAAGCTAGAGAAAAATACAAGATTACAAACTCTTACTGGTATTTTGTGGCTGAATCTGAGCTTTCAGGTTGTTGTTAACAACATTCTGGAAATAAAATTCACAACAATAAATTCTGGATCAGAAAAACATATGTGCACATTTAAATCTACTTTTTTGTTTTGATAAAATGGTCTCATATATAGTAACATTGAAAATAATTGAATATAGCTATATTATGAGAGATTTCCTACAGTCTTCTTCAGACTTTAAGAATTATTTTTAAAAACAAAATATATCATACAAAATAAGGAAATCATAACACACAGAACAGCCTTCTGATGGTTGGAGAGCAACACAGTCTAACACAGTGATTCTCAACCAGGGGGGAATTTTAGGGTTTCCAGGTGGGTGGGTGGGGGGGGGGGGGGGGGGTTAGATTAAGACCACAGATTGGATTGGTAGACTCAAAATGGCTTCAGGCACAATATTATGTTTTTTACAGAGCATTTTGTTTGACGAAACACAATTTTCTGGCATTCTGGTGGCGTGTATTAAGTGACAATTCTTTCGACGTTTTAACTGTTTGTTTATTGTAATATGATTAATTTGGTGTGTTAATAAAATGTTGTGAATATAAAAATGTACCCTTTGAGGCTGACAATTTTGGAAAGGGGGGAATTCTTCTTCTTTCGTTTGCTGGAAAGGGGGAATGACATCCTGACATATGGTGAAAGGGTGCATGGGCCAAAAATGGTTGAGAACCACTGGTCTAACATGTGTTTGTAATTCACAGAATGAGCATTATGGGGTGACTGTTTGTCGTGAAGTTGGAACCGCAACTAATGACTCTTCGGTAGCTTATGAGGTGATAAAAGAGCAAATCTGAGACTGTCCCAAATACAGTGATGATGATTCTGTAGTCAGGTATCACCACAAGGAAATCTTGAAACATCACCATCATCATCATCATCATCATCATCATCATCATCATCATCATCCAGTGCCTTGCTGCTGGTGTGGGCGATCATGTTTCTCCACAAATTGTGATCTCCAATGGCATGAATCGATTTGTGTGTTGACTCCCTTCCATGCCATGACACAAGACTATCAAGAATTTTTTCACACTGTCTTCCTCTATCTCTCTTTCCACAAATCTTTCTGGTTGTGACAAAATGTTCCAGTTTTTGTCAACTCATAATGTAGACAAGAAATTATGACTGCTTCTTTCTGATGTTTGTGGTAAGTTGTTCTTGCAACTTAGCTTCCCTCAAAATGTCCAGATTGCTCATTTTGGATGTCCAATTAATTTTCAACATTCTTCTATAAAACCACATCTCCAGTGATTTTTTCACCTATTTACTAACTGTCCAGGATTTGAAGCCATATGTTAAAATTGGTTCCATCTTAAAATGCTTGAAACATAGCTATACTGAATTGTTCTCAAGGTTTTTTTGCTGATAACAGATATATATCTGAATACAAACATGCTACCAAATTTGAAATGCTACATTCTAATGAGCCTACTCACAATACTTTTACTAACAGTGAAAAATACTGACAATTTGTTTTCCTGTTTTCTTGCTTTGAACTCAAATGTAGTCCACACATGTGCTACTACTTCTAGTCTACTGAATTTATTTTTGCGAGTGGATTAGCTTTCCCTATTACCAGTGTCCCTTGCCATAAGACGAACCCACTCCAACTTCAGAGATACTTGTAATTTACGTCCTCAAGTCAAGGACAAGAAATCAACGTTTTAATCCAAATGACTGGTATAGGAGTTGAACCTATTACCTCATCATCAGTACACAGGATGTTTAAGAATGAGTGCTTTTATCTATTCGGCCATGATGACCTCTAAACTGATTATATATTTAGGATTTTTATTTTCATGTATAAGACAGCTGTATTCTATGTAGCCAGGATCATTCACTCGCTCTCTCTTTCTCTCTTGCTCTCTCTTGTGCCCTGCCAACTACCCAACAACCCATGTATGCACCCACCCACCCACACACAATTGATATTCACGGGGTCTCTATAGTGGATTGGTTAAGCTGCCTGCCTCATGCTCTGAGGTTGTGGGTTCAATTCTAGATTTAATCATTCAGTTCACAAGAGCAATTTCCTCAGAGACTCCTGGGGATCGTAGCAGAAACTATGGAAACTTCTTTGTGCAGTACTTGCAGTTGGCCACCCTGTAGAAAGAGACTGAGCGATATGGAATAAAACCTGGTGCAATGAAGTTGACCCTCTCACCGTTAAACCCCCCTCTCCCCCTTTTAAAAATGATGTTCATAACCACTTATATCAAACACTGAGACTGTCATCATACTTTTCTAGCTCCTTTTGGAACATGGGATACAACTACGCTTGTCCTTATTTTGGAACATGGGATACAACTACACTTATCCTTATTTTGGAACATGGGATACAACTACACTTGTCCTTATTTTGGAACATGGGATACAACTACACTTGTCCTTATTGTCCTTACACTTGTCCCATGGGATACAACTACACTTGTCCTTATTTCTATCAGATAATTCCAAAGCATTTTATGCAGTCCCATTATTATTTCTGTGGGAATTTTTTCTCATGGATAGAGACTGCCAGCACTAGTCATGTACCTCAAATATTACTTACCTTTCTTTAGAAAATATTACAAGAATTCAGGTGTAATTTGCTCTAGAACACAAAGTTGTGTGTTGTCAGGTATTATAGATAATGCATAACCATAATACTGTGGTGCCTATCCTTACATCAAAAGCTATCTGTTCTCATAAATTACACAGTACAGTTTACCACTAGTTTATTACAATTGCATCTTCAAACATTATATATGTTTTATGCTCTCTCATGACAGATGTTTACTATCTCATAATTGCACAGGTGGTTCCTGAAATCTTATATTACAATTGGCCTTGATTTCTTCTAGAAAATTCTTCTACTTAAATCGTTACCTCATCTATCCCAGGTTTACTGCTTATAATTACTGCATCATCAGTTGAGGGACTGCTGTCTTTCTTCGCTGCCATCCAAGCTTCCTTGAGGGTGTGCTTCATTTTCCTGGTTTTGGCCACATCAACCGGTGTTAAACCATGATCATCAGTGATGGTGACGTCAGCTCCGTACTTGAGCAAGGTCAGTGCTGTCATATGATGATCATTAAAAGCCTAGAAACAAAGGAAGACAATTTATAACTTTCTGGCTGAGATGTGTAGACTGAGTGCCACTATTTTGGCAGATATCAAATTGTCTGTGTATTTGTGTTTTTTTCCTTTTGTTACAGATTTATTGGAGTTTTAGTTTATCACCCTTTGACAAAATAGTGGAGTTTGAGTTATCATTCTTTGACAAAATAGCAAGTCGGCAATCAGTTATTTGTTTTTAATTCCATACATAGTGTTCCATTTATCTAGCTTTAGTTGAAGTGACAATTTCATTATTTGTGATCTACAAACATCAATATGATTTATGTTTGATAGCTCTACACAGATTTGAATACTGCAGACTCACTGTAATGTATGGATAGGTAGTGGTGACTGCTGTTGATTGAACTGAAACTTAAAACAAATGAATGTAAAATGCAACTAGCGATAAATACATGCATTATATTGCAAATTATATTCTATCAGCTTTAAATTTCTAAATATGTATTTACATTACTATCACATTATATTGTCTTCTTCTTCTTCTTCAGCTTTCCGAGCCATTGAGGTTCTTTGCTGCAAATACAATCCGTCTCCATTCGTCTCTCTGGTGGACCTTCTCTTGCCAGTCGTTGATTCCAAGTGCTTGTAGGTCTGTACATGTATTATCTCTCCACCGTCTTCTTGGTCTACCTCGGGGTCTACGGTCATTTATTTCCTGAGTGTAAGCGAGTTTTGTTTCCCTATTATCTTCCATTCTTTCTATATACCCCAGCCATTGTAGTCTATTAGCCTTCATGATACCAGTGATTAGCGGGGACTTAAACAGATCATAAATGTCTTTGTTACTTCTTCTTTTCCACTCTCCACTTTTTGTATCCCTAATGGGTCCAAAGATGCGTCTTAAAATTTTGTTCTCAAAGGTTTGTAACAAGGCTTTGTCTCCTTTCGTTGTACTCCAGGTTTCAGAGCCATACAGCACAACTGGTCTGATCAGTGTTTTGTATATTGTGATTTTGGTGTTACGAGATAGCGCCTTTGATTTTAGTAGATGTTGTAGTGCATAGTATATCTTATTTCCAGAATTGATTCTAGTTTGTATTTCTTCCCTTATGATGTTGGAGCAGTTGAAGATTGTACCCAGGTATTTGTATGTTTCCGTTCTTTTAATGGTCATATTATCTATTTGTATGTGGCCAGAGTTTTTAGCCATTCCGTCTCTTGAAATTACCATATATTCTGTCTTATCTTGGTTGATAAACAGCCCCATCTGTTGGGCTTTTTCCTTTAAGTGAGTCAATATTTCCAATGTCTTTTGTTCACTTTGCCCTATAATATCTATATCATCTGCATAACCAAGCAGCTTGGATGTTCCTCCAATATCACATTCCTCCTTTATCTTCCTTACAACTTTCTCTAGAGCCAGATTGAAGAGTAGCGGCGATAGTGCATCACCCTGTTTCAAGCCAGATGTTATTTGGAAGGGGTCTGATTTCCTGCCTTTATATGTTACTATATTATAAGTATCTTCCATGCATAGTCTGGTCATGTTGATTAACTTCCTTGGTATTCCAAATTCCTGCATAGCATTATATAGACTATTCCTATGGACACTATCATAAGCCTTTTTTAAATCCACAAAAATTATATTGTAAGGCTAATAAATAAAGCATGATAAACCATAATACTGGCATCATTTCTGAGATTAAGCTGTCAAATAAAAATATCTAAGGCAAATAAATGTACAATGTTTGTCACAACACTCTACATTTTTCATTGACTGATACAGAACATGAAGTTGACATCAAGAACTTACTGTCATATGTAGAGGTGTAAGACCAGCAAAACCTTTAGCATTAACGTCAGATCCTCTGTCTACCAGAGCAACCAAACTAGCTGTGCTCCCTGACTGAGCTGCTACGTGAAGTGGGGTCAACAGATGCTTGTCACAGAGTTCTAACGACAGAGAAAACAATTCTGGTTTTATCTGGTCAACACATCTATCAGGCCAATGTTTGTCTTTATTATCAAGTAAACAAAGACTGTTTATTAAAGAAGATCAATTATAAACAACTTTTGGATGGTTGGTTTGTTGGCTGGCTGGTTGGTTGGTTGTGAATCCTCTGGAAAACTGAGTTTCAGCTCTTAAGTCTGATGCACTGGTGTTCATCATCATCAAGTGCCCTGCCAGCTGGCGTAGGCGTTCATGTCTCTCCACAGATCTCAGTCTTTGGTGTTCTGTATCAACTCTGCTGCTGATATTCCTCCATGCCACCGTCTCAATCCATCCAGCGTCATTTCTCTTGGTCTGCCTCTGCCTCTCTTCCCCTCAATCTTAACAGTCATCATGATGTTCTCCAATGCTCTCTTCTCATCACATGACCAAAGAAAGCTGTTTCTCTCTTTCTTATTGTTGTATATAATGTTCTAATTTCATTAGCCTCTTTCAGGCAATCATCGTTAATTACTCTGGCAGTCCAAGGAATTCGCAACATTTGTCTTAGGAACATTGGTGTTCAGGTTGTCTTAAACCCGGAAAGGTCTTGCATTTAACAGAGTGAAATTGTATGCAGAAACTTTTCTCCTGACTCAGTAGCAATGTATGTATGATCTCCCTTAGAACTGTTGCAGAGCTCTCCTTCCCCTCTCCTAGCCCAAAAACCAGCGGGGTGTGCAAGACACACTGAAACTTCACATTTGTGGACAGGAATATTTAGATGTAACCAGATCATGATTCAGCACAGCACCAATGGACTGGCTGAGATTAGGCCAATATTGGTCATCCTTCCATGAGTTTTCAATATTTCATTGTCAACAGACTCCAAATCAATACTCATAGTGAGAAACAATTTATAAGTAAGCATATAAATAACATGAGTTTTCTTATCACCTTCTAATTCTTGGGAAACAATGGTAATATAAAAAAATTTGTAAACTTTTACTATAAAAAACACACCATAATTCACTCATGTATGGCTGCTGGTTTTCTAGTGACTGCTGCTTCCATCGACGATGAACTGGCGGACTTTTGTGCTGGCATTCTGGCAGCGGAATTATGCACAGTATATCTGTGCTGGCTGTTGGTTTGTCAAGACTCCTGTCTGTTCCACTTTTCACATGGGGCAGTGAGAAGAATTTTGTGTGATATTCATTGGCACAGGAATGGAACATAATGGGGCGACCCTTTGCCATGAATTTGGAACCGCGACTAACTGATCTGGTAGTTCATCATCATCATGCAACAGGTCTTTTGCAAAACATCTGTCTCATCATGTACCACCATTTTTCATTTCTTTAACAGCCTCCTGTTCAAGGTGTCTGCAATGTTCTGTATCCATCTTATCTAGTCGACCACTGCCCCTCCTTTCAGGAACCATGCCCTCCATCTTTATTTCCACGCCTGTGATATTTAATAAGGCCAAATTATTTCAGCAAGACTTGATGCTGTTTATGAACCAGTTTTCTTCGATAATAAGATCTTGTAGGATGCCAGTATTTTTCTTCTATTTAGCTCAAATATTCTAAAAACTTTTCTGTAACCATGTCCTCCATCTCTGTTTTTTTTTTTCAAGACCGTGGTACTGAATAAGGCCAAAGTATTTCAGTTTCCAAGACATGATGCTGCTTATGATCTAGTTTCATTTGATAATGAGATCTTGCAGAATGCCAGAATGTTTCTTCTATTCAGTTTACATTATTCCAAGAACTGATCTGTAAGGTTTAAGCTCAGCAGCACCAATTATCCTTTTTGAGTGAGTGCAAAATGGTTCATGAATGACATCCATATGTTGCCACAGAAATGATGCATGTTCCAAAAACTGTAACCTTGTTTGCTGGTGTTGTGCTATAGGTCTTTAACCCTTTACAAGGTGGAATGTCCATTTCCGTCCAATACCTTAAACAGGCAGATCGCCCGAACGCACCCGATACTATTATACATTGTAAAAACGCGATCTCTCGGCTTTCCAATACTTCCGACGGCTACTTTCGTTTTCGCCGATAGCTTGACAACGTGGCCGCCATTTGCAAGCGCCTACAATGAATTTGAACGGACTTTTTTAAAAATAGTTTTCGGGGTTTTTACGCTTAGTTTTTCAAAATGGATTTCGTCGATTCTTCAAGTGATAGCCGAGATTTCGCTAGGTTCAATTTAAGTGACATTAAAGGGCACGAAGTTGACTACTAATCGGAGCTAGATATCAGTGAAAAGCGTTACTTTGCATTAGCAGTCTGAGTCGGACTTTAAAAGAAAGTGATTATGATTCTGCAAATGTGTTTGTAAATTGCCGTATAGATGACGGAAAATCACAAACAATAACTGTATTTCGTAAATATTTGTGTTCATATATGGATAACCGGCAACAATCACGTGAGTAACATATTCTGCATGCTTTTCCCTTCATTGTGTTGTTTATTTAACTAAACTTGGTTGACTAACACCTTATTTGTGATGTTTTTACTAACGCAATCCGAAATTTTACCGAACCTGAAAAAATCTTGCCCGTTCAGGGCTAAAAAATGGACAAGCATCTGCCCTGTAAAGGGTTAATACCATTTAACACCTACATTGCCATGGCCATTCTACATCTGACATTTTTTTTCTTGATTATGGAGCTAAGATATTCTAAGTGTGTGTAGTTAATGAGGTAAAATACATGTTAGTTTAATCTCTTTCTTAATACCAGCTCTGTAGCGAAGGGGTTATGGATACAGTTTGTAACCCCACATGCCACGTTCGAAACACAGCTGTAGGGGATTTTGAAGAAGACCGCCTTGCATTGGTTTTTATAAAATGGTATAAGTGCCAGCAATTCCGAAACAATGGCAAACTACTGAACTTAAACTTGCCAAGAAATCACAAACAGCCAAACATTTCTGGCGTTTATTATGACATTCTGTAAAGGATTTGCAAGTAACTTCTTCTTTCTTAATATTAACAGCATAATAGAAACGAATCGAAAAATAAAATACTAACCTTATTTACGTTTTTAAAAAGTTAATTGCGTATGCTTTACAGGACATTGCAGTCAACACCAGCATTTTTTGCTGTTGTGATCAAGTTTATGTTCAGTAGTTTGCTATTATTATTGTCATCCTAAGGAATATTGGGGATAAGGCGTTAGGGCACTATTTTCTATGACTGGATTTAGATAACATTGTTCCACAGGAGATCCACTGTTCCTTCTTAGATTTGTTTTAAGAGCTGAGAGCATGGTCTCACTCCAAGTAATATAATCTCTTCATAGATTTAAGAAATGTATGTGACAGTTTTCTCAAGAATGCTCTTTGTAAAATATTAAGAGCTTGGAATCCCACAGAAAGGATACAACTTATCTGTTTAGAAGGCACTGCCAATGTAACATTCAACAATATGAAACAGCTTCTCACATCTAAACAGCTAAGTTACAAACTAAAATTAAGCATTATTAAGTGTTACATTTACTCTTCATTAAGGTATGGTGCAGAAGGTATGGTAGGGCAGTGGCTGGCACACTTGCCTTGTGGTCATATGTTCAAATTCTCATTGAAGCAAAGAATTTTTTGCGGTTATTTTTAAATGAATGCTAAGAATACCTTGGACTGTCAGAGTAAGTTACAACAAAAGCCTGGAAGAAGCTAATACAGTAGAACATTACACAAAACTATTAACTTTTTTTAACAAAACTAAAACAAAGAGACAAACTGTGATCTCATCTCCTCTTGTTCTTCTTGTAGCTTGCGGTGTTGAGGTGAAGCAAAAGCAGAAGAAGAGTGCCCGTTTATGGGCTGCATATATTGAGATTTCCATGGATTCTGTTATTCCCTCTGTCCATCATTTACATGGTCAACCTTCCCTCATTTACATGGTCAACCTTCCCTCATTTACATGGTCAACCTTCCATCATTTACATGGTCAACCTCTTCTTCTGGTTCCATTGATTGTTGAGGTATACTGTTAGTTTTTAGCCTAGTTATATGCTCAAACCATTTAACTTGCTGTTTTCTAATGAAATCTAGCGCTGCTAAAAACTTTGATCTGTGGACATATAATGAGAATAATGCCACTGGAGAACATCATGATGACTGGAAAAATCAGTGGTAGAAAAGGCAAAAGCAGACTGAGAAATGATGTTTGATGGTCTAAATAGAGGAATATCATCAATAAAATTGATTTAGAACACTAAGGATCGAGATATGTGGAGAAACATGAACGCCTATGCCATTTGGCACATGATTATGATAAAAGTTACATATTAAAACATGCTCAACAGTTTTTACGAAACAATTTTATCCCCATATTACCTATATCCAGACCTCCTGCGACCAATGCAACTGTCAAACCTTCTGCAGAACTAGCGTGAGACTGTGATGCATAATGCAAACATGACCTGCCATTGCTGTCAGTCACATGAATGTTGCTGCAGAACACAGAAACACTTCACATTCAGAACTGGGTATTCATATCTAAGATAAAGGCGGTGCTATGGCAGATACTGCCATTAGGGTGTGGAGTGTTAGGATTTCACAGGGAGGGAATTAAGACCACACATTGGCAGGCTCAAAATGGCTTCAGGCACAATATTTTGGTTTTTCTATTGAGTATTTTGTTTGATGAAGCACAATTTTCTGGCATTCAGGTGTCCTGTATTAAGTGACAGTTCTTTGACGTTTTAACTGTTTTTTTTATTGCAATATGATTAATTAGATGTGTTAATAAAATATTGTGAATACAAAAAATGCAACTTTTGAGGCTGACAATTTTGAAAAGGGGGGGGGGGGGGGGGGGATTCTTCTTCTTTCGTTCCTTGGAAAGGGGGGAATGACATCCTGACATATGGTGAAAGGGTGCATGGGCCCACAAAATGTTGAGAACCACTGTTCTAGACCATGAAATAATGAGGTGGGGGTTGGTCAGTTCCCTTTCTTGCTATCTTTCCTTCATAGATACCTACCATAAACTTCTGAATGTGATCTGATATCCATGTCAAAACTCAGAACTGCAGCAGCCCAATAGCTAGCATGCCTGCCTGCTGGCTGGTGGTCATGTGCTTGATTCTCTCTCTAGGCTGATTTTTAAAACTGATCTGGGCTATAAGGTTGACCCAACCTACAATGGGTACTATGAATTTTCTGGGAAGTAAATACAGCCTTCGTGATACTGACCACTACACCCGATGAGTGCCAATTGATCTACTAGGGTAAGTTAATAAGTAAGTCACAAATGGCTGTAGAAAAATGACTAAATATGATAACAACTGGAAACCAGTTTATTTTTATACATACATTGTCCTTTTATTTCTCAACATAATTTCCACCAACATTGATGCACTTATCCCATCATTTTATCGGTCCTCCCAATCCCGCTGCATGGAACTGCGTGCTTTGTTTTCATTTACCAGCCAGCCCACAGAACTGTGTGACTTACTTATTGACTCGCCCTCGTAATTTTTTTTCTACCCAGTTATGCACCGCTTTATGGGATAAACATTTGTCAGCATAAACACTGAAAACCCACCTTGGTGGGAGACATTTCGCGAATGATGCCGAAGTTGAATGTGAAGTGAAAACATGGTTTAGAAAACAGAGCACACAGTTCTATGCAGTTGGTTTGGGAGGACTGATAAAACGATGGGATAAGTGCATCAATGTTGGTGGAAATTATGTTGAGAAATAAAAGGACAATGTATGTATAAAAATAAACTGGTTTCAAGTTGTTATCATCTTTAGTTATTTTTCTACAGCCATTTGTGACTTACTTATTAACTTACCCTCATATAAAATATGGAGTTAGAACTATACACCCAGTTCGCCTCAAGGTGTGTAAATGGAGTACTTTACAGTACTTTTTAGATCAACCCCATAACCATGCTGGTCAGAAAATAGAAACCAATTACTGCTGGGGATTGAACCCACACCGCATCTTTGGTAAGCAAGCCCACTAACCACATTGCTACTACAGCTCCTCGGTGATATATGGGTATTTCAGTTTGTAGAGATGTGGTACTGAAGTGGTTAGAGAACTGACCTACCAACATTAAATTCCAAGTGGTTGCAGGGTAGACATATATTCCCAGCCACATCTGTCAAGATCTCATCCTTATAAGGAGGTTACCTGCGGTCTTTTGTTAATGCAAAATTGGTTATCTATTTTATGACTCAATTTAGCAACCAGATTTCCTGGATAACTCAAAATAAAAATAAATACAAACAAATTTATCTTTGTTTAAGCATGATGTGAATTACATTCTCAAGTTATCTATTGAAAAAAAGAATATCATACAATTAATTTAATTATTCAAAAACACAGACTTTCTCCAGACACATGTTCTGAAGGTACTAATTCTCAGGGAACAACAATTGTGCTTTTTAGGAGAAATAAAATGCCAGCCAACATGGCCACTCATGGCCTTGTTGAAAATAAAACCATAATTTTTAATTTTCACAATAAATATTAAAATTCAGAGGCTTCCCTTTCAAAGCACTTGCAGTAGCTTGCAATGTTCAGAGTGTGGATTGTCTACATTACACTCTGAACATGTTCATCAATTTTGTCCATAATAAATCCACCAGCTTATAGTCACTAATTGTGTCAGTTTGATATTGACTCATGAGTCGCCTTGTGTGCTTAATACGAGGGTGAGTCAATAAGTAAGTCACACAGTTCTGTGGGATGGCAGGTAAATGTAGTTGGTGTTTTTTACAGGTGTCATTAGGTGACGGCAACATCAAACTTTATGTTCCCGTTCATCAGGTGGCGCTAGGTGTCTCATGCACATGGACAGCGAATAAACAAAAATGGCGACTGTACATTCAGAGTGTACAACCAAACAGCAACGTGCTGTTGTGTGTTTTTTGTGGGCAAAAGGACTGCCTGCAAAGGACATTCATAAGGAAATGCTTCCTGTTTATGCTGACAAATATTTGTCCCATAAAACAGTGCATAGCTGGGTAGAAAAATTTTCTCAAGGACACGAATGACGCCGAAGTTGAATGTGAAGTGAAAACGTGGTTTAGAAAACAGAGCATGCAGTTCTATGCAGCCGGTTTGGGAGAACTGATAAAACGATAAGATAAGTGCATCAATGTTGGTGGAAATTATGTTGAGAAATAAAGGGACAATGTATTTATAAAAATAAACTGGTTTCAAATTGTTATCATATTTAGTTATTTTTCTATAGCCATTTGTAACTTACTTATTGACTTCCCCTCATATGATGCTCTTTTTTTATCTACTCTGACCTTTTATCTGAAAGTTTGCCATCTAATTATTAATGTTTATTCATTCATAAGAACATTTGCATGTTGTGTGAACTAAGTGCATTTGCAATATCTTTTTCTTCTGTCTTCTATACATCACTGGAGAATATTCCCCCAACCAACTCATGCCAAGCTCTCCTATCCTTTGCTACATTCTGCGGCTACCAACTCATGCCAAGCTCTCCTATCCTTTGCTACCTTCTGTGGCTACCTCCTTATTCTCCTCATATTACTCACCTCTGTCTCTACTTTTCTCCAGGTGATTTTAAGTCTTCCTCTATCACTTTTGCCCTATGCGTTCCAGAGAAAGGATTATCTTGTTATACTATTATTATTATATGTATTAACAGATTTCCTCAGTGTGTGTTGTATCCAATGCCATGTCTTTACCTCATCTCTCAATCCACTGGAATTTGTTTAGGAGCTCCAAACTGGTGATTCTGTAACACCCTTTTAGTCCTATTCTGCACTGAGGTTGCTGTGGTAGTACAGTGACTATCCTGCTTGTCTCTCAGTCCAGTGATCATGTGTTCAAATTTGATGTGGGAATTTATTTTACTGATCTGGGCTACCAGGCCTATGCAGCAGAAGACGAAGTAATCATGTTAATTGCTCATCTATACAGCTGTATTGATTTGATGTTCAAGCTAGGTACTAAATAAAATTTCTTTTAACATCCACAGATTTCCTAGTGCTATAAAAATCCTTTTGCCTTTGGTATTCTTAGTTTCTTAGATTCTTAATTTAATGAATCTATCTGTTCCCCCAACTTTACTGCTACTTAAATGTGTGTATGATTCCACCACATAAGGAGAGATTTCATGAAAGAAAATCAGGTTAGTCTTATCATTTGTTCAATTTATTCTCCTTATCTTAAACAAAAAAGTGTTTTGAGTATTACAGCCAGAAGTATTATTCATTTATTCACTTCGTATGATATATAACTCCGCAAGATGCAGCAAAATATGCCAGGCAATAAATCATCCAAGATATTGTTTGTGACTTATGTGTTTTAAACTCCTGAGCTTTGTCAATCCACTATGAATATTTGGACCAAATTGTTGTGACCTCCAACCAAGTATGTTTCCTTTATCTTGCAACTGATGTTGTGTCATGGCACAGTCATAATCTACTGAATACCATTTTAGGTGGTAGCTATTGTCATCATAATATAGTCTACAGTCATTAAAATTAGTAATGGTGATAAAAGGCATCCCAGCCTCACTCCTGTCCTTATTTAAAATGTATCTTTTAGTTTTTCTGAATGAAAAAAGTATTTACTTTATATCTTCATGTGTTGTCTTTATTATGTTAATGATCTTCTGTGGGATCCAATAGGACCTCATCAATTCCCAGAGAGATTCCCTATAAATTCCTTCCGAGGCTTTTTCATAATCCACAAATCAGTATATAAAGTGGTGAGTCCATTTAAATGCTTTTCCCTATTATTATGTGTAATGTTGCAATCTGGTCAGTGCAGGGTCTGTTTGGTGAAAAGACTTTTTTTTTCTCGCTTACTTAGAACTCAAGCATAGTCCATACCATGTACTATTAATTCAAGTGCAATGGACTGATTTTTGCATGTTGATTACCTTTCCTAATTATCAGTGTCCCTCGCCTTCAGGTGAACCAAATGTGACTTCTGAGGTATTTGTAATTTATATCCCTAAGTCAAGGACAAGAAGTGAACATTTTTAGTTCACACTGACCTGTATATGGGGTTTAACTCGCTAACTTGGCATCAGCACACCAGAAGTTTAAGAGTGAGTGCTCTTATTCAACTGGCCAATCTGAGCGGCCTGCCTGTTCATCCCGTAATTTGTTGAAGGCATCGTTTAATCTCTTGATCCTGTTTAATATTTTACTAGAAATTGATTGTGTAATTTAAGTAATGTAGTAGAAGATCTGTTTCTATGCTTTAAGGCCGGATGAACATATGGTACTAACCTTATATTTGTATAGACCATGAACCCTATATGTGTATAGACCACTAACCCTATATTTGTATAGACCAGTAGCCCTATATTTGTATAGACCACTAGCCCTATATTTGTATAGACCACTAGCCGTATATTTGTATAGACCACTAGCCCTATATTTGTATAGACCACTAGCCCTATATTTGTATAGACCAGCAGCCCTATATTTGTATATACCACTAGTCCTATATTTGTATAGACCAGCAGCCCTATATTTGTATATACCACTAGTCCTATATTTGTATAGACCACTGGCCCTATATTTGTATAGACCACTAACCCTATATTTGTATAGACCACCAACCCTATATTTGTATAGACCACTAGCCCTATATTTGTATATACCACTAGCCCTATATTTGTATATACCACTAGCCATATATTTGTATAGACCATAGCCCTATATTTGTATTTACCACTAGCCCTATATTTGTATAGACCAGTAGCCCTATATTTGTATATACCACTAGCCCTATATTTGTATAGACCACTAGCCCTATATTTGTATAGACCACTAGCCCTATATTTGTATAGACCACTAACCCTATATTTGTATAGACCACCAACCCTATATTTGTATAGACCACCGGCCCTATATTTGTATATACCACTAGCCCTATATTTGTATAGACCACCGGCCCTATATTTGTATAGACCACTAGCCCTATATTTGCATAGACCACTAACCCTATATTTGTATAGACCACCGGCCCTATATTTGTATATACCACTAGCCCTATATTTGTATAGACCACCGGCCCTATATTTGTATAGACCACTAGCCCTATATTTGCATAGACCACTAACCCTATATTTGTATAGACCACCAACCCTATATTTGTATAGACCACTAGCCCTATATTTGTATATACCACTAGCCCTATATTTGTATATACCACTAGCCCTATATTTGTATAGACCATAGCCCTATATTTGTATATACCACTAGCCCTATATTTGTATAGACCAGTAGCCCTATATTTGTATATACCACTAGCCCTATATTTGTATAGACCACTAGCCCTATATTTGTATAGACCACTAGCCCTATATTTGTTTAGACCAGTAGCCCTATATTTGTATAGACCACCGGCCCTATATTTGTATAGACCACCGGCCCTATATTTGTATAGACCAGTAGCCCTATATTTGTATAGACCACTAGCCCTATATTTGTATATACCACTAGCCCTATATTTGTATATACCACTAGCCCTATATTTGTATAGACCATAGCCCTATATTTGTATATACCACTAGCCCTATATTTGTATAGACCAGTAGCCCTATATTTGTATATACCACTAGCCCTATATTTGTATAGACCACTAGCCCTATATTTGTATAGACCACTAGCCCTATATTTGTATAGACCAGTAGCCCTATATTTGTATAGACCAGTAGCCCTATATTTGTATAGACCACCGGCCCTATATTTGTATTGACCACTAGCCCTATATTTGTATATACCAGTAGCCCTATATTTGTATAGACCACTAGCCCTATATTTGTATATACCACTAGCCCTATATTTGTATATACCAATAGCCCTATATTTGTATAGACCATAGCCCTATATTTGTATATACCACTAGCCCTATATTTGTATAGACCAGTAGCCCTATATTTGTATATACCACTAGCCCTATATTTGTATAGACCACTAGCCCTATATTTGTATAGACCACTAGCCCTATATTTGTATAGACCAGTAGCCCTATATTTGTATAGACCAGTAGCCCTATATTTGTATAGACCACTGGCCCTATATTTGTATAGACCACTAGCCCTATATTTGTATATACCATTAGCCCTATATTTGTATAGACCACTAGCCCTATATTTGTATATACCACTAGCCCTATATTTGTATAGACCATAGCCCTATATTTGTATAGACCAGTAGCCCTATATTTGTATAGACCACTAGCCCTATATTTGTATAGACCACCGGCCCTATATTTGTATAGACCAGTAGCCCTATATTTGTATATACCACTAGCCCTATATTTGTATAGACCACTAGTCCTATATTTGTATAGACCACTAGCCCTATATTTGTATAGACCAGTAGCCCTATATTTGTATAGACCAGTAGCCCTATATTTGTATAGACCACCGGCCCTATATTTGTATAGACCACTAGCCCTATATTTGTATATACCAGTAGCCCTATATTTGTATAGACCACTAGCCCTATATTTGTATATACCACTAGCCCTATATTTGTATATACCAGTAGCCCTATATTTGTATAGACCAGTAGCCCTATATTTGTATAGACCACTAGCCCTATATTTGTATATACCACTAGCCCTATATTTGTATAGACCATAGCCCTATATTTGTATAGACCAGTAGCCCTATATTTGTATAGACCACTAGCCCTATATTTGTATAGACCACCGGCCCTATATTTGTATAGACCACTAGCCCTATATTTGTATAGACCACCGGCCCTATATTTGTATAGACCACTAGACCTATATTTGTATAGACCATAGCCCTATATTTGTATAGACCAGTAGCCCTATATTTGTATAGACCACTAGCCCTATATTTGTATAGACCACCGGCCCTATATTTGTATAGACCACTAGCCCTATATTTGTATAGACCAGTAGCCCTATATTTGTATAGACCACCGGCCCTATATTTGTATAGACCACTAGCCCTATATTTGTATAGACCACCGGCCCTATATTTGTATAGACCACTAGCCCTATATTTGTATAGACCAGTAGCCCTATATTTGTATAGACCACTAGCCCTATATTTGTATAGACCAATCAGCATTTGATGGGTGATGTAGACAATACACTGCTGGCCGTCTTTACTTTTCAGAACATTTCCTGGTACCCATTTCAGGCTGGGTCAACCTGGGATCCCAGGTCAATTAAAAGAAACCCCTGGCTTCAGGGGTGTTTGAACACATGACCGTCGGGTCAGCAGGCAAGTACTCTAACCACTGCAGTACAGTAAATCTCAATGCAATTTACTCAGAGAGTTAATATACAATAATGGGCTGATACTCACGCTTTGCCTTTCATTAACTCCTCAGCCACCTGGATTGGATTGTAAAGCCTATTGAGCTGAGAACTGAGGCGCTCAAATAGTTGCATGTCTCTGCATACAAGTATCAATGGTGTTAACCCTTCTGCGTTATGACAGTTCACATTAATGTTGTTCTTGTTTTGCTGAAGGGAACAAAATGATCACTTATGTATTATTTAAAAAAACTAGATATTTCATCTACTTTATTCTTGTATGAGTTTGTAAAAATAATAAAGACTGCATCAAAATCTGATATGGCCACATAGTTAATTTATTACATGTGTCAAAATTAGTATATTATATATATTTTTACCATGTGACAACTAGCCAGACAACTTAAATGAATCAAGTTCTACATAAAAGAAAGCCAAAATATTATCCAACACCATCTGCTAACCAAAAAATGATTGTCTATGCTAGAAAAAGTGAAACTTGCAGAGTGACAGTTCAAAATAGAGGGGATAAACTTGTAAATGAAATGAAACAAAAAGGTATCTTAAGATCTTGCAGAGATACAGCAAGCAAACACCTTACCAAGAACCTAGGCCAGGTGAGGAGAAATCATAGACTACATAATTAAAATCCCATTTATGAATGAATGGGGAAATATATCAGGAAAATGAATATAAATTATATAATAATGACTAAGAAAAGTAGTAATAAATATATTAAATGACACAACACGTGTTTGACATTTAATTTATAATAATCTTTGTAAAGGATAACACAGTCATGGCTAATAAGAAAAGTATTGTAATCTACAATGCAAAACATATGAACACCTAACACAACACAAAAGTAAAAAGTAAATAATGATAAATGTGTGCACAACTTCTACGAATCTAATATATTTACTCTACGTAGAATATCACAGCTTAACAGTAAATGAACAAAGCCCAAATCTAATTTATCATCACCATGTATGTATATTTTATTAGAAAGCAGCAAATCAAATGGTTTCACCATGCAAGTAGGCTACCAGTCAACAGCATACCACAACAAGCAATGATGTACAGACCAGATGGAAACAGAGGAAGAGGCCGACCACGTAAACGTTGGATGGAGGGAATAGCAGAGTTCATGGGAATTTCGATATATGAAGCCCATAATCGGGCACTCTCACGATGTTTATACTTCACCTCGACACTGCAAGGTACAAGAGGAACATGATGAGATGAGATGAGATGTGTGTATATATTCATATCTCTCCACAGATCTCAGTCCTGGTGTTCTGGATCAGTTCTATTGATGACACGCCTCCATGTTACCACTTCAGCCCATCCAGATTCATTTCCTTGGTCTTCCCCTGCCTCTTCTACCTCTGATCTTTCCATTAGTTACAATGTTTTCCAATGCCTCTCTTCTCATTATAGAACCAAAGAACACTGTCTTCTTCTTATATTTATATGTTATCTTCTACTTTGATTAGCCTTTTAAATTTAAAGTACAGAAAGAATATATTACCAACACTTTCCTAACCACAAACAAGTTTCCCTGCCAAGCTGCCTGTAGCAGAAGCCTTTCATTCAGAATTTCCTGAGAATCTATCCAATCCAAGATGATAGTCTTCACAGGTAGAAAAGCTGTCTCCAGGGCAGTCTGAGTCTCATAGTTGCATAAGGTTGCATCAGCCCCATGTCGCAGCAGTAGTTCAACAACCTGTGTTGTGAATATTACATTTAAAACCAGGCATACACAAGTCTTCTGCTGGAATTATACAGACATACTTTAGCATCACAAATATAAGAAATTAGGGAGCTGCAGTAGCGCAGTGGCTAGCATGCTTGCCTACCAGCCTAATGTAATGTGGTCAAATCCCCAATGAAGATGATGTTTTTAAATGGATCTGGGCTCCCTTGTTGACCCATCCTAAAATGTCTTGGAAGTAGAGGTAGCTGGCGGGATACTGAACAAATCACCCATCGAGTGTCCATAAAAATATGGTGATAACACTATATGCCACCTGTGTTTTACCGGGGCCCATAAGGAAAGCAAAGAATAATAACACTGTAACCTACCATGTACGTCATAAGAAGCAACTAAGGAAGGTTGGCATGAGACTATCTCATCCCATAGAAAACTTTTGCTGCAAAGTCCAGTCAATCATTAACAAGTCTACTAAAGGCTTGGCATGAGTTGGTCGAGGGCCTAGAATCTATTGGGGGATGAGAGGCATCAGAGGCAGAACACTACATGTATATGCCCAATACACCTCAGGGCATGTAAAAATGGGTCTTTTACTTAACTTACGTTTACTTTAGCAATACAAATATAGGCAATGAGGGAGGCTACTCTCATCATCTCAGTCATGTAGCAAGTTCTTTGCAGAACACTGATCTCATCCCAAGCCACCCGAACGAGTCTCAGTGTCTTCCAGTTTTTCTGCCTCACACATTTTCATGCCCAAGGTCTCTTTAATGTCCCATGTCCACCTTTGTCTTGTCCACCTCTTCTTGTGCCTTCCATTACTATTTTTTTCTAAAGCATTCTTTCAGGTGGCTTGTGATGACATCAGTGTTCTGCAAAGAACTTGCTACAGAGAAAAAGTTGTTGTAGAGGAGCATGATCAGTTGTGCTTTCACATAACACATAATGATAAGAAATTCCTGTGATATTTACTGGCACAGGAACGGAGCATAATGGGGACAATCCGTTGCTGTGAAGTTGGAACTGCGACTAACTGACTGATAAGAAATTCCATGGCAGATATTAATGTGGGATTGTGACAAGATTAATCTTGTACTTATAGTCCATACTACATGGTATTAGTCATGTTTGTCATCAGCCATCTATCTCATTTACTATAGAGGTTCACTGGCAGTACGTAAATTAGGGTAAAAGTTGACCCATAGCTTGCCACTGCATGATGCTGGTGACATCAACAGCTTATGGTTTCTGAATGAGGACCAAACCGCATAGATTGTTTCCTGTTCCTTGCTTCTTTAAGAGTATAAAAGCTTAAATTATGATTATGATGATTATTATGATGACAATGATGTTGATGATGATGATAATGACGACAACAATGATGATGATGTACCTTAGAATGTCCCCTTTTGGACGCCCAGATGAGTGCAGTGTTGCCAGTTCTTTTATCCACACAGTTTATGTTCAATCCAATCTCATTGCTCTGCTGTAGAAGTTGTTCAAGTCTCTTACAGTTTCCATTCTGCATGATATCAGTTATAGCATTAATATATTAACGCAATGAATCTGGCTATGGCACCTGACTAATGAGGTTAAAATCAAGTCAAGATGAGTCATAAAAATAAGTACCTGACTTGAATGATGGGAAAGGAAAGAATTGTGAAAGGAGAGAATGGTTTTCTTGTTGTTTAAGAATTGACAGCCTAGTACTCAGAAAAAACCCACAGATACCCCATCTCCCTCAGCAAATGAAAGGTGTAGATCCTGATCATTTAAGTAACACACAGGTTGTAAGCATGGCCGAGGGGTTAGCAGCTTTCTCCGCTAACCCCGAATACTCTCGTCACGTGACGCGACGAGAATTAGCAGTGGTTCGAATCGCAAAAGTGACTTATGAGAGTATGGAGCCGGTCGCTCAGAAAGTCGTGGCGTGCTGATGAGCGTAATCTAGCCTTGGAATCAACATACAGCTGAAAGATGCTGGTGTTGACCGCAATATCCTGAAACAGGATGGAAACGCAGGAAAAAAAAAAAAAAAAAAAAAAACAGGTTGTAAGCATAGTTTAATCCCCTTATATGTCACTCCTTGCTGGAACAAGACTTAACTTCAAATTCATAAATATTCAGTTAATCATGAGTGATTTATGTGACAAGTTCAGATTTTTATAAATGGAGATTAGCATCATTGTGTGCCCTACCAACCGGAATAGACATTCATGTCTCTTCACAGATCTGTCTTTGGTGTTCTGGATCAACTCTGCTGATGATATTCCTCCATGCCATCTTCTCAGTCCATACATTTCTCTCTGTCTGCCTCTGCCTCTTTTTTCCAGTCAGGATGTTTTCCAATACCTCTCTTCCCATCAAATGCCTACAGAATTATGTTTGCCTTTTTCTTATAGTTTTATATAAGATCTGCAGAAATTCATGAAATCTTGGGAAGAAAATCTGGTGGTTTCCCCTTGACTTTCACATATACAATTTTACTTCTAGCTCTGACAGCAATTTCTGACTTTCACAAGTGAGTGCCCTGCGCTGCTCAGCTGCAGAGTTTTTAACTTAGGCCGGCGAATACTCAGTCCCCAAAGCTGCATTTGCTACTGTGATGTTTCTCATTCTCTCCCACGTGGAGGTGCAGAAAGATTTGTGGGGCCATGATGGCATTTCCCAAAACTCTCCAGTACTTTTAGAGGATAAGTGGGGATACTATGCATAATACAAAGAGGTGGGTGGGTGGGTGGGTGTATGTATGTATGTATGTGAGTATGAGTATGTGTGCATGTATGATAGATAGAAAAAGAGACAGACAGAGAGAGAGGGACTGGGAGAGGGATAGTATGTTATAACTAAGCTTAGGTTGTTAGGAAAACTTAATAAAATGAATTCCATTTACCAAACACAAAGGAAAGATTTTTGATAAAATGTGGGATATAAACAGAGAAAAACTGTAATCATTTTCATAAAGTCATTATTCTTGAATCTGTGAAGTTAAAAGAAAAAAAAAACAGAAAAAGACTAAAAACAAACAGCACAGTATATGACACATGAATTATTTCAAGACACACAATCTAGCGGAGCATAAACTAAGTGAGGACGTCCGGTCGCCAGCATGGCGGTTAGGTGTTGAGCTGATAAGGCCTGTAGTGTGTTTATGCTTGTGGCTACGGTTTGCAATCACATTTTCCTCATGTTGGACTGGTAGTACATGGTTCCATCACTCTGCTACTGAGTGAGTGCGTGGGCGACACCATGAGCTGTGAAATTCACGTGGAATGCTTTTACATCTGTCCTGTACAGTGAACTGCATGTTTGGAACAATGGCTACCGGCGGTTGCTGAACTGACAGTTTTGCCCTTTCGGGTCACGAGTGCATTTTTTGGGGTCCTGGGAGTCGGCGCTGAAGCTGCAGAGTTCGTGCTTTGTGCGACACTTTCGGCGGGTCACCCTGCGGTAAGAGACCAAGCCATGTGAGAAAACCCGGGTCAATGAGGTCTTTCTGGTGACTGCCGAGTCCATCAATGATGAACTGTGGTATTCGTTGATGAATTTTGTGTTGTCATTCTGACGGCGGCATTATATGCACAGTGTACCTGTGCGGGCTGTTGGATTGCTGAGACTCCTGTCTATTCCACTTTTCACACTGGACAGTGGGGAGCATTTCGTGTGATATTCGCTGGCACGGGAATGGAGCATAATGGAGACGACCCGTTGCCGTGAAGTTGGAACCTCGACTAATGACTAATGACTAAACTAAGTGAAAGCCTTTGTTTCACCACACAGTAAAATCAGTTGCATTTCCTTTACAGGAAGTCACACCATTTTTTTTGCTGTTAGTGATTTCTTGGCAAGTTTACATTTAGTAGTTTGCCATTGCTTTCTGAATGAACCTGTTTCATGGGGAGCTACAAAATACAAGATTTTACTAGATATTTTATAAAACTGAATTACATTCTGCACTGATGAAATAATGAAAGAACTGTCGGTATCAGTTAATTCATGCAAAGATATGTATGTAAAGTGTATGGGAGAAATAACATTGAAATGTAAAAGCGTGTTACTATTTTACATAGTTAAATGTTATATCTGTGAAAGTAGGAAGATTATGACAACAGTGTGTGAGGTGGTTTCCCTCAAAATATGATTAATATAACCCACAATTGAGACAAGGTATAAAACATTGGCATGGCACATGATGATGATAATCTGGAACCAGTATTGAAATGTTTCAGACTCTAGTGAAATTATTAGCTATGAAGTCAGAGGGAGATATTTCATGCTCATCATGTGCCATGCTGATAGTTGTGGGTGGTGATGGTTGGCCATCTCACATGATCACAGCATTGTGAAATGATTATATCATCATCATCATCCTCATGTGCCATGCCAATAAGCATGGGTGGTCATGTTTTGCCATCTCACATGATCACCAGACTCATGGATGAACTCTGTGTTCTTGTCCAAGTCGTGGCCAAGCCATCCAGGTATTTACTTCTCTGCCTTCCGATTGTTATTTTCCCCTCGATCTTGCTAGTTGTCACAAAGTTCTCCAATTTATTTTTTCTCATAACACGTTCAAAAAATTGTGACCGTCTATGTTTAATTTATCTAATCAGCTTACGGTTTTCATTTGTTTCTTTTAGGACTTGATCACTGATTTTCCTGTATGTCCGTGGCATTCTTTGCAAATTCCTCAGAAACCAAATTTCCACAGCCTAAGATGTTTTTCAGCTTGTCTGCTCATTGTCCATGCTTCAAATCCATACAAAAGAACTGGTTCTATGTAGCATGTCAACACTCTTTTTCTTGTTGCAGTTGGAATGATTACATACTGGACATCTATAAAGAAAGTAATCTGCATTTTTTTTTCCACTCTTCCCACTGCCTATACTGATTGGTGACCATAGCCATTGCATTGTCTCTGGAAAGAGATCCTAAGCTTACCGTCACAAACTTGAGACCATAACAACTATTTCTCAGCTGCTCTCAAGCTCAGTCAACCACCTGCCCATATGGTTTCATGTTACTCTACCTGGAGGGCTAAATGGGTAATCCACTTTGTTCAAGGGTGTCACGTGGACCTGCAGAAGCATGGAAGTGCCTTACTGCTCCTTTGATAGAGATAAATCCCTACTCCACCACCCATTACCTTCTGCAGTAAACAAACATAATCCGAAGGCAGATACTACCTTTGCAGTGAAGTGTTAGACCTTTACATTTTGTAGGCCATATCACAAATGAATTAAGTGAATTGGTTCCTTTCCTTATCATCTTCCTTTCCATAACAATTCCCACAAACATTCCGCAAATTATCAGGTACCCATTTTATCAGACTGGCAACCATGCTCAGAAAAAAAGCCACCAAGAAGGATTTATTTGATCCAGACCACTGTCTTGGTTCGAATCCTCCTCAAGCAGGAGTATTTTTAATTGAATTGAGCATCCAGGTCGACGCAGCCTAAAATGGGTAACAAGAAATGGTCTGGAAAGTAAAAGCAGCCATCTTGATATAGACATCACCCATCGAGTGTAAATTGGTCTATAAAAATATGGATCTAGCACCATATACCCAGTGGGCCTTTAAATAGTTAGTTGCATATCCTTTACACTATGTCGCAGTCAACCCCAGCATTTTTTGGCTGTTCGTGATTTCTTGGCAAGTAGTTTGCCATTTCTTTCTGAATGACCGGCATTCATACCATTTAATAAAAAGCGCAAGGCGGTCTCCTGCCAAATCGCCCGCAGCTGTGTTTCGAACGCGGTATGCGGGATTACAAACTGCGTCCGTAGCCCCTTAGCCACGCAGCCAGTCTTTAGATGTGGAAAGTGGTCCTTTACTTACTAGCTTAGTTAGTGTACTAATTACTATGCTACCACAGTTCCTACAAACCACAGTGGTGTGTAAAAAATACTCGAAATTGCCAAAATATTACAAGAAATTATCTTCACAAACACAATACAGACCTTTGCAGAGTTCAGAAATAATTCCTCTACATCAGTTGATCCACCAAGGATAGTTGAAGCTATGTCATAGTACTTGGCCGACGAGGCTCGTACTTTAGTCCTCTCACGCACTAGTGCACTACTGTGTTGTGAAGCTAAATTGGAAGATGATGCTGTTTTCAAACCATTGCGTACTGTTTGTTTAGAAGATGAATGACCATTCTCTAGAATTCTCCCCTTCTTAGAATCCATTGTAGTGAATTCTCACCTGTAAATAATAGCACAAGCTAACATTTAAATATGAAGAGATAGACTAATTTTCTTCATTTGTATTTACACAAAAATTACTTGGGATTGTAAATTACAAATATCTCTGAAGTCGGAGTGGGTTCTCCTGATGGAAAGGGACACTGGTAATAGGGAAAGCTAAATCACACACAAATATCAGTCCAGTGCACTAGAAGTACTAGCATGTTTATGGACTATGCTTGAGTTGACAGCGAGTGAACACAACCAAACAAAACAAATGAATAATATGTTTTAACAAAATCTATAGTTATGTTTGGCAAACTACTGAGCCTAATCTTGCCAAGAAATCAACATACAGCTGAAAGATGCTGGTGTTGACAGCGATGTCCTGTAAAGGATATGCAAAAACAAAAAAATAGTTATGTTTATGTTTCTTCTTCTTACTTTTATTTTCCACAGGAGCACAAGCCGTCCTATATTTTGTTGTTTTCTGCGGCTCACTCCATGTCCCCCCCCCCCTATATTATTCATAATCTGACAATGTTTAATACTTCTATTACCTTTGCTATATATTCCAGTTCTTCTTCTTCTTCTTCTTCTTCTTTTGCGTTCATCCGGAGTGTTTTTTCAGATGTAATTGCGGTGTGTCCAAGTTAAGCGCCCTTGGGCCGAGACCCTTAGGCCAACACATCTGACTTTAGCGTGCGTTTTTTATTCAGGTTAGCATTCCTGGGGGATTCTCGCTGTTGTGGTGCCATCCACATCCCAGCTGATCAAGTTAGAACTGTCGATTTCACGATCGGCCCTCAAGGGAAGGCAGGAGCAGTTCATGACATTTTCTGCCACCCGGGCAGGCTTCCATAGTTGCAGAGCTGACACATAGCGCTCTGGTGCTGGGCTCAACCCAAGAATCGCCACATCCTGCAAATTCCCCCCCCCCCCACACACATCCTATTACAGGACATCGCTGTCAACACCAGCATTTTACCACTGCTGTTGATTTCTTGGCAAGATTACGCTCAGTAGTTTGCCATTGCTTTCTGAGCGGCCGGCTCATGTTTTCTGTAAGTAACGGGCGCAGCGAGAACTGCTACCGTTTCTCGCACAGCCGTGGTTGCTCACGTGAATAAATGGGATTATGGAGAAAGTCGCTAACGCCTAGGCCAGGGAGACCGGCACGTCCTGCACATGGCTGCTTTAATTCCTCATTTCCATGTATTGGGCATTTTGTGCGCTACAGGCCACTCCTGCACAGACCAGGAACGGCCAGTCTGCAGATGACTTCCACTTAGCGAGCTTTCGGTTCGGACATGTCCGGACGCTGTGCCCAGAAAACCAGATTGTCAGAGCCGTTCCGGCTGGAAAACTTGATAGTCAGAGTTGTTCCAGGCACGACAGACAATTTACTCGGACGTTTTTGCATTGTGCCAATTTATTTGCACCCTTAGGCTGGCACATCCGACTACTGTGGGCATTTTTTAATCAGGTTGGCCTACCTGGAGGCTTTGAGGGACATTCTTTTGTGGTGTCAACATCTCTGCTGGTTAAGTTAGAAAGGCCAAAGACTTTACGGTCAGTTCTCAATGGAAGGCAGGGACAGTCCATGGGCATTTTCCGCCATCCAAGAAGTCTTCCATAATTGCAGAGCCGGCACATAATGTTCTGAGACTGGGCTCACCCGAGGAATCGCCACGTCCTGCTCATGGCTGCTTTAATTCCTCACTTCCATGTATTGGGCATTTCGTTCACCCCTGGTCGCTTCCCGCATAGACCAGGAACGGTCAGTCTGCAGACGACATCCACTCAGCAAGCTTTCGCTTCGGACTTCCGCGTAATGGATTCGCTAGCCAAGCATTCCATTTCGTGTTAATGAGACGCTTTTCTATCCTTAGTCTGCAGACGACATCCACTCTGCAGTTTTCTACTTCGGACTTCCATGTAATGGATTCGCTAGCCAAGCGTTCCATTTTGTGTTAATGAGACATTTTTCCACCTATGTCTACGCCCACTCAGTGAGCTCTAGTACAGACTTGCATCGTAACCACTATGTGCGATTGGAACGCTTTTCCACTTTTAGTAACGCTCACGAGGTAGGCTACACGTGCTGCTGGCTCAGCACATTACCTCCATGCAGCAGAGAGCGAGTGACGGCCAGGCTCGCTCATCCGGGGATCCCTCTTATCCCTAGGATGAAAGCCTTCGAACAGGCAGACATTTGAAAGATGCGTTGCCGGCATGTAAGGCCATGCAATCAGCACAAAGTTATCCAGAGTTCCCAGTGGGAACGCCACATCCCATGAAGGGCAATGACGATTGGTTTTGAACTAATAAAAGTGCTCTTTCTGCGAGGGTCGGAACTTGGTAAGCATGTATTAGCTCTAGAATTGCCACAGTTATCCAAGTAGGATCGTGTCATCTAAGGAACCTCGACTGATTTAATGAGCCATTCGCGGTTTCACTGTGAGACAGTGAGACAAGCATATGACTACTGGCAGGATCAACTAGATATCTATTGGACAGACAGACCATTCACGCACACGCAGGCCAAGAGAAGCATTACTGAAGCTAGCCCTCCCAGTACCTGGTGATACATGCAAAACTACTGGACGCCTACCGACGAGCTTCTAAGCTACGCCGGCAGGACTGACCAAAAGGCTATAACAGCTTACTGACTGCATACCCACTGCTCATCGAGAGAGAGTGGGCGCTTATCAAGATTTTGTCGAAAGGTCGTACAAATTTGCTCTTTCACCCGCTCGAACCACGACTCCAGCTTCACAATGCGGTTACATTCTCAAAATGCCTGCCTCGCTAACTTGCGTTGGCTGGGAAGATCCCAATTTGGTGCACCTCACACAGCCATCCAAGACAATGAACGCTAGACATGGGACTGATCTTGCGAACAAGACCAGCTCTCACTTTTCCAGTTCATATATACTTCTAATGTTCCAGGCTTCTAATGTTCTAGGTCGGTGTCGTTAGCCGTTACTCGCTGTGGGATTTGCTGAGGAGGGGATCCGAGAACTTATGGACTGAATGGTTCGATGTGCAATGAGGATGATCTGCCGACTAACTGTTCCAGGTACTAATTCTTGGCATTTTCCTGGTGAAAAGAAGTAAGATGGCAATCTAGACTGTGCTATCTTCCCATTGTATCGTCTCTCTTTTCCAGAAGGGCCTCCTTTCATCTTGGTTGGCTGAGTTATTCTTGTTTTGTTATCCTTTGACTCATTCTTGGTTGTTAGATTTTGCAGAATGGTGCAGTATGAAACCATCATGCAAGTTTAATTATGAAACCATCATGCAAGTTGCATTATGAAATCATGCAAAGTGCATTATGAAACAATGCAAAGTGCATTATGAAACCATGAAGCAAACTCTATTATGAAACAATGCAAAGTGTATTATGAAACCATGATGCAAGTTCCATTATAAAACCATGCAAAGTGCATTATGAAACCAAGCAAGATGCATTATGAAACCATGCAAAGTGCATTATGAAACCATGCAAAGTGTATTATGAAACCATGAAGCAAGTTCTATTATAAAACCATGCAAAGTGCATTATGAAACCATGAAGCAAGTTCTATTATGAAACCATGCAAAGTGCATTATGAAACCATGCAAAGTGCATTATGAAACCATGATGCAAGTTCCATTATGAAACCAAGCAAGATGCATTATGAAATCATGTAAGGTGCATTATGAAACCATGCAAGGTGCATTATGAAACCATGCAAGGTGCATTAGGAAACCATGCAAGGTGCATTAGGAAACCATGCAAGGTGCATTATGAAACCATGCAAGGTGCATTAGGAAACCATCATGCAAGCAATGCTGAAGAGAAATACTATTGCTAAGCAAACAATTTATCTGAAAAAAAAAAACATTCTTTATTTCCTAATTTGAAAGTGTGAGAAAACAAATGGGTTGAATTCCCTCTGTCATGTCTCCATCTTACAGTGGTAGAGGTGTTTGTGTGTTCAAATGACCCCAATAGTTATGCAGATAGTAACAAAGCTACTGGAAGGGTCCCCCATGTTGGACAGGCCATGGGATAGAGACAATACAAAGAGAGACTCAAACCTGCCATCTTATAGATAGACAGGGGACAGTCAAAGGCAAAGCAAACCCAAACAAATGCTTGTCAAAGTTGAATGTACTAAGCCACAGGCCTGACAAAACAGTGCCACACAAAACACTATGATATGATGCCAAATGGGTTGAATGGAAGTAAAGTTGTAAAAATACAGTATACTAATCAACAAAAACTGAAAGCAGAATTGGTCAGCTTTACAAAGAACTCAATCACAGGTGACTTTGTGGCTTGAAAACCAGTCAGCATACATAAAACACAAAACAGGCACTGATACAAATACATTTTTCGTTTTAAATTACAGGAAAATCACCTAGCCTTGATTTTTCACCCTGAGATTCAGATGACTCCGCAACCTCAGCTAAGTGACACTTTTGTAATTTTTTTAAAATGTAGTTCTGTCAGTATCCTTTTGTTTTTGTGTGCTGATGAAGGTGTTCTAGCCACAATGTCCATTCTGCCAGTCATGATTGAGTTCACGTAAAGTTGACCAATTTCATGTTCAGATTTTGTTATTTGCTCATAGTGAAAGTGCACATTTATTAATAACTCTCTGCATCCCAGACAGTTGCTTGAAACCTTTCTATGTCAAACCAATTGTTCCTTTCAAGTAATACCAGATAGGCCTAAAGAAGTAATGAACACCATGGGGCAAGAGTTAAAGTATTAACGTGGACATAGCGGGCTAATGTGGTTGAGAATGAAGCAATTAAGTAATGCATATTCTTTAAGGAGTAACAACAAACATAATGATGTGTTGGTTGGCACAGACAGAGTTAAAATATTTTTGATAAATATAATAATCTGCTCTATGAAAATTCATATATGCTGTAATAAACTGCATGAAAAGAAAACCAAGCTTAACTAAGTAAGTGAAAGTACTGAAAGCTATTACATTGTTGGTAATATTTTACCTGTTATCTGGTCATTTCATGTTTATAAAACACAGTTAACTAACTGAAACTGGGAATGTATCTCCATTGAGAAGTTTAGTACTGATATACGTTTCCTTATATCCTATATTTTACGCTTCTGAAACCCAATATATACTGTACCGTCTTTATAGTCATGAACAAAGAGAGAACTATTAATATTGGCTGCATGCCAATATCATCTCTACTGGTCTAGGTTACCATGCTGGGAACTTAGTGAACTGTGTACTAAGTAATATTCTATAATAACACTGATGTTCTAGGCAATGTTACGTTTGTAGTCTGCCATTGCTTTCAGAACGAGAAGTCAACGTTTAAGTCCGACTTTATGTAGGGGATGAACGTCCTACTTACTACTACTAGAATTAGTGTTATGTTATATTATATAATTAATAATTATATATATAATTATTATATTATAATATATAGTTAATAGTATATAGTAATTTTATTGTGATACAACTACAACATGAATGAACAACATTATTTACAAAATGCAGCCATATTCATATTCTGCAAAAATTAATATGTAAAGGTTACATTTAGAATGGCTAAAACACACAATAAACTTTCCATTCCCTATTTAATTTATAAGGGCAAGAAAGCAATGCAAATGTTACAAACAATGAATCAAAATCAAACGAAAATATTTTTTTTTTAAATTAATAAATAAATAATATAAATGGCTGAGAGAGTTCACTATGATACACAAACAAATGCCAATTAAATTTACTGCACTTCGTTACAACGAGTGTTTGTTTAGTGCTGTGTACAATTAAAAATGTCATAATATATAAATTGGTAAAATGTCTTTGTAACCTACATTCCCTTTGCAGATCCTATCGCTGCCATTATAATCCCTAGTCACTGTTGACATTTGCATAGTAACCAGGCGCCATTTTGAAGATCTAACGACCAGTAATTACCGAATGTGTTTCAATGTGTCGAAACAAAGCAAATAAAGAAAGCTGTCCAACATATGCAGAACAGTGAAATGTTTGGCAGACACCCGCTCCACTTGAAGACAAACTCTATGGAGATGTCAACAAGCTTAAGTAGACTGCTGCTATCTTTGGATATTCATGTTAACCTACAGAGGGGTGCGATGTATAAAGTATAAAGAAAATAAAATAAAATGAAGATTGAAGGTCATGACATCGGGTCTATAAGTAGCCTAATAAAGAGTGCAATCCAAATATATCAATCCAGACAAAGCAGTTGCTTCTCCTGCATCTTTGTTCGCATATCAAATGTTAACCGGGTTAAAGAGAAGAGGATCAACTCAGCTGTACCGGGTTCTATGGCCTGTCCCATATGCCATGGCTCGTCCTCCTTTCAGCAGTGCGGACTGCCGAAACCGCCGCATAGGGCACGGACTTTGTAGCGCCAGCAACGACCCCCCCCCCCTTCTTCCCCGGGCCTCTAGAGAACAAATACAGCACTCGGGGACCGAATGACGAAGTCTGTAAACAAACCCATTACCTTTGTTGTAACCCGAGGCAGGTCTCTCGACTACCACGCTAAGGTGACCACCACCATGAGGTCTTTATAAAATAAGAACAGATGGCCGGCCCCATAGGCCTGCTGCCCATAAAACCCATCGAGTGCAGACTGGTCTTTAAAAATTATGGGGCTAGCATCATAAACCCAATACTACTCATGAAGACGTTAAAAAATGATGCGGGGGGGGGGGGGGGGTAATCGGATAGAGAGTTGTTTCCTTAAATTTCTTTAATTACTGCACATTTGGCTGGACTTTAGTGGACACCTTGTCATGGTATTATTGTCATACATAGGGTCGAATCAAATCTCGAATATGTGATATAGATGGTTTTCAGTCTGTTGAGATTT
The DNA here is from genome assembly GCA_963921405.1 of Cepaea hortensis. Taxonomy (NCBI): domain Eukaryota; kingdom Metazoa; phylum Mollusca; class Gastropoda; order Stylommatophora; family Helicidae; genus Cepaea; species Cepaea hortensis. Next base: position 49,463,293 of record OY992892.1, on the reverse strand, counting down.
GGTGGCAATCTAATCTAAACATGATGACTCGATCTTGTCTTCAAGGTTGATGATAAGAATCGTGTTTCGTGTTGTTAGGGTGGTATTTTGTCCTGACAGATATTTGCATTTCTGCAGAGAAAGAGACCAATCACGTAAACGATGGACGGGGGGAATAACGGAGTCCATGGGAATATCGATACATGAAGCCCATAAGCTGGCACTCTCCCTCTGTTTATGCTTCACCTCGACATCGCAAGGTACAAGAGGAACACGATGATGATATGAGATGAGAGAAATTTGTATTTAAGTTTTTGTCGTTTTATAAAATGTGCTTAATTAATTTTCTTGTAAGAGTTCCTACCACTTTTACAAGCCCATCTGCTTCTTCTATTCCTGAGATGATGCGCGGACTGATATTGATAGAATCGTGCATTTACCAAAACTTAAGCTTATGTTTTCAAAGGAGAGAATTATACCATTTCGTCCTCTGGTTCAAGTATTGTGTATATGTATAGTGCTAACTCAGTATTTTATATTCATATTTATTCATACACGAGGGATGCTGTGGTCAATATCACACCGGAAGCACTTACTTCCCAGAAATTGTTCTGATACCTATTTTAGGTGAGATCAACCTTGGCGCCCAGGTTATCGGGTAAATACGCCTAGTCTCGATGGGATTCAAACATAGCATGGTCGCGTCTAGCGTGAGCCGCGTGGTCTAGTGGTTACACACCCGCCTCACACGCCAGTGATTCAGGATTCTATCCCGGTTCCAGTCAACGATATGCACTAACTACTGACGAACTCAAACAAGAGCGATTCCAATCTGACGGGAACAAGACCTTAGGTTCGTTCCGGGATACTATCAGCGTTGCCATTAGTGGGTTGTGCTCAATATTTAAAAACTCCAAATTCAGAAACAACTAAATAAATCAACATAGCTCAGTGTAGCAAACACGCCCCCGCGGAGCCTTGTCGTTCTTGCTCCGCGGTGCAGTTTTTGCTACACTGAATATAGATAAAAGCTGAACAACGAGATACGAAAACCCAGAGAAAGCGATGGGCAGGTGACGTACGGTTAACTTGGTATTGCAACGGTATTGCTGAACATTCATGGAGAGCATTAAAAAAGCCATATAAAATAACACAAAGTAATGCATCTTTACAGAACACAATTACGAAAAACACAGGACGTTGCAGTGACTAGCCTTCATAAACAAACAAATGATAATACATACACAAAATACAACATATAATCACGGAGATGACCCTCCAGTGACTACATTAAGGCATAAGAACGGGATGAGAGGAATGAAAAAATGAGAACAGTGAAGAGAGAATAAACATTTGAAAAAAGCAATGTGCCGCTTATTTCAGAATTCCAGGCTGTGTATCATAGCCTGAGATTATGAGATAAGTAGTACATTTTTTTTTAAATTAAATTTTTATTCTCTCTTCACTGTTCTCATTTTGTCATCTTTTCATTCCTCTCATCTCTTTCTTATGCCTTAATGTTGTCATTTGAGGGTCTTCTCCGTGATTATATGTTGTGTTTTGTGTATGTATTTGTTTGTTTATTAAGGCTAGTCGCTGCAACGTCCTGTGTTTTTCGTAATTGTGTTCTGTAAAGATGCATTACTTTGTGTTATTTTATATGGCTTTTTTAATGCTCTCCATGAATGTTCAGCAATACCGTTGCAATACCAAGTTAACCGTACGTCACCTGCCCATCGCTTTCTCTGGGTTTTCGTATCTCGTTGTTCAGCTTCTATCTATATTCAATGTAGCAAAAACTGCACCGCGGAGCAAGAACGACAAGGCTCCGCGGGGGCGTGTTTGCTACACTGAACTATGTTGATTTATTTGGTTGTTTCTGGATTTGAAGTTTTTTTAAATATTGAGCACAACCCACTACTGGCAACGCTGATCGTATCCCGGTACGAAATTGAGGTCTTGTCCACGTCAGATTGGAATCGCTCTCGTTTGAGTTCGTCAGTAGTGATTATATGTTTTGTTTTGTATGGGATTCTGAGATAAGTAGCAAAAATGTAGTTACTGGATGGTCTTCTGTGTGATCCTTGGTGATCATGAGAGTGACAATCTACCCTGTTCATTATTGATCTTTAAGTCCAACAAGACCAAGGCTGTGAGAGATTGTAAGCCCTTTAAATATGAGAGGGAAAACACCCTTCTGTGACGCCCCAAACAGGGGGCATGCAGTATAACTAGCAAACCTACTGATGTGCAGCCTCCATGGTGGACCGCGAAGTAGAATGGGCATGAAAATCCAAGAGAGCTGCAATAAAACAGTTAAAGAAAGTGTGACAGACACCTCAAAGCTCACAAGAGAAAATGGAGAAAGCTTCGCAAGAAAAGAAAGATAGAGTGGGGGAATATTATTATTAGCACTGTGCAGCAGAGGCCAAAAGGATGAAATAAGAACACTTTATGAATGAGATTGGAAGAGATAAGACACCGGGGAAGTTCTGGAAATTGCACAGCAGGTAAAATCTACATAGATATCGATTCGCCTTTGACAACAGACAAAGAGAAAGGGGAAGTTTTCCTGCAGAGATTTATAGCCCAGACATATCATAATGATGACATAAGAGACTTCGTTAGGGACTGCCTTTGAATATAAACGTTACAGAAAAATTATGACAATTCATGGGACGGATATGAGAACAGATTTACACAACAAGAACTCAACATTGAAGTCATGTTTTTAACGCAAAAAATTAGGATATTGAAATGTTTTGGACACGTAACAAAATATGGATGACGTCGACATGGTCAAACGGATATCAGTATTCGCTCCTAAACTTCCAGTACGCCAATGGCGAGTTATGCGGTCCACACCGTTGTTAAGTTTGAATTAAGTGTTGACTTTCCGTTCAGAAAGCAAAGACGAACTACTTATTGAACGTACAATTGCCTACAAAATCAACTTGAAGTTGATCGCAACACCTTGCAAATGACATGTGCCAAGTAACCATCAGTCCGGTTCGTTTTAGTGACATCCAAAATTGCACTGCCTTCTTGTTTCCATGTCCCCATAAGTCTGCCGCTGTTGGGCGAATCGCTCTGTGACGTTTCTCGTGTTTCCAACGCGTCTCTTAGTTTTTTTTATTATCGTATTTGGCGTCGAGGCTTTTTCTCTAATTCATATGACGTCAGTCTTGTTTGCACTCACTATATGGCAACATGAAACAAACAAAAACAAAATAAAAAGTCATACACATATTAAAGTCAATAAAATAAACGTTATGAAGGCAAGTGTAACGGGGAGACAGAGAAATGTACCGGAATGACAGATGCGTGTACCAGGGAGACGGGGAAGTGTACTAGGGGGATAGAGAAGTGTACGGAGAGACAGAGAAGTGTACTGGGAAGACAGTGAAGTGTACCAAGGAGACAGATTAGTGTACCGGCAGACAGAGAAGTGTGCTGGGGAGACAGAGAAGTTTTCCGGGGAGACAGAGAAGTGTACGGGGGAAACAGAAGTGTACCGGGGAGACAGAGACGTGTACCTGGGAGACAGAGGGGTGTACCGGGGAGACAGAGGAGTGTACAGGGCAGTCAAATAAATGTACCAGGGAGACAGAGAAGTATACTAGGGAGACAGAAGTATACCAGGGAGACAGAGAAGTGTACCTGGGAGACAGAAAAGTGTACCGGGGAGACAGAGAAGTATACCAGGGAGACAGAGAAGTGTACCTGGGAGGCAGAGAAGTGTACCAGCTAGACAGAGAAGTATACCGCAGAGACAGAGAAGTGTATAGGGGAGACAGAGAAGTGTACCAGGGGAGACAGAGAAGTGTACTAGTGGAGACAGAGAAGTGTACTAGTGGAGACAGAGAAGTGTATCGTGAAGACAGAGAAGTGCACAGAGGAGACAGACGTGTACCGGGGAGACAGAGAAGTATACCGGGGAGACAGAAAAGTGTACTTGGGAGACAGAGAAGTATACCGGGGAGACAGAGAAGTGTACCAGGGAAGACAGAGAAGTGTACAGGGGAGACAGAGAACTATACAGGAGAGACAGAGAAGTGTACCGGGCAGACAGAGATGTGTACCAGGCAGACAGAGAAGTGTACCGGGCAGACAGAGAAGTGTACAATACAGACAGAGAAGTGTGCCAGACAGACAGAGAAGTATACAGGGCAGACAGAGAAGTATACAGGGCAGACAGAGAAGTGTACCGGGGAGACAGAGAAGTATACCGGGGAGACAGAAAAGTGTACTTGGGAGACAGAGAAGTATACAGGGCAGACAGAGAATTATACAGGGCAGACAGAGATGTGTACCAGACAGACAGAGAAGTATACAGGGCAGACAGAGAAGTGTACAATACAGACAGAGAAGTATACAGGGCAGACAGAGAAGTGTACCAGACAAACAGAGAAGTGTACCAGACAAACAGAGAAGTGTACCAGACAAACAGAGAAGTATACAGGGCAGACAGAGAAGTATACAGGGCAGACAGAGAAGTGTACCAGACAGACAGAGAAGTATACAGGGCAGACAGAGAAGTGTGCCAGACAGACAGAGAAGTATACAGGGCAGACAGAGAAGTATACAGGGCAGACAGAGAAGTATACAGGGCAGACAGAGAAGTATACAGGGCAGACAGAGAAGTATACAGGGCAGAAAGAGAAGTGTACCAGACAGACAGAGAAGTATACAGGGCAGAAAGAGAAGTGTACCAGACAGACAGAGAAGTATACAGGGCAGACAGAGAAGTATACAGGCAGACAAAGAAGTGTACATGGGATACAGAGAAGTGTACCGAGGAGACATAGAAGTGTACTTATGAGACAGAGAAGTATACCGGGGAGACAGAAGTATATTGGGGAGACAGAGAAGTGTACCAGGGAAGACAGAAAAGTGTACAGGGGAGACAGAGAACTATACTGGAGAGACAGAGAAGTGTGTCGGGAGAGAGAGGTGTGTACCAGGCAGACAGAGAAGTGTACCGGACAGACAGAGAAGTGTACAGGGCAGACAGAGAAGTGTACCGGACAGACAGAGAAATGTACAGGGCAGACAGAGAAGTGTACCGGACAGACAGAGAAATGTACAGGGCAGACAGAGAAGTGTACCGGACAGACAGAGAAATGTACAGGGCAGATAGAGAAGTGTACAGGGCAGACATAGAAGTGTACAGGGCAGACAGAGAAGTGTACCGGGGAGAAAGGGAAGAGAAAGACCACAGCATGGGTGGATTCAAGCTCTGACACATGACAGCAACAGAAACAGGCCATCTGACTTATATATAAACTATAGCAGTGGAGAAAACTGTAATTCCGCCACCCCATCCATCCATCATGTGCCATGCCGGAAAGCGTGGGCGGTTATGACTCGCCATTTCGCTCGATCACTAGAGTCCTGTATCAGCTCAGTGTTCCTGTCTCGACCATGCCATGTGGCCAAGCCATCCAGGTATTTACTTCTCGGTCTTCCCCTTGGTCTGTTCCCTTCGATCTTGCCAGTTGTCACCACTAATTAAGGTTTTATACTCTCATATTACGTAATCATAGCGAAAACAGCATAGTGTAAAGGCCGCGGTGAAGTGTTTATAAAATGAATATTTAATGAATTCGTAATGGTAGGCTGGTTTCTTTTAAAGATGCTGTTTGTAAGTATAGACTGAAAAGAAGTTTAGACTCCCCGTTCCCTGTGTTGTGCATTAAGATGTGTATAAAAAATTAAGGACCATAATTCGTTTTCAGTAAAGTAAAGGACACTTTCCACCCTTATTAGATATATGGTTCTAGCCCCATATATTTTCTAAACTAATCGGCACTCTATGAGTGACATGGACAGAATTACACTATCGCTTTACATCCCAGAATATTAATTTGGGTCGACCTTGGGGAAAGAGGTGGGGGGGGGGGGGGGGTGTCACTTTTTTACATTCCGTCGCAATGGCGAATCAAATGCATGACCACCGGGCAACCAGACAAGCTTGCTACGCACGGTCCTCCCATAGTTCGTATTGGGCAATATAATATCAGTGTGAAATATACATTAACATACCAGTCTTCGGCTAAAACAATTTGTAACGTGCTAAGCAACACCACACTGCATTTACCAAATTTCAAAGCGTACTTCGAGGCCACATAAATTATATAGACAGCAACTTAAACGGTTACTTCTCTTAAGTTACATTAGAGCAGTGGTTCCCAAGCTTTTCAAGCAGAGGGCCATATCTACTATTTTCGGTCGTTAGCGGGCCACAACATTATAAAATTATAAAAGTCCTGCAATATCATTCTCACCTTTCTTAACTTTGGTCAACAAATTTCTAAAACTTTCAAGGCAGTCAGTATCAATACTACACTGCGGTCTTATTTTGGTTTACAATCAAAATTTCATTTAACAATAAATTTTTAATCAGTTTCGAAATCGCTATCAATGTAATTAATTTACAATTGTAACTGTTCTTCATAACCAGTTACTTAAGTTCAGATGCCAGTTTATCAATGTCTGGGCACAAATCTGTGATGCCCAAAGTCATAAGCGCAGCTAGGTTACTTTCGGTGAGTCTTGAAAGCTGCTTGTTTTTATAACGGTCATTTGGGAAAATGACTGCTCGCATCTGTAAGTCGAAACAAAACGACAATTGTATCTCTGGGCACATGAACGCAAGTGTTCAAATTGTTCGACAGGCAATAGTCGCCAGAACGAAATCATATGATCAGCTGAATGTGAAGCAGGCAGCTCCAGAAATTTACATCTCAGTGCAGAATTGCATTTCAAATCAATTACTTCATGCTGAAGGTTTTGCTGTAATTGACAGAGCTTGGCAATAGAAAATACGAACGGATTTACGAAGAGGGCAACATTATCCTTCTCTATTGTGAACTCTAGAAATCTCGACTGAAAGATATCCAGAAGACTTTCAACTTTTACTTTGTACTTTAAAAAGTCATATTTCTTTTCCACCACAAGTTGGAAACGCCTCTAAATTCCCTTCAGTCAGCTGTCCCATAATCAGTCGTAGTCTCATTTTAAATGAAGAAATGTCATCGCCCAAATTTGTGAATAATTTTTTTTCCTTTCTGGATCCTCGCATTTAAAGAGTTTAAATGAGACGTGATGTCCACCAAAAATGCCAGGTAATTAAGGCAGTCATCGTTCCGTAGACATTCCCGTTCTGTAGGCAATGCATTTGTTTTTTCAGACAGAAACATATAGACACTATTTTTCAGTGCCCAGAAACGGGACAGAACTTTCCCTTTAAATAGCCATCTGACATCACAGTGTATCAGTAGCTCACCGTATTCTCCGTTCAGGTCTGATAGAAACTATCTGAACTAACGCCTGTTCAGCGCCTTAATTCGAAATTTGTTCACACATCTCGAAACAACATCCATGACATGTTTCAGATTTAAAGTCGTTCCACACAGAGTTTCATGGTGAATGATACAATAATATTTTAATATAGTGCTCCCAAGAAACTGTTCCAATAATGCTAGACATCCAGACGTTTTACCTGTCAAATCCGGAGCGCAGTCGGTGCATGCACTGTCCAATTTGGTCCTTTCTACGCTGTTTTTATCTACATACAACTTCAGAGTTTCAAACAGACCAGTCCCTTTGGTAGTTGCATGCATCAATTCAAGTCCTAGAAGTTCTTCAATGACTTCAAAAGTATCGTTTATTGCTCGAACAAAAACTGCGACCTGAGCTGTGTCAGAAATGTCAGTGGATTCATCCACTGCCAATGAAAGAAAAATTTAAAATTTTTGATATGTGCTGCTCCTTGACGAAGAACATCGTTGCCTAAGTCTTCGACTCGCCTTGCCATAGTATTATTAGACAAAGAAATATGATCAAATTTTGTTTCACACTTTTTATCGCCAAGCATTCTAGCAGCAATTTTAAGGGAAGGCTTAATTATTTATTCTGCATCGGTGAACGGGTTCTTTTTTGCGAGCCAACAAAAGAGCGACTACGTACGACACAACAACGGCCCTCTTGCTCTGTTCGCTGGTCTTCGTGAAAAAGACTGCTGCCTGGTCAGAGAACTTTCTCTATGAAATCTTTTCTTAACTCCGAATTGATCGGATATTGAGCATTTAGATCTGAATGTGTGGTCGTGAAGCGTCGTTACAGATTAAATTTTTTTGCAACAGAAACGCAAAATCCGCAGATTAAGCAAACTGGTTTACCACTACGGCTAGGCATAAACATAAATTTCTCCGTCCAATCTTCGTTGAATTCAAAACAAGCAACCATCTTCACATTTTCGCTATTTACAATTGTTTGATTTTAGATTTTCCACACTTATTGTTTATAGGCTTCAACGGTAATTTTTATTTGAAAATATCTAATTTCAACACAATACTACCGACTCTGCTAAACAGTTGTAACAGACGACAACATGGCGCCTTGCGCACTCTGATTGGTCGACAAGGCCGGGATATGGAAACTTCATAACGTTTCGTTGTGAACTGAGCAGGTTCATTTGATAATATATAACCATAACAACCACGAGCAGAGTAAATTATTGCACACTGACAGGACGCTCTGACTGCATTAAAAAAATTTATTAAAACATATATTAAACAAGGAAGTCTCGCGTGCCACTTTCTTACAGCTGGCGGGCCACAAGTGGCCCGAGGGCCGTGGTTTGGGAACCTCTGCATTATTTAATTAAAAGCACAAACTAAATGGCATTGTTTGGGAAATCTTCTACGGTAGACGCTCGCCTGTCGGCGGTATGGTCATGGGTTCGAATTCATATCGAGGTGGAGTTTAAAAATTGGCCTGGGCTGCCATTACACACATCCTCAAATGTCTCGAAGAGTCAGCTGTGAAATTAGAGCGCATAAAGAACGAAGCTATGCGGATCATTCTGGGATGCACTAGAGACACCCCAGTAGTGTGTCTGCGTTGCATCCTTGGTTTGCCGACTGTTGCTGGTAGGCTCAAGGTGATGCAGGCGAAGGCATACCTCAGAGTAGCTGCAGACACAGATCGTCCGTTGCATGAGGCGCTGGACGCAGTTAAGGGTCAGCGACTGATAAGAGGGAAATCATGGATGGCTCAGGCGGAGGATACGATCAGACAGGTGTGCCTCTTGGAGAACATTACGCGAGGAGAGGAGTGGGTCAGAGTGCCAGCGGAGCAGTCAGACTTGTGCAGAGTTATAATCATATTGAGCCGGGAGTGCAGGGAGTGGCCAGCAGGGGCCACGGAAGTGGAAATCCAGCAACTAATTCAGGATAATTCTCGCTCGAGTGATGTGATTATCTACACAGATGATTCGGTGTCGAGAGGTAGGAGAAGTACCTGGGGGTTCATAGCAAAAGCTAATGGCCGACGTTTGGTGCAGGAGAGCCTGGTATATGATGCCACAACATCTAGTTTAAGAATGGAGGCGGAGGCGGTCAGTGCAGCTTTCCGCTGGATGGAGAATACGACACACACACACACACACACACACACACACACACACACACATCGTTATTGTAACTGACTCAGAAAGCATGCCGAGGAAGGTCAGGACAGGCAAGCTTCGGGCAGGGTGGCTTGCTTCGCTTCGGAGGTCACGGGTGGCAAGCATCGCCTGGATCTTTTCTCCGGGGCATGCCAGTGTGCTGGGGAATGAACAAGCGGACATATTGGCTGGCTCTGCAAAACTTGGTGGAGTATTGATGCATGACAAGGCAGACGTGGTTGCGGCCTTATGGGATCACGTGTACACCTCGGAGAAGCAAATGGATCATCATGGTCTGGCAATAATGAGACAGTGAGGGGTAACTAGGGAATCTGGCCGACACTCGGCGCTCGAGGAAAGGCGAGACGGACATATAATCAGATTGCTACTGGTACTATTGGTGTTGGAACTCTTCGCTGGCTGCTGAGGATGGGGACGGAGAGCTTATAAGAATGCCCCGAATGCTGTGATGTCGGTTCCTAAATAAATCAATCAATTAAATCATCCTCAAATGGGTACCAGGAAATTACTTGGGAAGCAAAAGTGGCCGCTACAATATTTTCAATATCACTCACTTAGTGTTGATTGGTCTATAAACCACAGGGTGTATTTTTAATGGCTACAGTTATTGAAAATATTGCCGGTCCAAGCTTTGTATTTACCTATTATGTTGCATGAACTTTACAGAGGGTGAATACAAAACTTGGAGCGGCAATATTTTTAAACACTGCACAGTCATTAAAAATACACCTTATAGGTGTATATCGCCGTCTGCCCAGTGTACCATGCGTGTGAAAAGGGCCCTAACTCTTCTTACCATGTGTCCACTGTATCTTGAAGCCTGTAATAGGTCCCTGACTTTACCAACTTTTAAATGACCTATCCTCGATAATAAGAAGATAATGGAAATGTACATTTTTACAGTCCAGAAACAGTTACATCCTGATCCACCTGGCTGGGTTTAACATATTCTGTACCAAGCAACTCCCCATACGTATATTGTGTACTTCTCATATGATATCTTCTTACCTCTTTCAGTCCCAGACAGTTACTAGTAAACTGGGCAGGCCGAGAGAGGGATCATGCAGCATGAACAACTCTTGGTCTCTGCGACTCAGCCCAACCTTTGTGATATGGAGAGGTATAACTCCATCCCTGATCTTACCACCATGAGTTGTAGTTATTATGCCTTTTTCGAAGCAAAATGTAACAAAATATTGTCTGTCAAGGCGGCAGGTGCCAGTGAGTAGTATACAGAACTTTCCAGTTTTGTTGGGCATTCTGTTTGCTGCCTCATACTGTCCCTTTGTATGGTAGGTTTCACGTGATGGCGAGCTTCCTTGCTGCTTTGAAGGCATGAGCAAACGAGATATTTAGCGATGTTTTGGGCGACACATCTTGGGCCTCAGGAGTGTCAGTTTTCGTGTGTAGGCGCTGACTGCAGGGGCGGATTCCTGCACAGCACCTGCAGACGTACTCAGGCTATTTAAATGACCTCCCTCTGTCCCTCGCCCAACAATATGCTATTTCTGGGTATTATGTGTCACCCCGTTTGACTGCCGGCCAGGTGGTCATGTCTTTGAACACAGGAGGTGTTTTTTTTTTTTAAGCGACAGGAAGTGGCGTTTTATTGATTGATATCAAATGAACAAGTATTATAATGGAAAAGAAGAAGTAACAAAGACATTTATGATCTGTTTAAGTCTCCGCTAATCATTGGTATCATGAAGGCTAATAGACTACAATGGCTGGGGCATATAGAAAGAATGGAAGATAATAGGGAAACAAAACTCGCTTACACTCAGGAAATAAATGACCGTAGACCCCGAGGTAGACCAAGAAGACGGTGGAGAGATAATACATGTACAGACCTACAAGCACTTGGAATCAACGACTGGCAAGAGAAGGTCCACCAGAGAGACGAATGGAGACGGATTGTATTTGCAGCAAAGAACCTCAATGGCTCGGAAAGCTGAAGAAGAAGAAGAAGAAGAAGAAGTATTATAATGTGAATTTTATTCACTAAGCATTAAAATTGTGGAAGATACCACGAAACAAAATAAATAATACGATATATTATCCTTCGGCCGTGAATCCGTTAAGAAAGTGTCTATACGGACTCCGCTCAGTATAAACTACTCTGTCTATACGGACTCAAGTCCGTATAAACTACTCTGTCTATTCGGACTCAAGTCCGTATAAACTCTCCCATCAGTTAAATAACATGGGCCCCCAAGACGATCCAGCCTAAAATAAACAGTCGTGCGCTTAAAAGTCGACTTCATTGCACTGTGTTTTTATCCCATACGGCTCTGTCTCTTTCCGCAGCGCGGAAAGCGTCGCACCAAGCACGAACTCCGTAGCTCTAGCGACGACCCACAGGAGTCTCCGAAAAATTTCACTCGTGAACCGAAGGACGCGGCCCGGAATCGAACCCACAACCTTCGGAGCCCGAGTCAAACGGCTTGACCACTTCATCACGGAGTCTCCCAGCCTAAAATGGTACCAGGATATTGCCTGGGAAGTAAAGGTGGTATGATTGATACTAACCACGCCACCCATCGAATGCCAATTGTTCTATAGATATAGGGCAAATGCCATAGACTCAACATGGCTCGTGATATAGAAAGAGATCCCTTACTTTAAATTTATTTTTCTCCACGTATGCATTACACACAAGCTGTATTAAATAGTTTTTACATTTGTTTATTCTTGAAATGGAAGCCCTGAAGACAAGCAGCAAATACAATCAGCGCCTATCTAATGTTTTATTAGAAGTGACTAAAATCAAAATAAACACTGTATCGTTCATAATCAGCAAATTGTGTTATAATTGTTATCATAATGTGTTATTCAAAAAAAAAAAAAAAAGTGGGCAGTCATGGCGAACATGTCTCAGTTCAGGTCCCAGTGCTTGCCAGGATTTGATCAGGTGGCTAAGCCATTCAGGTATGTATTTCTGTCTCTCCCCTGCTTATTTCACATCAAGTTTGGCAATTGTCACTACTTTTTGTATAAGGTAGGGATAGATGGTGCTACAGGACTGCAGATAGTTAGATTCTCGCATATACAAGGTCACAACATAATGAAGTAGGATGATCTGTGACATTCCCCCGACAGTTTTCCCTCTCAGTTCTTAGAGGTCTGGAAATTGTCTAGTACCCACAGAACTACAACACAGGCCAGAAAAATCCCTACTACAATGAACTAGGGAATGAACTCGACCAGCTGTGCTGATAAGTAAGTTCACTAACCACTGTGCCATCAAAGTTGCAGATATACATAAACGTATATGTTCTCCACTTTAACAGCAACGAATATCAACCAAGTCGCTAAGATGTTCGCCTCTCACCGGAACGATTCAGTCAGTACTGTTTGGATTTCACAAAAAGAGAGAGAGAAAAAAAAAAGGGGGGGGGGGGGGCGGAGATGGGACGCCCTCTCTTGATCTTGGCGCTGTGGATTGGACGTCTAGGCGTCTCGGATAATGGTAAACAATTAGGGCCAGTGAGGATGTTACAAATCTCTCAGCATACGGCAATCTGTTGGAGCTGACTCAACTATCTTCTGCCCAGGCAAAACGTTAAAGTGATTAAAACTATCTACAGCAGAATATTTATTGCACTTGTGATTAGAGTATTTCAAGAATTGGACACGGAATAAACCTGGCTGGCAAACATCATGTTTCAGAAATATATACTTTGGTCATATTAAATGGCTGGGAAAGACCAGTAGAAGATGGAAGGCATGGTCCCTAGAAGATGGGGCAGGGATCGACCATCACAATGATAGACACAAGACATTGTTGACATCATGGGAATTGGTGCACATAGGGTAGGAAAACTGGCAATGGATCAAGTAACTTTCAGGTTTTTTGTGGCGAGAGTGATTTTCTGCAATGGACCGGCTACATGACGATGGTGACCCTGGTATATCATTATCATCCAGTACCTTGCCAGCTGGTGTGGGCGATCATGCCTCTCCACAAATTACGATCTCTGGCGGCATATACACAATACTATTCTTACTGGTGTTACGAAGTTTGTGCGCTCTAATGAGATTCTCTTTGTATTATATGGGAGGGAGACTGGAGCACCTATGGAGGTATTGCTGTGGAAGGAAATTAATTTATAACAAATTGAAACAAATACCAGTACAGGTTAAACATGAAAGATGGACATTGCACCTCTGTTAAATGCAACAATATTCACAAAAAATTCAGGCGAACAAGTCGCGTTAATAATCCAAAATAATATTGAAAAAAGGGAGTGACAGCTGCTGAGATGATACTGGAAAGCAAAAGAACACAAAATATCATTGGGGTTGGAAGAGACATACACGAATATCAGTGGCCAAAGTTTTATCAATCAGCTCAAGAATACTTAACTGGAGAACTGAAGTACCACAATTACACACATGTAATACACGAGTTGCAAAAAAGTTTTTTAAAAGTCCTGTGTAACATGTGGAATGAGATTCAAAACGTTCAAAAATGATAAAACTCACCGGAAGAAAAATTCCCATGAACACAGAATGGAGAATAGTTACAGTGTGTGTTTGCGCACACACACACACACACACACACACACACGTGAATTACCCACATTATGCACGCCCGCATTAAATGAAAAAAAAAAAAGTGTTGTATATGGCTAGAAAAACAGTGAAAGCACAAAACTGTCTTATAAACTCGTAACAAGGTTAATAACATTATAAGCATTCACTGTCAAACACAGAAGGTACATGTAACAAAGAAAATAAGTCTATTTCAGATTATACATGAGACACCAGATAATCATCATCTGGTGCTTTGCCAAATAGTGTAAGCATCTATGTCTCAATATATCTCTGTCTTTGGTGTTATGAACAGTTCTAATGATAATATTCCCGCATACTACCATCGTACAGCATCATTTCTCTGTCCATCGCTACCACTTTTGCCGTTGATCTTTTCAGTTGTCGTGATGTTCTCCAGTTGCCTGCTGTTGAATTATATGACACTAGAATAATTGAAAACTATCCGCAAACTGCATTCATATCTGTCACCTCACAATGGCGCCATCGCTCTGCTGATAGAAGAGGGGAACCAATTCAGTCGATTGATCACTTTTGTGCGTCATGTGTTTTAACTGACAAGATACAATATAACCACCTGGCGTATGAATGTATTTGTTGTTGTTGTTTGCGCTCACTCGCTTTGAACTCAAGCGTAGTACATACACACTATTTATAGTAGTGATGGACTGACATTCGCGTGTGGATTATCGTTCCCTATTAACAGTGTCCCTCCCCATCAGGCGAACCCACCCCAACTTCAGAGGTACTTTTAATTTACGTCCCCAAGTCAAGGACGACAATGTGTTTGTTTAATGGCCTTTGTGGTGGAGTGGCTAAATGGTATCACATCGCCCTCTTATTTAAACAGACCGGGTATGAATCAAGGTGTACATTTTAACAGCCAAGGGAATTAGAGGATATTATGCCTCCTCGTAATCCTGGGGTAGTTAATTGAACGTCAAGCATTCTTGGATAATGGCCAAAAACTAGGCGCCATATTTATTGTGTTAGGTTACTGATAGGTCAAGCTACTAAGGTCAGTTCCAATTCTCATTTCCACTGATTTATATCATTATTTAGGGTGATTAGATGGCTGAGCATTGTAATAAATATGTGTCTTCAATGGGGTAATGGCACTCGCTGAAGGTGATGGCATGAGTTGCAGGTGATGGCGTTGAGTTGTAAGGTGACAGCATGAGTTAAAGGTGGCGGTGTGAGCTGAAGGTGACAGCGTAAACTGTAGGCGACTGCCTGAGTTGAAGTTTGAAAGTGACGACATGTGCTGAACTTGAGAGCGTTGAAGGTGACAGCATGATTAAGGGCGCTAGTTGAAGGTGACGAGTTTAATTCTGTGTACTTGTGAAATATATCGCCAATATAATGGTGGATACTGCGATATGTGTGTTAAGATGAACTTATCCACATACACTAAGTCAGTGTCAAAGAAGTGAAGTGACATGTATTCCTTCAATGCGGCCTTCCTTCCTAAATATTTTCACAACAAAATTGTGAACAGTGTACGGCCCACAATTGGATATACTGGGTCGACTGTAGAGACATTAAGTTAAACAAATAAATAAATCCACGCCACTGCTACGGATTGAACCTTGACCATCTGCACTGCCAAGTAAAGGCACTAATCACTATTCTCTGAGGGACCGGTATTTCAGTGTATTTACTGTTAGTTTATTTGTTGTCTAGTGTGTACATTGCTATACATCACCTTGTGGCAGTCTTTCCATAGGCATATGTTTATGTTATTACTTCGATGGTCTATGATTTATGTGCATACACTCCATTTCCTATAAGCTCAATAACAATAATTATCCTGCAGGATTTTCTCGCACTGTTGATTCTATTTAGATGGAACAACCGTGTCATCCTCCATCCGGCGCCTGTACATCCTAAAATTATTTGGCGGGTCTTGATGCCACATAAGGTCCTATCAAGCTGTGGGATTTGACCAGCTCAACGTTCTTCAGCAGAAGAGGATAGCTGTCATTGACATCTACATAGTTTTCCAGCATCCCAGTGATAACATCAAACACGGCAATATCAGCTAGAGTCAGACGATCTCCCACTAAATAGCCAGCGCCATTTTCTTTAAGCAGCTTCTCGATATTTGCTAGAAATATTGCACTCTGGCCTACTTTGATTTTCTCAATGGCTTTATCTTTTTCCACTCCATCCTCCATATGCTTTACATCTAAACAGATTCTGACTATATCCTCCACCAGTTGAGTTATCTGATCAATTTCCAGGGATTCAAGGTGTGTATTACCGTAGAAACCAAATTCTTTAGCTAAAAAACAGTTAATTGCCAAGCTTTGCCCATATATTTTATTGTCCACTTTGATAAACGGACACTGGCCAAACGGTGATATTGGTTTATATTCAGGCCATTTATTGCGGGAAAATCGAATGTCTGCAAATTCTTTTCCAGCAGCTGCCAGAATTAGTCGAGCAACCTCTGCACGACCTTTCCCATCAAAATAGTAGAGACTTAGTTCAGAGTTAGCCATGGCGGATTTCTTGGAGATCTGAGTGAACCTACTGGACAAGAAAAATTGGTTAGAGATTAGTCACAATAAGTAGCTGTTTATTTTTTAAAATCCAGTGATGTTTACAAATACTACTTTCAAAACTTATTTTGCAAATATAATGTATTCTTTGATCATGTGATGAGAAGAGTGACATTGGAGAATATCGTGACAACTAGAAAGATGTGTGAGAAAAGAGACCACAAGAAATTATGTTGGATGGACATACACTGGCATGTGGGTATATCAACAGGAGAGTTGAATCAGAGCACCTTTTTTTTTTTCACTTTTCCATCCTCAGCGACTCGACGTGCTATCGAGAGCAAGTCGCCTAATCGGAAGCCAGACACGTGCTAGAAAATGGCACGTGGCAAGAAAAACCCCACAAGACACCCGGCATTCAAAATTAGCAGCGTGGAAAGTCGCCAAGACTATCAAGCAGCTGCAAGAAGAAAACCTACCTGCAAGCCGCAGCGAAACGCCAGAACCTGAAGCAACATTAAAGGAGGCTACCACTCCTACACCAGATGAAGATGTCGCTGTTCTGACGCCGGAGAATACAACTACAACTGAAGCCAGCAGCAGCCGTGAAATTTTCAACAGGACGAAGACAAAGCAGCCCTGTTTACCAAAGACCACCACATTGGAGGAAACCACAACAACTGAGGACTTCACTGCCAAATTACTGTTAAAACATACAAGCATGGGAGAAGCAAAACTGTCGGCGCTATCTCAGTCTGTTGGAAAACTAGCTGGGAAGAAACAGCATCTATCAGCTGCACAAGACACCTGATGGAGTAGTGGTCACCATCAACAAAAACCCAAAGACCACAGAACTTATGTAGAAGATTGCACAAGGAGAGAAAGCCGACATCAAGCTTCACCGCGGCATCTTATTGGAAGCTACCAGGCACAGCACAAGTAAACGATGGGTCATTAAACGAGTCAAGACCCATCTCACCAATGACCAGATCATGGCGATGCTGACAAGAGAGAACAAGAAACTCAAGATCACTAGTGCTGAGAGGATCATCGGCAAGAACAACATACCCTCCATGTTCGTCATAGTGACATCATATGACCTAGTGAACCCTCAATTCATCAGATGGGACAAGAGAGACCAAGTTCCAGAACACTACATACCGAGAGTGCTGCAGTGCTCTATGTGCCAGAAGTTTTGGCACACCCATGCCAACTGCAAGAGTGAGGTGGAGGTATGCAGATACTGCTCTGGACCTCATCCATACAGTCAATGCCAGCATGCAAAGATCGACAAAGACTTCAGGAGGCCTAATACTAACAGAAAGTGCACCACCTGCCTTGGCAACCACGGCGCCAGGTACCTCGGCTGCCCCTGCCACCAAGACAGCAAGGAAGCCATGAAGATCGCCATCAAATCCAACCTACCATATAAAGAGACTAGGGGCAGTACGAGGCTACCAATCGACTCACAAAAAGTGATAAAGCGCAACTGGAAGGCTAACTGAAGGGCCTGAGATCACAGTTCAAAAGCATGGAGGAAGAAAAAGACAAGACGCAAGAAACACAGCGTATCAAGGACGAATTGAAGCAAGCTCAGCAGAAGATTGAGCAGGATGTCGCTCGAATGGCTGCTATAAAAGTTGAAACAGACGAAACTATCAAAACTCCAAGAAGAAAGAGAAAAGACAGAAGAAACTCTCAAACAGATACAAGAAGAAAGAGCACACATAGAACTACTCAAGTCCAAGACCGAAACACTAGAAGCAGAAGATGCAAAGTCCCACGCAGAAGAAGAAGAAAGAGACAAGGAGGTAGAATTCCACAGTGACAGCAGTGAAGAAATGTGGTCGGGGATGAGGGAATACATCCGCAATGGACAATCTGTCCTTGTAGCAGACCATCTGAGAAAACGCAGGACCAAGAACATCCAAACAAGAAAATGCAAAACCCCAGACAAAAGAAGAACCAACAGATGAAGAAGTAGAACTGGATGAAAACGGCTGCCTAAATCCAGAACAATGGTCCGAGAACCGGTATCGCCCCACACCAAGAAAGAACCAAGCCGTCCACGACACACGAAATCAAAGACAGAGAAGATTCGAAGATAGACAAGACAGGGAAATAAGTGGAACACCAGGAGAGACGACAACTAGTTAATGTCAAGGAGCTATGTAGAGAGTGTGCGGGAAACTGCCGTGTACGCTGTGGACTCGTGAGAAATGATCAATATACATTCACGCTTCTTGTAAATGACAACAGGACGTCAGTTATTTTCTCGAAAATAATCTTTCCCTTCTGACTAAAACTATTAAAATCGTTGGACATGATCGAAACATACTTCACACTGAGACTAAATCCTATGACTAGCACTAACTAATAGCTAACCCTACTAACACAGACCTAACGGCGGTGTCAGCGTCTCACACGCACACAGGTATTCTAAATCCTTCACACGCACTCAAGAAGACATCAGTCGTACGCGTGGTATTACTGTTTTTATTCAGGAGAACCTGATTATCGTTACAATGCGCACACAAGGCGGTTACATATATCCAAAAGTGCCGCCTTACAAATACTTATAGCACTCAAGCAATTACACAAACCCTGCACTCAGATACTCGCTCTCTTCAACCATGGCAACGCCAGCTAGCACTCTCGCAAAGCTATACACTCGCTCCAGAAACACAAAACGTCCTTCCTCTGAGTCCCGTCTGATGTTTTCACACTGGTCGGTCGGTCTCGTGATACTGGACCCCGTGTCTCTCGTGACAACCGGGCTGTCTCAACAGTCACGTCGTACTGCAGCCCGCCCGTGTTGGGTTGGGTCGTTCAGTGTAATGCTGTCTAGTCAATTCGGGACCGAGTCCCGTAGACTTGTGTCCCCTTTTATAACTAGGTCTTGTCTTGTCCTGTCTATGACCTGTCTATGACAACTCTGTGTCCCCGCCTATGTCCTGTCTCTAATCTCTCTATTGTCCCGTAGATGTCCTGTCTTATGACATCTCTGTGCCCTTACCTATGTCCTGTCTATCGTTATCTCTGTAGTCCCTGTCTATGTCCTGATTCTATTCTGTCCCTTGTCCTTTCTATGTCCTGTCTCTATTCCCCAACACTCTGACATCCTCCCCTGCTCCCCGGGTATTGTGTCACCAAATTCCTTTCAAGAACTGTGACACAATGTCGTCTATTCATATAAAATTAGTCTGAACTAATTTGTCAGTGAGTTGTGGGAATTGATCAGTCACTCTGTTTGGGTACCACTGTGATTTATAAGGTACTAGCTGACCCGGCCCGGCTTCGCCCAGGCCCTGGCGGGGAGCGTCTCATTAAATTCACGTAAGTAGTCATTATACATTCAAATACATTCTCTAAGCATACAGAGTATGCGTTCGGCCCCTGGGCCCTCGCAGCTAATTTATTGGTTGCAGTTAGAAAATTTCACTTAATGTTAGGATTATTTTATAAATGTTGTCGTATAATTTTTAAGTTATGGCCGAACACCAAATTTGATGTCTAATGTAGTGCTTTTTGATAAACAATTTTTTTTTTTCTGTCTGGTGCGTACACGAATAAATCCGAAGGTTTTCCAACGCGTGAGCAGGCTATATATAGCTGTCCATGTGTGAAGCACGGATTTTCCAAATTTAGTTCACACACTTGTAGCGATTGTTCCTGTGCTTTGTTGATCGTCATGGCAAATGCAACTCGCACCGGAAACTGCAGGCGTTTGAATTCGAATGGCATGTCTATTGGAATCATTGGGATGCGAGGCAACAGTACATCTTCTCCTTTAAATTTCTCATTCAAAATTGTAGCTTCGATGATATTGTTTAACATCTTATTGACTGCAAGCCTGGTACCGTTGCAAAGTCGAGGTGGATTAATGTTTCGGAGAAGAATGATAGGCACGCCAATTTTCAATGTTAAAACGTGCGGCGGTATGCCTGGCAAATCAAGTGAATTCAAGAATTCAGTTGGATAATTGACAACTTCGTCTTGATTCATCATAGAATATATGGACTTATATGTTGTCGCTTCGCCTGGTATTTCGTTTTGAATGGCGCAATTGATGACATCGTTGTTTTTGGCTGCTAATATAGCACGTGCACTGAGCCATTGATGATTTTTGTGATTCCGTGCGATATTTGGGAAAACTTTGTCAATCAATTCGTCTATAGTTGCTGTGATGTTACAGAAGTTTGTTGGCAACGTGATACATTGTGTGGATTCATCGATTGGCATTTTCCCATTCCCAATATCCAACAATTGTTTTGCGAAAAGTTCTGCGGATGCATCATGTTGTCATTGAACACGCATATTGGTCTTCAAAGTCAATTTCTGAACGTGTCGCCATAAAACTGATGATTTCAGACATGCATTAAGTTCATCAGCGAATGTTGAACGTGGTATAACTGGTAGAGTTTGTCGAAAATCACCAGACAATAAAATAAGTGCGCCACCGAAGAGCTGTTCATTTCCTCTGAAATCTTGTAGTGTACGATGAAGCGCCTCCAATGCTTTGTTGTGTGCCATAGTACATTCGTCCCATACAATGAGTTGACATGATTGGAGTACTTTACCCATTCCAGAATTTTTTTCGGATATTGCATGTTGGTGTCTCAGTGATGTGCATATTCAACGGCAATTTTAGTGCTGAATGTGCTGTTCGGCCACCATCCAAAAGAGTTCCAGATGATGCGATAGCCAGCGCAATATTTTGTCGTGATCTTATGGTTGCCAAAATAAGTGAAATGAGAAAAGTTTTGCCTGTGCCTCCGGGCACATCTAGGAAATACAATCCGCCTGTTTGGCTTGTAATTGCATGCATAATTCTGTCATACGCTATACGTTGTTCTGGAACCAATTTCAGAAGATTCGTTTGAACAAATGCACACAATTCATCGACATCAAAGAGTGATTCTCGTAGCAAATCACGATCGAAAAGATCGTTTGCAGATCGATCTGGCGCAGTCATTCCCAATTGTACCAGTGCTTTGTTAGCGATTGCCAAACTTATGTCCTCAATCGAAACCAGTGCCTCATTATACACATTTGGAGTGAATTGAATGTCTGGATTTTGATTCATTGCACGCAAACGATGTAGGATGTCTTCACTCATATCGTCTTTGTATTTTTCACAAAGATCTTTTGGATTGGATGGGAAGCAAGTTGTCAATATGATGGCAAATAACGTGCGTATTTGCTGTGGTTGAGCAGTATTTGATGAATCAGCGAGTGAAGTGTCCCAGTGTTCATCGTTAAGAAGATGTAATTATTGGCAAGTTTCACGATAAGTGGCACATACTTGACCGTTTACTGTTCTTAATTCTTGAAAGGATGTCGGTCCATGTACGTTGATTAACAGTAATCGCAAGTAAAAGCATTCTGCATTGTTTGGGTGAACAGTGTACAGACGGCCTAACGTGTCGGTCGAATATAAATTGGTATGTCCTTCAACTGCTTTACCTTGTTTGCGACGTTGAAACTTTTTCGCTGATGCATTCCATGTGTAGTATGTTGGCACTTCAGAGTAAAGTAGTGTCTTTGCAAACATATCATTCCCGCACAATGAAAACAATGCAGTTAACGTTCATGCGCATTTTCTGTTTTCAAGGTGCACTGCCAAATGAACACCTGTTGGATGACGTTCATGGATTGGAAATGATAAAATGTGCCATACTGCTTCATTACTAATAATGTAGCGTCCCACTTGATATTGATCTATTTCATCGATAGTTTCATCGATAGATGCAGTTGCATTTCCCACTCCAAAAACTGCCATATCGCTTCCTTTGTTGACATATTTGCAAATGTACTTGATCGATTTAACCGAATTGCAATACTCGACATTGATGTGTGCTTTGTACGTTTTCGAAAGTAACGGTGAATACGGTACAACCCAACGATTATCGACTTGAAGATCATTGTTTCGTACTTTTAAAGTGATAGATTTGCCGCCATCTTCAGTTGAGCGCCGAAAATAGAGTGGATATCCATCATTGCCAGTGATTGTCTCGGCATGTAAATGTCTTGGGTATCGTTTCGTGCATTTCCCATCAGACATGCAAGGTGAATTGTTATTGAGTAAGCCACATGGACCATGAATCATGTTTTTTTGTGACGACTTCAAATAACTCTGGATCAATGTTGACATCTGGTATTTCTGTTGAGATGACTTGATCAATTTGATCTGGTGTGACTTTTTCGATCAACCAGCTCAAAATGTGTGCATGTGGCAATCCTCTTTTTTTGCCATTCGATGGAATACAACCAACAGCGTGTGTCTCCAAAAAATTGATGCTTGACAATGAAACCCATTAAAGATTTAAATTTTTGTTTGAACACACGTGCGGAAATATCAGGGCGATCTGATGATGATTGTCCAGTTAACAAAAGTTCTTTTATTTCATCCCATGTAGGATTGCATGTGAAGGTAATAAACAAATCTGGGCGGCCATATGCACGAACATATGTCATTGCATCTTGTGCGTATTCATGCATGTGCCGTGGACTCCCTGTAAATGTGGCAGGGAGTATGATTTTTTCCCCCAATTCATTTGGATTAACATTGCTATCATTAACAACTGCATCACGTAAATGAATGTAATCTTCGGAACGCAGCTTGGTTTGATGTAATCGAATGTAGAGGAGTCGTTCGCTTTCGATTTTCGCATACATGTCGACAATGTATTGAAGGAACAATTGTCGACATTTCAAGATATGATTTTCAACATTTTCACGAATCATCAATCGATATGAATAGTAATTCATGGCACTGACTTTCTTATTCGTTTCCTCATCTGTTTGTGGATTTCTCAATTTGATATATATATAATATCCATCTTCCCCTTGCCAAAATATAATCGGATATTGCAATGCGTCGTATGAGCGATGAGTTTCTGAGACTCGCTGAACATCACCATTTCTGCGATGAAGAATTATATCTTTAACAGCAGTGGAACATCAACTGAAACGTTAACATGAAATTATTATACATGTCAATTTCATTGCACTTAATTCATGTAATGTAATTATTCTTTAATTTCTGACAACATTCGATTTACTCTCTCTCATGTAGTTTATCTTAACTTGCGAGTATTCACTCATTCAATTGCATACTTGTGACATTGAATTTACTCTTAGTTAACTTTACTTTAACTTTAATTAACTCTACTTTCACACAGGCTATGGGTTTTATCAATCCTAAGATTGACTGCTTCTGACACCATTGAATTTATGCCTGTCAGTGTCTCATACGCACACAGGTATTCTAAATCCTTCACACGCACTCAAGAAGACATCAGTCGTACGTGTGGTATTACTGTTTTTATTCAGGAGAACCTGATTATCGTTACAATGAACACACAAGGCGGTTACATATTTATATCCAAAAGTGCCGCCTTACAAATACTTATAGCACTCAAGCAATTACACAAACCCTGCACTCAGATACTCGCTCTCTTCAACCATGGCAACGCCAGCAGCTAGCACTCTAGCAAAGCTATGCACTCGCTCCAGAAACACAAAACGTCCTTCCTCTAAACTGTCTGAGTCTCGTCTGACGTTTTCACACTGGTCGGTCGGTCTCGTGATACTGGTGACAACCGGGCTGTCTCAACAGTCACGCCATACTGCAGTCAGCTAGTGTTGGGTTGGGTCGTTCAGTGTAATGCTGTCTAGTCAATTCAGGACACAGTCCCATAGACTTGTGTCCTCTTTTATAACTAGGTCTTGTCCTGTCTATGACAACTCTGTGTCCCCGCCTATTTCCTGTCTCTAATCTCTCTATTGTCCCGTAGATGTCCTGTCTTATGACATCTCTGCACCCTTACCTATGTCCTGTCTATCATTATCTCTGTAGTCCCTGTCTATGTCCTGATTCTATTCTGCAACACTCTGACAGGCGGCAATATATAGTTTGCCGTTGCCGGAATCACAGTTCGGAGACATGCATCTTGTCAGATGGTCTCCGCTTGAATGACGTAAACTGTAACTGTTCTTTTATTGCTCTGTTCATTTAGAGTGAGCACTATCGTCTCAATTCAATAGATCTTATCATAGTTCTTTTCGTGACATGGCACTTCACCCCCTCCACATAGCAAAATGTTGCAAACATTTTGTCAGTCTATTAGGTTTCTTATACGTTGACATGGAACGAAAAATGGTATCATTTATTCGTCATACCTAACTAACCTTCTCAAGTGCATCTATATTGCAATGAGATGTGGAATACATACTACCCCAGAGATACATCACAAAAGAAGAAAAAAAAACATATTTATGTCAGGCACGCCCTTCTATCTACATCCCCAGTAGATGACGTGTAGCACTATCCTATGGGAGGGCTGTGCTAGCTTTAACCAAGAGTTTCAAAAGGTCCCGTGGCCTCCCCCTAGTAAGCCCCTCATTTGCTAAGCAAGCATCCTCAACTGAGTTATTACGCCCAATTGAGGGGACGTGTGTACCTTGGAAGTGTATGGCTACCACTCTCATATGGGCATACTGGTATGTGAATCGCCTACTTGTCTTGTAGTTGACTACCATTACCGTTCCATCCATCGTAGTCCATGTTTATTATCATATGACTGCTTCATGATTCTCTGATTTCTGGGGTCTGTCACGTAAATGCACTTTTCCACTGGTGATTGTTCACGAGTTGTTTAGATCCTCCCATTGTTATATTTTCTATTTTGTCATTATGTGTGTCATATATCTTAACAACTACCATAAATTATTATAATGTCTACCCTTTCGTGTCCAAAATATATTTACCATATTGTTAATTTTCTTCTATTCCAGTTTCTTTCTATACCTTTATCTATTTGATCATGTGTAACAACATGACTAAAACATCTTTATGTACAATACCATACAATACTGTCACATAAATATCTTTCCAGTCCTATATCTATTAAATTTATACGTTTATATTCTATTTGCTGTTTTACATAGTTATTTATTTTTTAAAATATGTATATGACTCTATATGTGATGTAGCATGATGATGTAAGATGATCACGTGCTGGTTTCACGTGCGAACAACATGAAATTCCTTTATTTGTGATGATGAGGGATGTAACATATTATAATATTTAGCAGTGTTTATATGAAGTTGTAATGTGTTTTCGATTAACTGTTCTAGCATCTTAATTCCATTCTCGTAACACAGTTAATCGATAGTATCTCTGTATGTTTTCGCTCAATTTATCAACACCGTGTGTTCATAATCTGTCATTGGTAAATGAACCGCTGTCCATAGTTGACACAGAAATTGGGCAGATTGTCTTTTAGTACCAGATATTCCAATGCAGACAACGACTGAGGTGGAGGTAATGACGGAGGAATCGGACATCCATATAGAGGAGGGCTCAAAGCGTTGTATCCACTCATCAGTTCAGGTGACAGATTGGCTTTGCTCGAAACGTTACAGCCTATCCTGAACACGTTGATCGGAATCTCTTCTGGTCTCGACATATAGGAGCATGTTCCGGCCACCTTTGTCTTGGTTGACATAATGGACGTGGAGGAGGAACCATCTGCGGGTTTGGTGATTCAATGTAGTGAAGCATTTCCTCAAAAGCAGTAAGATGCGAGAAGATGCCTTTAAAGTTGAAACATGCATGAACATCTTTCAGGTTTAACAATGTTGCTAAAGAAGTTCGTGACTTGACAACGAAGGCTTGAGTAACTCGGCCTTGACTAACCAGCAAAATCTGGTCACCATGTTAATTGAATGTTGAGTATCCTATTCTGTGTGTTGTTTAATTTCTTTAGAATGTTCTTGGTGAGTAGCGTATATAAACTTCCTCTGACAACTTTCTGTAGATTAAGCGCTAAAGCAACACGATCCAGTTGTTCGAGTGGTATTCTGGGTTAACGCTTCTCGTTTCCCAGGCCTCTTAACTGTCGTTTGTTGTTGTTGTTGTTTGTCCATCAAGAATGATGATGACCATTCATTTCATCCGGTGGGGTTGAAGGTGTGGAGCCGTGGGTTCTAAGATGGCTGATAAGGCCTATTTTGGCTCGAAATGTTCTTTGACAATGTGGGCAAAGAATGCTTGACGTCTCTGGAGGAGGATTTCCTGCAGTGGTTTTTCTGTCCTGCCTTTTCTTCACAGCTCTTGCAGTCCTGGTTGCCTCACATATGACTGCACCTTTGCGCAATGATGCACGCCACGAATTTCGGTCTCTGGCTGCAGCCTCCCAGGTGTCATGATGAATTCCAAATTTCAGTGAGATTTTCAGAGTGTCTTTAAAACGTTTCCTCTGGCCACCTTGGGAGCGTTTACCACAACGCAGTTCGCTGTAAAAAATTCGTTTAGGGAGCCTGTGATCTGGCATGCGAGTCAAGTGACCAGCCCAGCGAATCTGATTCTTCATCAGTAGAGTGTGGATACTGGGCATGGATGCTCTTTCTAGGACTTCAGTGTCTGGAATCTTGTCTTGCCATTTAATCTTCAGTAGCTTCCTTAGGCAGACTGTGTGGAAGTGGTTTAATTTCCTAGCGTGTCGCTGATAAACAGTCCAGGTTTCACAAGCATATAGCAGTGTGGATAATACAACTGCTTTGTAGACTTTTAGCTTTGTTTGCAGGCTTATTCCATTTCTGTCCCATACATTCTTGTACAGTCTGCCAAAGGCCGCGCTGGCTTTGGAGATTCTTGCATTCACTTCGTCATCGGTTGTGGCAGCTTGTGACACGGTGCTGCCAAGATAGGTGAATTTGTCCACAACACTTAGTCTATGATCATTCACTTTGATATTCGGCACAGTGTGATTATTCCCTGGAGCTGGCTGGTACATAACTACAGTCTTCTCCAAGTTGATATTGAGCCCAAAGTTGGCACAGGCATGTGAGAAAGCTGAAACATTATGTTGCATGTCCGCCTCTGAGTTGGCATATAGAGCGCAATCATCAGCAAACAGGAGCTCTCTGACGGTGCCGCTGTTAATTTTGGTTTTAGCTTTCAGCCTTCTGAGATTGAATAACTTTCCATCCATACGGTAGTTGATGTCTATACCAATGTCGTCGTTCTCGAAGGCATTCATCAACATGGCTGAAAACATGAGGCTGAACAGTGTTGGTGCCAGGACACATCCTTGCTTCACTCCATTGGTGACAGGAAAGGGTTCAGACAGTTCACCATTTTCCTGTACTCTTGCCTGCATGCCGTCATGAAATAGCCGCACTATTTGGACAAACTTTCGTGGACAGCCATATTTTGCCATAATCTTCCACAGTCCTTCTCTGCTGACTGTATCAAAAGCCTTGGTAAGGTCAATGAAAGTGGAGAACATTTCGCAGTTCTGTTCCTGACATTTCTCTTGCAGCTGCCTTGCAGCGAAAATCATGTCAACAGTTCCACGTTCTTTTCTGAAGCCACATTGACTCTCAGGAAGAAGACCTTGATCGAGATGGGCTGTGAGGCGATTGAGAAGAATTCTGGCGAGTATCTTCCCTGCAATTGAAAGCAAGGAGATGCCTCGGTGGTTGTCACAGGATTGGCGGTTTCCTTTTCGTTTGTAAAGGTGGACTATTGACGCGTGCTTAAAATCTTGTGGCATGGTCTCGTTCATCCATATGTTTGTGAAGACTTGGTGAAGCTGCTCTGTTAGGACCGGCCCACCTGCCTTGTATATCTCTGCTGGGATGGAGTCAGGACCAGGTGCCTTGCCGCTGGAGGGTTGCTGGATGGCTTTGTTTACTTCCACTATGGTTGGCAGGTCATCAAGTGTCTCATTGGTGGGAACTTGAGGAAGGCAGTTGATGGTTTCATCATCGAAGAAGGAAGTTGCATTTAAGATTTTGCTGAAATGCTCTGCCCAGCGTTGAAGGATTTCTTTCTTATCGGTGACCAATGTTCCCCCATCTGCACTGAGGAGGGGAACTATGCCTGGTGATGAAGGACCATAGACCGCTTTCAGTGAGTCGTAGAAGTTTTTCATATCATGTCTGTCAGCAAAGCCCTGAATTTCATCAGCTTTGCTGCTCAGCCAGGAGTCCCGCATGTGCCGAAGTTTCTGCTGCACAACTCTCTGAATGTTCTTGAAAGCATCTTTTTTTGATGTTGACTTTGGGTCATTCAGATGTGCCTTGAGGAGAAGATGTTTCTCGGCCAGCAATTGGTTGATGTCTTCGGAATTTTCATCAAACCAGTCTTTATGCTTTCGGGGGGATGGACCCAGGATTTCCATAGCAGTGTTGTAAATTATGTCCTTTAGGGCTCTCCATTCTGTTTCTGTATCCTGTTTAGCTTCAGCATTGGGCTTGAGGCGGTCTTCCAGCATATTTTCAAACGACTGCTGCATTTTCTTGCTGTTTAGGCGGGTGACATTTAGCTTTGTTTGCATTTTCGCCCCTTGAGGACGCCGTGGTGGCCTGATGTGGATGTTCATTTTCGAGACAATGAGACGATGGTCTGTCCAACATTCGGCACCACACATGGATTTTGTCACTCGAACGTCTTGTCTGTCACTCCTCCTGACGATGACATAGTCAATGAGGTGCCAGTGTTTCGAGCGAGGGTGCATCCACGATGTCCTATTTCTCATGGGGAGATGGAAAATTGTGTTCGTAATCAGGAGATCATGTTCGGCACATGTCTGAAGGAGGCGGAGTGATATGTGACGTTGGATGAAGAATGACTTGCGCGATGACTTGGATTAAAGTGAGGAAGAGTTGCGCAATTCGTCGACCTCACTCTCTCGCCTGAGTCCATCTGTGTCCAGTGGCAAGACAAGTCAAGACGACTGGAGACGAATACAGGTGCAGTGGATAACCAGGGCACTCTACGTGCCTTGCCGTGCTCATTACGTTCCACAACGCTTTGCAGGTAAACGCCGTCTTGCCCGTTGAATCAGGAATGATTTCTTCCGCGCAGTCTGCCGAATCCTGTCTTCACATGCTGGGTAGGCATACCCTAGTTTACCTCTTGGTTTGACACCAAATCGGATACCCATGCCTGGTTTAGCCAGCCTCTCACAGCTGTTGCCCTGGGGGTGGCCGCTGTCGCATGCTGACAGCTACTAGGAGCCACAGGCACGAGCTGGGTGTCAGGCTTGGACCAGTGGGGGATGGGTCCTGAAAGGACATGAGAGTCATCCTTACCAAAGGTGCTACCAATGCCTGACACCCCGTACCCCCCAAGCTTACAATACATACATCTAGTTGGTATGAGTAGTTGGTGACAATGTAATGTCACTGAACATTGTCCTCCGAGTTGACAAGAGTCATTAGACTTCACATGTAGTAATGTCTTTTCATTTTCTGGGCTATACTTTTCAGAAGAGTTAGTATTCACTAGTGTGTCGATTGCGAGTTCTGTTTGACATGCTAATGTCAGCCCTGTAATTAAAAGTGTTCATACAGTTAATCCGCTCTGTACTGCAGCTAGAAGATGTAATGAGCTCAAAGGATTTCTCGTTCTCATAAGATATGTTATTACCTCATTAATAATGAAACGCAGGCAACTGGCTGAAACTGTCATGAGTGTCAATCAGTGACAATTCGTAAGTTACGATGTGTCGCCGGAAACATCAAAATACTGCAGGCGGACGTTTGTGAAGATCAAGAATCTTAGCTGTGTATCTTGCTTCTTGTCATTTTTCTAGACTATAGGTGTTGTGTAGATTTCATGGGGTAATTTGTGGGTTCTCTGCAAGGTTAAAAACCCCCAAGGTTTTAGGTAGATAATATTTGTATAATTGTTTGCCTCTTGAGCCCAACTCACTGAGAACTTCATCATCATCACAAAGTACCTCAATTGTTCGCAGATTGTATAAATTTTCTGGTAGTGATGTCAAACCGTTGTTCGTTAGGTCAGTTGTACATCGTAACAAGTAGTAGTGAGCAAATAAATCCTCAAGTGCCGAAATCTTGTTATTGGCTGCATAAACGTCTTTGAGGTGTCTTATTCTGTTAACTGAATGTGGCAGCTGTTGCATTCTATTATGTGATACATCAAGCACAATGCGATTACTGGCAGTTCCTTGATGCTGTTGTCCGATAACATATGCCGAAAATATAAGACGTTTTAATATAATAATAAATATCATCTGACAGCTTTTCTTTTTCTTTGTGAGACACTGAGATTCTGTAGTGAAATAGTTCAGACTAGCAGGTAATGGCTGGCTTAGAGCTGTCGAAAGTGTCTTCAAAGCAACTGGAAGACAAAGATTCGTTCTATACGGTAATGAATGTCTGAAATTTGATTGTAGTTTAACAGTATTGAGTTAACTTCACACCGCGGAAAGTTGTTTGTTGAAGAATGAATGCCATTTCCCAGATGTGTTGTACACCCGCAAAATAATGATGTCATGCTAAGTCCCAACCGCCTTTGTCCGTGGGTTAGAGATTATTCCACCTAGAGTAAATTATATATAATGACGTCATGACAAGAATCTGTATGCGATCTTGAACTTCATTTGTATCCATCACGCTGTATTGAAAGATGAATCGTTTACAACTCCAATATAAGTCAATAATACAATAACGGGTTCATAATTACCACTGCGGAGCCTCCATGCCAAGGAGCTATGTAGAGAGTGTGCGGGCAACTGCCGTGTACGCTGTGGACTCGTGAGAAATGATGAATATACATTCACGCTCCTTGTAAATGACAACAGGACGTCAGTTATTTTCTCGAAAATAATCTTTCTGTTCTGACTAAAACTATTAAAATCGTTGCACATGATCGAGACGTACTTCACACTGAGACTAAATCCTATGACTAGCACTAACTAATAGCTAACCCTACTAAAACAGACCTAACGGCGGCAATATATAGTTTGCCATTGCCGGAATCATAGTTCGGAGACATGCACCTTGTCAGACGGTCTCCGCTTGAATGACGTAAATTGTAACTGTTCTTTTATTGCTCTGTTCACTTAGAGTACGCACTATCGTCTCAATTCAATAGATCTTATCATAGTTCTTTTCGTGACATGGCAGTTAAGCACCCTGAAGAAGTTGAGTTGAGTTGAGTTAAGAACCGACATCACTGCACTCAGGACATTCCCATACGTGCTCAGTCCCCTCATTCAACAGCCAGCGAAGAGTCATACTACTAATCATTCCCACTGCCATCTGATTAAATGTTCTCCTGGTCTTCTCTCTCAGTTTTGAGATTCTTCCAGAACCCCCGCAATCTCATTCTTTCCACATATGGGTTCTCAATCTGTTCCTCCGCCTTCTTCACCTGGTCCCACAAGCGCATGACCACCTCCCCCTTGTCCATAGGCAAGATACCACCAAGAGGTGCATTCCCTGCTAGCCTATCAGCCTGTTCATTCCCCTGTACACCCGCATGGCCAGGGCAAAATATCCATACAATTCTCACAATATGTGACCTCTGAAGCGACGAGAGCCATTCCACACGAAACATTCCTTTCTCCACCTTGCTAAGCATATTCTTTGAATCCGTAATTAACACAACGTGTGTTGCAGTAGTCTCCTCTAGCCACCGGAATGCCACTGTTACTGACTCCACCTCCATTCTCATGCTGGAGGTCGTAGTCTCATATGCCAGGCTCTCCTTTTTCAAGACTCGCCCATTAGCTTTTGCAATAAAGCCCCAGCCACTACATCTGTTTTTCACCACTGACCCATCGATGTAGATGACTATGTCACCTTGATGTGTTTTGCTCTGAATCAGCTGTTGCACTTCAAACTCAGTGCAGCCCACTGCCCATTCTCTGCACTCACAACCCAGTGTTATTATTACATTGTGCCAGTCCGTCATGTCATCTGGAACTTCAACCCACTCTCTTTCACGATTGATGGTCTCTAGATCACACACCTGACTTATAGAAAGTTCTGCCTGTGCCATCCAGGACCTGCCTCGTCTTAGTCTATGACCCTTTACCATATCCATTGCTGCATGCAGCGGGTGATCCCTGTCTGCGGCAACTCTCAGGCACTATTTGGCCTGAAGGACCCTATGCCAATCCGTCACTGTAGGTAGCGCCAGGATATGCCTCATGCAGATAATTGGTGTGTCCTTTGTGCACCCCAGTATTAACCGCATGGCAGCATTCTGTATGCGCTCCAACCTTTCAAGCTGGCTTTTTGATACTGTCAGCAGCCCCAAACCATACTCAATGACAGACATTATTAACTGCTGAAAAAGCCTGTACAGCATCCTCTGATCTACCCCGGTTGCTGCCATAGCCCTCAATGCATTGTCCCCTACCAGCCTTCACCACCAAATCCTCCACATGATCCTTAAAAGACAAGCACCCTGAAGGAAAGAGCACCATATGACGGGGTGGGTACACAACAACTCCAGGCCTCAACAAGTACGCGACTCTGTCCAGACATGAAAAACTTCATCAAGAAAGTAACGATCAGAACCCATCAGAAGCCGGGAAGCTGACAACAAGCAGCCCAAAGTATGAAAGACAAACTACAAGTTACACTATAAATACCCCAACTATAGCCAAGTCAAAATCTTGAAGGCTGAATGGGGGTAATCGTACCAACAATTGGACTGGGATTGGATCAGAGCACCAAGGACCAAGATCTATCTATGCCAGCTGGCAAGGCACATGATGATGATGAGTATAATAAATATGTATAGCATGTTGATCACAGTATTATTGATTGATATGTAAACAGAAGTAATACTTGAATTTAGTATGTTCCAATTAAAGAAACTAACTACTCGTTACTGTTTTATTGTTTATATTGAGAATAGGTTGACTACATTATTTTGTCAAACTTGTACCTTATTTATTTTGTATCTTCAATTTACTTATACTAAAAAGATTTGAAACAAATGGGACTGATTAACATTTTAACAAGAAAATCAACAGATTGATACATGACATAAGAATTTTGATTTTAAAGTAAAGGATATTTTACATGACTTTGACTTTAGGCTACCAAGCAGATGATGCTAGCCCTATATTTATATAGTCAATATAACTCCGGCTGCCATTTCTTCCCAAGATGCATTCTCATACCTATTTGAAGCATTCCTTGGGAACTCTGGTCAGTTAAAATTGTTTGTAAAATTTGCCTCAATGTGAATTCGAATCCATGACCACCGGGCGGGCTGGCAAGCTTAAATTAACATAAGAATTGCGTTTACAAAAATGAATGTGATCAGCGTGGCTGAAAGGTTTCAACGAGCACTTTCTTTTCTGACCGCGGCGTAGTCGGTTCATTCCACACTTTGGATGTTGTTGATACTTGATATTTCACATTTGTCCACTAGAATCTTTACTTAACTGATTCCCTGCCACGTGCCTATAGGCCGCCTTAGTATTGACAGTGCATTATTTGTTTCGTTCCTCTTATTTTCCGCAATGTTTGGTACCCAGTAAATGAAAAGATATGCCCTTCGAAATTTATCAGACAAGACACACAGTTTAAGCTTTATGTAATATAAATCAAGTGAAAGCGATTTGTTTTTATTATTTTAGAAATGACAACACTCTATGGTTATCGACTCCTCGATTTACGCCAGATTGTCTTTTTAAACAATTTTAGATTATAGTTATTCTGATTTAAAGGAATCTGTGAAAGAGTCTAAAACTGATAGCACGTGCAGTAATGTGGTTTTCAGTTAAATTATTTAGCATTATGGAAAACAAACCTAATAATGAAAGTTTATCATCATATGCTGGCACATATCAAATTATGCTTCCTATAATGGGCCACACTTGTGCCCTTAAGTTTGTTTTGCCTATCACAAATAAGCTGAGGTGTAATTAAATAATTAAATTTAAAAGAATAATACTTATAACTAAATAGAAAATAATGTATATATTGTAATAAGTACACATCTGCATCGTGCTTTCCTGACTTTTTCCAATTTGTGTGAAAATGATGTGCTTCACAATATGTGTTACTTGTGGTGTTTTGATGATGTTAAGTAGTTATTGTGTCATTGGTGAAGAAAAATGGTGTATTTATCATTATTCTGTAAATTTAATTGGATTATCATCAAAGATTGAGGGGTAGTGTCTTGGTAAGTGGAAATTTGTAATAATTGTCACCACTGTCTTCAAATTTTCTTTTACAAAATCTATCAGTATTATTATATGAGGGTAAGTTAATAAGTAAGTCACAAATTGCTGTAGAAAAATAACTAACTATGATAACACCTTGAAACTAGTTTATTTTTATACATACATTGTCCCTTTATTTCTCAACATAATTTCCACCAACATTGATGCACTTATCCCATCGTTTTATCAGTCCTCCCAAACCGGCTGCATAGAACTGCGTGCCCTGTTTTCTAAACCACGTTTTCACTTCACATTCAACTTCGGTGTCATTCGCAAGATGTTTCCCGCCAAGGTGGTTTTTCAGTGGACTTAGCCCCTAGCGATTTCCCATAAAGCGGTGCATAGTTGGGTAGAAAAAGTTCAGAAGGTGAGTTAATAAGTAAGTCACACAGTTCTGTGGGATGACAGGTAAATGAAAACATGGCACGCAGATTTATGCAGCCGGTTTGGGAGGATTGTTACTCTTTCATGTTATGTTCCCTACATATTTTGTTTAGACTGTTCATGTGGTCTCGTAATTCAGCTTCTGATTTTGCTATTAGTGCTTGGTCATCCGCAAACAAGAGTTCTCTAATAGTGTAATTTGCAGATGGTTCTTCTTCTGTGTTCTCGTCATGCGGTGTTCTTGCGGTCTCTGTTTGGCTGTTTTTTTTTTACATATGTTGACTATATTAGCAATGTCAGTTACCGAACTTTGCACTTTTGTGGGTTGGGGGGGGGGGGGGGGGAATCTTTTTCCTGCGTGATTTTTCGCGACCGACTCACTTCCTGTTTTTTATCACGTCTCGTTTGATTCAATTTATTTGAAACCAGCGTGGCACGACGTAACGGGAAACAACTCTGATAATTGCAGTAAAGGTCCTTCTGCTAAACTGCAAGCGTTTGCGGCTGAGAAACTGTTTTCTGTTGAATTTCTTGAAGCTTATTCATAACTAGTAAGCTAATTTGTCTTATAACTCCTGTAGTTTAACCCTTTACAAGGCAGAACGTCCATTTACGTCTGATACCCTAAACGGGCAAAACGTCCCAGAACGGCCAATACTATTATGCATTGTAAAAATGCGATCTCTCGGCTTTCCGACACTTCCAACGGCTACTTTCGCCGATAGCTTGACAACGTGGCCGCCATTTGTAAGCGCGCTACTATGAATTTGAACAGACTTTTACGGACATTTTTTGATAGTTTTCGGGGTTTTTACGCTGTTTTTCAAAACGGATTTCGGCGATTCTTCAAGGGATAGCCGAGATTTCGCTAGGTTCAATTTAAGTGACATTAAAGGGCACGAAGTTGACTATTAATCAGAGCTAGATATCAGTGCAAAGCATTACTTTGCATTAGCAGTCGTGAGTCGGACTTTAAAGAAAGTGATTATGATTCTGAAAATGTGTTTGTAAATTGCCGTATAGATGACGGAAAATCACAAACATGCTGTATTTCGTAAATATTTGTGTTCATATATAGATTACCGACAACAATCATGTGAGTAACATATTCTGCATGCTTTTCCCTTCATTGTGTTGTTTATTTAACTAAAATCGGTTGACTAACACCTTATTTATGATGCTTTTACTAATGCGACCCGAAATTTTACCGAACCTGAAAAAATCTTGCCCGTTCAGGGCTAAAAAACGGACACGCGTCTGCCCTGTAAAGGGTTAAACAAACATTAACTTTTTGTTGCATTTTTTAATTCGCCATTCAAATTTACATAAAAGTGAAGAATTTCAACAATGCTGATGTTTGCTAGTGTTCAGGAAAAAATATTTAGCACAACCACGGAGATAGGCATCCAATTCGCAAAACTCAAAATGAGGCCGCCCTCGCAATAGCGGACACGTATATACTTTAATTAATTAGAACTGGCAAATTAACTACTAAAATTAAACGGGATAAAAGTTTCATTTGTAGCAGTAATTTATCTGTGTTTTTGTATAATTTTTCAGCATTTGATATGACTGTAAATAATTTTGAAAGTCAGTTTTCAGACCCGTCTGTAAACCTGTAAGTAGTGTAAGGAGTACTTTTTTTCTACGCAGCACAGCAGTACATAATTTAAATTTAAATACAATAATGTAAAATAAGTTATGTTTTTTTTTAAAGTTAGTATTTAATTATTAATTGCTAACTTTTCATACAGAACAGTTTAGTTTCTAAATTTAAAATAGTGTAATTATATAGCAGAAGTAGAAATCATTTATTAGCGAAAGTTACTGCTTAATTTAAGCAGCAGTTACAAACTTATTTACTTACATTAATGCATGATATTTAATCAACAAAAGAAAGATGTCACAAAGCAGTGGTTACATTAAGACAATGTGAGTACATATTTATGAATTTTTCTTTCACTAACAACGAACATTTCACATGACATTTATTTAATATAAAAAGGCAGCTATTTAAAACTGTTCATTAGGTCACATCACATCCTATCAAAAAGTCTTCAACGTCAAGTCCATTTTTCTCGGAGACTTGGAGACTCTCGTGCTTTGCGCGATGCTTTCAGCAGGCCACCCTGCGGAAAGAGACCGAGCCTTATGGGATAAAACCTAGTGCAATGAATTCAATCATCTCAATACTGTTGACATTCTATCGAAAGAGGAATGTGACCTTTACTTTCCTGTTACCAAAATGCACAATAAAGTATACATCTTGTCAGGTTTGTTAGTGAATAATAAACTGGTGGCCATTTTTAATTATTAATTGGGTCACGGCACATCCTATCGAAAAATAGATAATATGTCAAGTTAGGCCTCGCCACCCCGGACACAATGATTGGTACTATGTTGTCCGTTTAAAAATAAACAAGCCACAATAATAGAAGACATAATTTCTCAGCTTCCAATTTATTGAGCCACGATAAAAACTCTCCCATTTCTTCAGATCCTTTTACACTTCCTGGCTGTTAGATCACAACACAAAAATATTCATAACTCCGCTTAGAATTATAACGCATACTGAACTCTTCGTTGAGATACCTTGGATTTGTCTTGTCAAGCTGTATCCAACTGTGATAATTTCATAAGTAGAAACTCTATTTTAAAATATTCTCTATATATGCTATCTATATAGGTTATGAACGGGGGGGGGGGGGGGGGACACAACCTTGTCATACTCCGTATCTTATGTTGAAGGGTTCTGAGTGTCCGCCAGTTGCACTCACTGTGCATTCACTGTTGTATAAGTTTCTACATTATTTATAGGTTTGTTAGAACTTATCTAAGTTAGATGTGTACTCACTCCATATTGTTAAGGATTTCCCACAGCTTGGTTCTATCTAGTAATCTACTCACTACTCAGTGAATCAGTTAAATAAAACAAATTATTAAATTAAATTATTGATCGTCCCAACCGATTCTTTAAGTCTAAAAGTCAAAAGTGACTTTAGATTAGATTTTAGAAGAAATTGAAATAGCATCTTCTTACCTTTATTTATAATAATATAAATTCTGAATGTGGTGTAAATGTATCAATTTAGCATCAATTCTTCAGACTACAGTAAGTCTCACGTAGACCGCTCTAATGCTAATGAAGTGTAATAATGACACAGTAATGATCTCACGAGACATCGCGTAGTCAGGCGAAAACAACGAAACAAACTTTGGAAATCCTGAACAAAGAAATAAAGACAACAAACAAGACTGATTATCATCATTCAAGATAACGTGAGAAAAGATTTAATTTCCCCCGTTCGTCAATATTTCCAAAGAGTGTCAACGAGAACTATAATTATAATTATGTTACTTTCAAAACTTACACAGCTCCTTATTTTTAATCCCCTACCGTTTCAGAACCTCTATATAAAATGACACAAAGTAGTGCAGCTTTACATAACAGATTTACGACACATACAGGACGTTGCGGCGATTAGCCTTCATCAGCAAACAAACACATTCACAAACACAACATATATAGTCAAGGAGATCTCCTGTGACTACATCAAAAGGTGACGACAGGACGAGAAGAACAAAAGGATGACAAAAATGAAAGCAGTTATCAGTTATATCAGTTATCAGTTGGGGTAGGACTTTATTGCACTCCGGGCATGGTCATAGGTGCTCAGATCCCCCCCCCCCCAGCATATGCATCAGCGTCCGTTGGCTAATAGTGCCAGTTCTGTGTTGGTTGACGAGGCGCCTTGTTTTCCCGATGTACCTCTCGCGTCTGGCCGTGTCGATTCTTACTCCCAAGTCTTTCATCCTGGACAGCGATGTGGATTCACTGACGTCAAAGTCCTCTGTTCTCGCCATATCTTTGAGGACGTTAATAACATCGGCACGACCCATGGGCTGGCCATCTACAGGGGGTGCAGAGCCAGCCAATTTATCAGCTCGTTCATTTCCCTCGATCCCGCATGTCCCGGGACGAAGATGAAGGTGACTTTACGGACAACAGACTTCCGCAGCGACTCAGTCCACTGTCTACGTACAGATCCAGCTTCGACCTTCTGAATCATGCTCATTGAATCACTTAGTACACACACGTTAGTATAATGCTGTGATTCCAGCCATATGAAAGCCTGTGTAACTGCCATCACCTCCATCGTCATGCTGCTCGTGGTCATAGAGTGGGCACCACTAGATTCTTTAACGGTTCGGCCCGCTGAACGGGCTGTAAATGCCCACGCACTTCTCTGCTGCTTTACAACAGATCCATCTGTATAGATGAGCACTTCGGGGCTATCTAAGTGTTCATAGATGAGCGCGTTGACCTCTGCATTGACAGCGGCAGGGTTCTGCTCTCTGCACCGTCTGTTGAGTGTGATAATGCAGGAGAAAGTACACTTAAAAGCTGGAAGCACCCGCACCCATTCCTTGCCGGGGTTGATACTGGTAAGACTGCAGACCTGTCTGACGACATCTTCCGTCCGACCCATCCATGATTTGCCCCTCTTTAGCCTGTCACCCTTTTCTCTGAATATAGCGTCACGCAGAGGGTGCTGCTCATCTGCACTTACTTTTAAGTATGCACGAGCTCTCCAGATCTTGATCCTGTGTTCCATTGTCGGGAAGTCAAGGAGGTATCTCATTGCTACACAGCTGGTGTCTCTCGTGCAGCCCAAAATGATGCGCATGGCTTCGTTTTGTACCTTTTGAAGTCTTCCACTCTGTGTAGGGCTGACAGTGAGGATGGCCAGGGCATACTTGATGCGTGAAAGCACCAGTCCTTGGAACAGAAGTATTAGCAGCCTTTGCTTGATATTGACAGTCGCCATGACCCTCATAGCTGACAAACCTTTTCGAGCTTTCGTTATGACATAATCGACATGATCTCTGAAGGACAGGCTACGATCAAGCCTCACGCCAAGATATGTCATTGACTGGGTTCTACTCAAAATGCTCCCATCCAATCTTACTGATGGCAGGTCTGTGTTCACAATATGGTTGTTTAGGGAGAACCATATAACCGATGCCATTGCAGGGTTGACAAGGGCATCGGCATCAGCACACCATGAGGAAATTCGGTCTAGTTCACCCTGCATATAATTGGCAACCGCCTGTCTATCTCGACCCTGTCGTTACACGAGAATGTCGTCAGCAAATGACAGAGTCCTACCCCTCCCGTCCAACTGTTGTTCAGTGATCGGCACCGTATACGCGTTGAATAGTACTGGTGACAGTGGTGAACCCTGCGGCAATCCTGGACATATCGTTATCGGCTCAGAAGACCAACTCCCGCATCTTAGCACCATCTTCCTTTGGAGCAGAACAGCAGCTATCCTTCGTACAAGGTGAGGTGCACTTTCAGTCTGAGGAGGGTTTGCATCAAGTGCTCGAAGGATACTCTATTGTATGCGTCCTCTAAGTCTATGGCGGCCGCACATATCTCTTCTCTGACCTGAAATCCTTCGTAAACATCTTGAGCAAAGACCGCCGCATTCAGCCATGACTCTTTATTACATCTTTATCCTCCAAGTGTGGGCGGGAAGCAGCCGAATTTTCTCCAGTAGCTTCCCAGCAGTGTTCTGCATCGTAATGATTCTGTAGCCGCTTATCCTGGAATGGTCTTTGTTCGGTTTTGGCAGCGGCAGCAAGTAGCTGTGTAGCCATCCCTCTTTTATCTGACCCCTCTGGATACTGGTGTTGAATTCTCTGGTCAGTTCTTCTATGTCATCATCTGACATCACCAGTAGGTCACCATATCGGATGCAGTCTGGGCCTGGGCGGTGTTAGGTGATTTCTTGAGCATCGCACGTATTGTCTCAGCTGTGATTATGTATTCTTCGTCTGTCCCGACCCCCTCCCACAACTAAGAGAGTGTCGTTGTCGTCCTCTGTCTGGCGGGCTCGTCTTTCTGGTCAGTCTGCTCTATGTAGCGTGCAAGAAGGGCCTTACCTTTATCCGCATCCGACTTTTTCCATGTGAGGTCTGTGCCTTGAAAGTCTGGAATACCCCTACGTTGTGCAGCATCGTTCATGCTCTTATGGAGGCGCCAGAATGTCGTAAGAGATCGCTTGGAGCACACCTTCTTGCAGAACTCGTCCCATTTCTCGGCCTTGGCCTGTTTGGCGCAGGATTTGAATAAAGTAATCGTCCTATGGACTTCAGTCTTCAGGTTCGTCAACTCAACCTGTGGCATGTTCGCCTTTCTGGCTTTTTGCCAGTCTTTGACAGCCTGCCTCTTTCTTTCCTGCCTCTTTCCCAGCCATGCCTTCTCGACCTCTCCATTTCACCATGGTGGCTGCAACCATCTTTCTTGTCTCCTGCGGGAGGGAGTTAGTTTTCTTCTTCTGATCTTGCTTATGGCGTCTTGACCAGTGTTGTCGTACGGGAAGGAATTTATCCTGTTTCCTTAACTCCTGGCCATGTCTTTCTCGATCAGGATGATACAAGGGTAGTGGTCACTGTCGTGGTATCCCAGTGTGCCCCACCGGCACCTTGGTCGATGGTGGGCGACACCAGAGCCAAGTCAATGACGCTGTCAGAGTCACCTTGTCGAGTGGCTATTCTAGTGACCTTCCCATCATTCAGACAGACTAGGGCAGCAAATGCCAGTGCGTCCTCCAGATCTTCTCCCTGTCTATTGGTGATGCAATTCCCCCATTAACTGCCTCTGGCATTGAAGTGTAACGGTGAAGCATAAAGGCAACTGCATGCAACGGAATGGAGGAAGTCAAGCCAACGATGATTGGAAATGACTCAGTTTATTCAAGTCATATCAAAAGGAATACAGCGAATATAAATGTATATGCATCCTGCTGACTTGGCTGTTAGGTGGTAACTGCCCCCTATTTACTTCTACGTCCGCACGTGAGCGTCCTTAACTACCTAGCTACGGTGCTCACGCGTGCATCAGCTATGTGTCTCTTTCCCCTTGCACGCCGTGCCAGCTAAGTAAACCCCGTATAACAGCCTACTCTGTTATATTACCTTTCTACCCCAACAAGACTTTTCCCCGAAAAGTCTTAATTCCACCCCAAATTGACCTCAAATCTATGACCCCACAAGACACACCAAATAATCCCACACAGTTAAAATTACTTCTTCTTCTTTTCTGGAAAATCATAAGCAATCCGCTTACATATCTTGTACCAAACAATCTGAACCTATCTCAACTCCCAACTACAAAATTCATATACCTCTAACTCTAACCTGGAACTCTTATTCATTACACCTCTCTTTATCCCAACAATTCATCTTATAGCCAGCCACATATATTATTTACATATCGTAAGTCTATATCACAAAAGCTCATCTTATAATATTCTTCGCAAAGCAACCCGCTTCATTTCATGGATAAAATGTCGATCGAAATTATGGTTAACAAAAATTGAAGATTCTTATGTATTTCTACAACTTATCATACTCTCACTAACATCAACAACACAGGATAGACAGGAAAGATAGACAGGAAAGTGGTTTTGTGCGCACCGAAGAATATAAAGTAGTAAGAAATAGTCACATTTATCCGCCCATGCCGTCTCAAAACTTTATAAAATAAAGTTTTCAAAAACCCAAATCATATAATCCGCTAATCTTCAATTATCTTCATAATAAATGCTCTTGTCAAAAGTTACATCGATCTAAACTCCGCCCTTCTACTCTCAGTATTAAAAAATATTATTCTAGTTTCCAAGCTGTATTATTTGCGCTGCTAACAACAGCCAATATATGACTGCACTTTCCCCTTGTTTATACTATATTAGTATCTATCCTTTATCTATAACATATATATATATATATATATATATATATATATATATATATATATATATATATATATTATGATTTCTACTTCTTCTTTCATGCTGTAACCACAGCACCCCCCAATTTCTATTGCCCACGTTCGTTTATTCTGAACATACTTATTCCCGATATGTTTATTTTATGCTGATAAGCACAGCCGCCACCTTTTTGAGTTAAACCACTCTCCTCCCATAATTCAACATGGCATTCAATCCATGTATTTCTATTAGCGCTGTCTAATACAGCTCCTATTTCAACCCCCTACATCCCATTATAACCATCATTGTTCATGGACGTATCTAACTTCGTTCTGGACCATATGTGCTGTTATCTACAGCCCCATCTATGGCCACCCTCATTTAAACCAACCCCTCATATTCCAAACATGGGATTCAATTCATGTGTATCTCTATTAACGCTGACTAACGCATCACCCTTAACCATGTTTACTTTTTACTTCTAAAAAAACCAGCAAGCTCAACTTCTAGTCACTATCGAAGCTCATGGCACTCACTCCATGTTCACTCCCTACCCCATGAAGATCATTTCTTAAAGTAGCCCCATATTTTCTGAACGTAACTCTGCATCCAGAACTCCCAAGAACCCTATTAACAAGTCTATTTAATATGGACCAGTTTATGTTTTATAACTCCCCACAACTGAACGCCAAAAGAAACATTATTTTACATGGTCAACGTCAACTCAAGAAGGAAAATCATTATAACTTTTGCAAGTGAAAATAAACAAAGTAATATGCAACCTAAATAAAACCACAATTCATGAATAACTGGAGTCAAGACAAATCAAAATAGAACAATATCACCCCCCCCCCCCGGTTTTCAAACATTATTTCATATATCCCCACATTTTCCAAAATGAATATACATAATGAAATAGTAATCAAGTTCAAATAAAATCAACTACTTATTGTAATCAAACAACATTAGTCTCTTTTTTGGACTAATGATCTACTCCTAACGACAATAAAAACAACTCAATGCTAGGACAAATATTACCTGCATTAACCCCAAAATATATCTGTTACCCACAGATTATATTCTCATCATACGCAGAACAATATTTATTCGCCCAACAAAAGTCATTAATAAAAAATGACCATACTTTTTCTGGAAGTCGCCACTCACCTCTCCTCCAGTAAGTATAAGCGCAAACCAAGCCATTTATTTTCTCACACCATTCTACCAAATAGTGTCAGTCTCCTAATTAGTCTCTAGTACCATATTGGTCTTACTTCTAATTGTACTAGGTCTGGGGAGCACATCATACAGTCGACGTCTCAAGCTCTACATTCTTCCATAACATTAGTCTCCCATTCATAACGTTTACTGATGACTGCTTTCGAAAACCTGACGTAAGAAACGCTGCATTCTCCCGTATTATTAATTCCTCAAGCTCTTAATAAGCCCTACCTTCTAACATGGTTCTAACGATTCACATGCTTCTTCACATAATACTTTCTCAGAATTACTCACTTCTGCCTCTCTCACCCTTACTCCTCAATTTTCTTTATTATCTTCACCAACCACCATCAACTTTCAACCTCTTCTCTTCACAATTTAACTCAGACAACCAATTCTTCGCCAACCCCCATCATCCAACACATTAATCCGGCTGTCTATACCTTTTACTCGCTGACAATCACTTTCCTATTTATCAGCAGCCCTTCGCAACTAACTTCTCTGTGTTTTCTCATTCCTCCGCACATTCACATCCGCCAACGACATGGACGTTAATTCTCTATCTGTCACCCTGTCATAGAATTTTCATTAATTCTGTCCAACACCACACATTCTAAACAGAAGACATCACAAATTTCCAATCATCTTCTCTCTACCTCCCAACTTTCGCATACTCACTTACTCTGTCCTCCACGAAATCACCGGTATGCTTTATCAGCGTCACC
Source organism: Cepaea hortensis (assembly GCA_963921405.1). Lineage (NCBI taxonomy): Eukaryota > Metazoa > Mollusca > Gastropoda > Stylommatophora > Helicidae > Cepaea > Cepaea hortensis. Next base: position 49,418,661 of record OY992892.1, on the reverse strand, counting down.
ACTCAGCAATTCTTCGCATATTCGCACGGCACTCGTATTTTATGCTTGCTCAGACAGTGACACAATCTCCCTTCACACCGCTTCAAGTCTAAGATATACCAAGCGCCCCGTACATGCATGCGCTACTACTAATCACCTGACATCGTTCTATCCATACACTCCACGCAGACGACTTTTCAAAACTTCCCTCTTCATTCTCTAATCAGCGCGACGAACGCAGGTTTGTCTATACTTTTACACACGCAAGGACAACGCGTAACCAGACATCACTCCGATACTCAACTACTCAGTCACTTCTCCTCAACCTCTTCATCCTACATTATTAACGAGTCGAGTTCTCTCAACGTATTCGGTCACGTCACTCATCAGTCAAGTTTTCAACTCTCACTATAACAAAGGATCTTCTGATAATAGTGTCTGTTTTCATGAGAAGTAGCAATCAAACTCGTTTTCAATATCTGCAGCTGTAAAGTATTGAGGTCTTAACCTCATATACTCCCTAAGCTTTCTCTCGTCATCTACTGTATAGGTCGGTTTAACTGCTTTCCTTCGTTTACTCCTATTTTTTGTTCGTGTCGTTACTGCGTCCGTCTGCTCACTATTTTCAGTATACGTAACATATCTCTTATATCTTCCTTCCTCGTCTTCAGAGGATTCACTAATGATGGTTCCCTCAACAGGCTTATTATAGTTGATTGCAGACATGGCAATAATATCCCTATAGTCGGCACTAGAACATCTGACCTTCTTCTTATTTATACCTCCATCTTTTATGCTCCGGTTCGGGATAATTTCACTGTTTCTATCTGAGGAACCTGCCACATCAGTCGTACCTACATTGACTACCAGACTATTTGCATTTCTATCCTTAATTTTTCTAACCTGTCTTCTGACATCTTTGGTCTTTGTCTGTCTATCTTTCTTAATTTCAACAGTGTCTCCTTTTTCTAATTTCACATGAGGAGTTTCGACAATTTCCAGTAATTCGGTTTGACTTCCCTTCGTTATCTTGCTGGCTGGTTGTACTTGGATTTTCTTTTCCACGGTATCAATTTTTGTCTGTGTGTTATTATCTACCACTTCTATCATCTGCGTCTGAGTCTCCTGGTCTATTTTCTTTGCTAATGCCGTCGTCTTCTTTTCCTGTCCAACAGTCACATTCACAACCACCTTAGGAGCAATTGAATTTCTATTTATGTGTTCTACCCTGTTCTTCAACCCTGACTTCAGATACTGTCTCCGTCTTTGCTCAAACCACTCGTCACGTCTTTTTCTAGCAGTCACACTATGGGATGGCCAAGTCCACTGTTTCCTGGAAAGGTTTCTCTCAGGCCCATCTCTGTATCTTTGTTCATTATAACAACTTCTGACCTTGGTCATATCTGGCTCAACGTAACTGTCTCTATATATAACGTTATGTTGTCTTCTGTTTTCATTAAATATTGGCTGTCTTCTGTTATTCTTTCTTACTCTATTGCACTCCACATTAAATTTATAAGTCTCTTGCCCCGTCGTTCTTCTCTGTATCCCTTCTACAAAATTTTCCACCTCACTAACTGCCACTTTCAATTCTTTTAACCAGGCAGTCACACGTCCCAATTCTCTATGGAAGTGGTTCATATTTTTACTCTGTATGCTATCGCAGTCTAAAACAATATGCTTCTTCTTGCCTGACCACTGAATTTCTCAATATCAATACTTATGCTCTGTTGCTTCAAGGCAGTGTTAACTTAGATATGGCTCTACCTACTCCACCCAGAATCTGCGTCAAAGAAGCTTCATCTTGTGCCATTTTAGTATCTTTGTTAAATACCCTAATTACTTCAATCAATAATAATATTGAGCAATTACAATGTTATAATTACATATAATCAATATAATTTTTACGCTTAATTATACGTTAAGGATACAAGTGTTCTTATTTGTTTCCGTTCTATCTCAGTTTCTCTCCCGGACACCCTCTGGGTTCAGGTATCTGGCTTCACCTGTGTGTCGGGCAACTTCTGACTTCACCCGTGGATGGGCAACTTCTGACTTCTGATTTCTGATTTCATCCGTGGATGGGCAACTTCTGACTTCTGATATCTGACTTCACCCGTGGATGGGCAACTTCTGACTTCTGATTTCTTACTTCACCCGTGGATGGGCACAAAATGTATCGTTTTGGCTTGAAAACGTTTCGAGCTCAACTTTGGTCAGGTAAACAAGACGAGTGCAATAGACTATCCTCTTTAGCAGAGTCGGCAACCATTATGCCCAACCGCCTCAGAGGAGCCCAATGCATCTGGATCGCATACTATTTTTTTTTTCAAGCTTGAGTAACATTCAGCGTTGTAGCGGCTGAGTTGGAGCGGCCTTTAACAGTAATAACGTTTGACTTGAATTAAAGCTTGACTTGTAGCCTTCAACAATGGCTGACTTGAATTAAAGCCTGACTTTGAACCAGCTTCCTGACCTTCACACAGGTCACAACGATCGATTCGGCAAAATCCCAAGCTGGCCTGGGTTGCAGCTGCTGTGTCTTTCCAAATAAACAAGGAGAATGTTGTGGTAAGACCTTCCATTTTCAGCAACGTGAGTTCAAAAAAACGTTTCTTACCGTGCCGATGTTAATTCTTTTCCTTGCGACAACCCTGAAGAGCCGACGTGACGTCGAGGCACCAGTTTGGCTTCTGTAACGGTGAAGCACAAAGGCAACTGCATGCAACGGAATGGAGGAAGTCAAGCCAACGATGATTGGAAATGACTCAGTTTATTCAAGTCATATCAAAAGGAATACAGCGACTATAAATGTATATGCATCCTGCTGGCTTGGCTGTTAGGTGGTAACTGCCCCCTATTTACTACTACGTCCGCACGTGAGCGTCCTTAACTACCTAGCTACGGTGCTCACGCGTGCATCAGCTATGTGTCTCTTTCCCCTTGCACGCCATGCCAGCTAAGTAAACCCCGTATAACAGCCTACTCTGTTATAGAAGTCCCCACAGTAGATGATATGCCTTTCATCCATATCGAACAAACTCTGCTATTGTCGCACGTCGACCTTCCCATTTCGCGCATAAACGTTCACGATTACAAGCTGCACAGGCGTCATTATTCTTAATGCCTGCACTTGCAGGGCATCACTGTTCCAGGCGGGCATATCGATCTCAGACACTAGTAAGTATGTTGTCTCGGACCAGAATGGCCTGTCCGAGGTGCCGCCTGTTAAAGAAGCCCTGAAACCCCGCGACATTGATTGTTCCGTCGCCGAGCTGTGTTTCTTTTAAGACTAAAATATCTTTTCTGTAGAGCTTTTCAAGAATGGGTCGGTGTTGACTAAATGATGCACAGTTCCAGTACAGTACTCGAATGTGTCCGATGCCCAATCTGTCACATTTTAACCGCCTTCTGCGTGCGCCTGCCCTCTTCCCACGCTGTGTCCTTACCGGTCATCTGGTCGTCATGTTAAGCTTATCTATCACCACCGAGCGCCAATGATACGCCGAAGAGAGTCCGGCCGCGCGTGCACGAACTCCGTTGCGCGGTCCGAACCCAATTTCATCTCAAAAACACACTTAATCCATAAACGTTTCGGAAAAAAACACGTTCCATTTTACGGGACGAAGAAATGTCCCACCATCTTGCTCCAAGGGAACTCACTCTCACACCATAACAAACAAAACATGCCCGATGACGACATGAACTTAGTGCAACAGAGTAAGTTATTAAGACAAGTCGACATGTGTTGCTTTCTTTGGTTGTGTCGGTTTTAAGTGTTTGTGTCAGTTTGATTGTTTATGTCGCTTCTTTGTTTGTCTCGAAGTTCGTCATGTTTTCAGTGGCTATGTCGTTTTCCATGGTTTGCACTTTCTTTTTTATATGTCGCTTACATTCGGATGTTTTGCTTTTCTCTTGTTTGTGTCAGTTTGTCGTTGTGTCAGTTTTTCATTGGTTATGTTATTTTTAGTTATTGTATGTTACATATTTTACTGTGTCGATTACATTTGTTTTGTTTTTCTTGTGTTTATGTCAGTTTGTTGATATGTCAGTTTTCATTGGTTGTGTCATTTTCATTTGTTGTCACTTCTTTCTTTGTCTCAATACTTGTCAGTTTTAATTGAATGTGCCATATTCAGTTGTTGTCGACTTCTTTTGTGTAAGTGTGTTGAGTGTTGGTTACATTTGTGTTTTTTTCTTTGGATGAGTCGTTTTGTTTAATTGAATGTATCATTTTAAATTATTGTCTGTTACACTTTTACTTTGATTGTTTACATTTGAATATTTTGGTTTATTTGGTTGTGTCAGTTTTTATTGGTTGTTTCAGTTTGTCATTGTGTCATTTTTCAGTAGCTGTGTCATTTTCAGTTGTAGTCGATATCTTTTTGTGTATGTGTCTGTTACTTTTTGGATGTTTTGCTTTTCTTTAGGTGCATCGTTCAGTGTTTGTGTCAGTTTTCAGTGTTTATGTCAGCAGTTTTCAATGGTTCAGTTTTCAGTAGATGTGTCATGTTCAATTGTTGTCTGTTACTTGTTTACTGTAACGTTTACATTTGTTTTGTTTTTCTTTGTGTAGGTTTTCATTTATTTTGTGTCAGCGGCCTATTATCATGTGTGTTTGAGCGAACATTTTGAGGACTTAGTGAACGCCCATATGTCGGCCCTAATGGAACGGACAACCGATGATCTCATAAGTCATGCATGTTACTCTATATCCGACGCCGTTTTGCCTTGTAGTTGTTACTCCAGGCGACACGGCTGTGATATCATCAACTCCTAATGGCCATGCACCCCAGGCGCACTCAGTGTGGAGAATGGAGCTACCGATATTTCACACACACAACTGAATACGCGGGAAGATAATTGAAGGTGCCTTTTTGTGATGTTATCGCTTCTTACAACTACAAAAGGCAAGACATTTCACCAACATATAGCACATTATATCTGTATACTACCGAATGTATACACCACCTGCATGCAAGAGACAAGACCATTACAACTATTAAGTCTACTACTATAGTACTACTACACAGAAGCACATTATGATGGTATATTGCCGAATTTCTACAAGCTTACATGCAACAAACACAGAAAATATACGCATACTTAGTAAAACAACAAGAACGACCACTACATAATGAAACAATTATTTTGTTTAGAAAATATATTTAGCTAGATTCCCACAAAACATACAATCACAGACTTAGAGAAATAAGCAAGTCTGCTTATATGATTAGCCGAATACATACACCTGTTAGTTGAACTCGGATGGAAGTATCGCTTCCACACACATACTGCACAACGGGCATTTTTTTTCACTTTAACACAACTACTACTACTACTACTATAGTCTGTCCAGAAATGAATGCCGTCATTCACAATCAATTATTTTGAAAACTGTCTGTTGCATCGTTATGAAGTTTTTCCTGCCGTCTTATATTTACCCCCACCCAAGGAATATGTCTTTGATAGGTCCAAAAGAAACTTAAATCATGGAAAGCGGCGACATTTATTTGATGTTTTGATGAAAAACTAGTGATTTCTCGCTAACAAACTTGTTTTACGGTAATGCCAATACCCCCGCCAGTTCGGTGACAAACACAAGGCGTATCCAGATTCGTATGGGAGTGGGTGCATTGTCTGCTCTGCTGAGACGGAACATGATTACCTGTTTTGCACGACGAATATAGCTGTGAATGTCTCTGTAGTGGGCTTCCTTCTTAACGGTCAAGATGTTGGTCCTCTTTTCATTAAGGTTTATAGAATGATTCGTATGTTCGTGTGTTGTCCCCTCATTTGACAACGCGTTTCTTCTCACGTTTCTTGTTATGCCACAATATGTCAGTTCCCACCGCAATATTACTCTTCGGTTGGTATTCAATGCGTCTAGAGCTTTTTGTTTTTTCAATGTCAGTTGTTTGTCACCGTTGAGGGCTCACGGAATTGAAAATTCATCACTGTGGAATACAAACTGTTGCCATTAACAAGTTGTATTGTTTATGCCGATGCTGTAATGTTTAGGGCCTGCAATTCTTCTGAATAATTGTAGCAAAATATCCCAGTTGGTGTGCATGTGGATTAATGTCTGCGATTTGCCCAGACCATAATCTGTGTCGGTGTCGTGTGTGTAAAGAATGACTGTCGTATTAGTTACTTGTTCTTCTTTACCACTTTGGTGTCGTCCCTGGAGTGAAGGGAATCAACACCCACATTATTTTTTAATCCAATATCTCTATCCTGGAGATATCCAGCAGACTCCGTCCACACACTCCTTCAATCTGAAGACACCTTCCTCTCACTCTTACTCACCCCTGGATCATGCCCCCTCTCATTCTCCCCCAACATAACATACTTGACAACGCTAGCTTCAACAAATAAAAACAAGAAATTTATTAAAGCCAAGAGTATATGTAGGAGAAGTGTGTGTGTGTGTGTGTGTGTGTGTGTGTGTGTGTGTGTGTGTGTGTGTGTGTGTGTGTGTGTATAAGGTGTAGAATGTGTGTCGAATATTCTAATGTTAGACCAGTGATTTAGAAGCAAAGTCTGTAACATCATAGTGCTTAGCACACAACAGCACCATTTATTCCGGACAGTGAACCTCACCCAGAAGATGACAACTTTCTCCAATCACTCGATCAAACAGGAGGCTGGTAATCCGATAGACACTGTTGATCTTGGTCTTCACTCTACCACACGGTGAAGTTACTCTGTTTCATAATGTTTGTTGAACTGATAATCTTCCAATTAACTGAAATGTCACTTGGGGAAAATCTAATGTTCATAAGTCTCTGATTATAACATTTTCCCCTCTTTTAGAACACAACCTATTAATGTTTGTTAGGTAGATGTGTGTGTATATATATATATATATATATATATATATATATATATATATATATATATATATATATATATATATATATATATATATATATGTCCTTAGTATGCGAGTTATTAATCTTCGGTGATGAAGCTTATCACTCATTAAACACAACACTTATGTTCATTAAATCCTGCTCAGCAGAAGCCAGGTTTCTGCGGAACAACTAGGTTCTGAGCCCAGTGTAAACACCTCTCAGCAACCTCTGTCTTCTTTCCATGAGCCATCATTGTATAAAACTTTGAACTGCTTCTTCGTAATAAATCATCTCACACTCACGTGGAACACTCAAGGGGAACTGTAAATGGAACCTGTAGAGTAGATAACATCATGGTGAGGGCAACTCAATCCTGACCGTAATTAGGTGATTGTAGGCCAATAGCAGCACTCAGATCTATAAAAGAGATCCGATCTCTGTCATACGGCCAAATCGCGCATCACAATGGTCTTATACATGGCAACAACAGGAAAGAATAAAGGAACGGGTAGAAACCCAGCAGATGCCCTACTGGAAGATCCTACCATTCCACATTCCCCTCCTCCCTCTCAACCATCTTTAATCTCTCTAATTATTATTCCACTACATTGTCCTCAACTCCCCGAGTAAAATGATATATCACACAAGCTAGTTGAAGCCACACAATAGGATACCAGTGCCGACGCTCCTATGATACTTTCTAGCACCGCACTAATAGAACATTCTATCACTAAGCATAATACATTATATCACTGCGCCTATAATACATTAGATCACCGCACAGCACTGTACTCTATTCCTAATCATACTCTTAAATTAGATATTATTAATAGCCTACCATATGCCTATTTTGGTTGTCACTCGAGAAACTATGCAATCAGATTGGATCTATGTCCGCGGAAAACTATCACCACTTAGACATTATAGTTTCACTCATGTAACACAACTCTGAATAATGCCCCGATCCTAACACTTCAGAATGTTTTTCTCGCCTCCCTCCACCTGTTTACCGCACTGGGTTTTATATGGGTGCTTGAGTGACGTCACCAAAAAGTCCAGACGCCAATCAGTCTAGAATCTGGCTTTGTCCCCCTGTTTCTAGACTAACCAGAGTCAATTCGCTGTCAAGTTCACTTTCATCTGGGAAATTCTTTGTCTCATACAACAAAGATCCTAGCTGTTTGTGAGCCGGAGACCTTTCCCCCATATGACAGAATCCTTCCGACCTCTGGCAGACTTTCTGTCCATCACTTTCAACGGCCGATTCCCGCCCTGCAGACAGATGACGCCAGTGCACGTCTCTCGAACAACAACCTGTCAACAAACTGTCGACCATTGTAGACATCCCGACGTGACTTACTTTGATCTAATACAAAAAAGCCGACCAGGTGCAGACAGTTCCAACGACGTATTTTCTCAGTCTGTTCAACAACACAGGGTCTATTTTGTTTGCAAACCAATGTCGGGCTTGGTTGTCGTCGATCGAACTAACAAGTTTATTTAACTCGCGACAGTCGGACGATTCCAGTAAGTTGATGACTGCTATCGGTTGCATAAAATTCAATCCATCCTTTCTCCGATAGTCATCTTCCCTTTCAACACATGGTCCTCACATTTTTTTTCCAGCAACGTTTATCAATTTTTAATAGCGCGGTCTGGGTTAGTATCTTGACGCCAGACAGTTTGAATAGATTGATTGATTGATTGATTGATTTAGGAACCGACTTCACAGCATTCGGGTCGTTCCCATAAGCGCTCCGTCCCCATCCTCAGCCGCCAGCGGAGAGTTCCAACACCAACAGTTCCAGTAGCAACCTGATTATATGTCCGTCTCGCCTTTCCTCTGAGCGTTTAACGTTGGCCAGATCCCCTCGTCACTCCTCGCTGCCTCATTCTTGCCAGACCATGGTGATCCATTTGCTCCTCCGAGGTGTACACGTGCTCCCACAAGGCCGCAACCACGTCTACCTTGTCATGCATCAATACTCCACCAAGTTTTGCCGAGCCAGCCAATCTGTCTGCCTGTTCATCAGTGGCGTGCAGAGGTTCTTTGATGCCCTGGGCCAACCCTTTGTTTGGATGCCCCAAAATTGTTCTTTCCCTATTTAATTAATCCTCCCCTCTCACTGCACTGTGCTGCCCCCTCTCCCTAATTGGATGCCCGCCTCCCGGCTGGATGCCCGGGGCCGTCGCACCCCCGCACCCCCCTTCTGTTCATTCCCCAGCACACCGGCATGCCCCGGAGAAAAGTCCAGGTGATGCTTGCAACCCGTGACCTCCGAAGCGAAGCAAGCCACCCTGAACAAAGCCTGCCTGTCCTCACCCTCCTTAGCATGCTTTCTGAGTCAATTACAATCACGATGTGTGTATGTATCGTGTTATCCACCCAGCGGAAAGCTGCACTGAATATAATATTGTCAGCTGCAACCTGTCCTTTAATTTTAACCACCACAAGCTCAATAGGTTTTAAATTAGAATGGTACGGCGGAAGTCTCAAGCACCTATGGCCATGCTCTTCTGTCAACTTGTCGATTTGACATTTCTTGCTTTTTTGCGCCTGTTTTACAAGGGACAACAATTATAGCTTAAAACACTTTTCTAGAAATGGTATGCTTCCCTTCGGAGCCATATCTTTATCGCTTCCTTTGTGCTCGATGCCGTAGGTATTTTGCCTTCTTGGGCAGCTACATTTTGATATGATGCATTGTCCATAATTAGACACGACGGTCTGTCTAGGGATAGAAGCACTGTATTCTCGAGCCAATCGCTAGATACATTGCCATTTATCTCATTATGATAATCCCTATTGTTTGTATGCTTTGATACGAACACGAGTCCAGCATTCTATAGTAAACCATTATGAGTACTACCAGCATGGGCTATGACCAAACGCTGTCCTTTACTACTGGGCACATATCGCGTTATATTTCCCTCCACTGATTGTCGTTCCTTTTCACTTGTGTGGTGCGCGTTTCATCCAAATAAACTATGTCATAATTTTATTTGCTCATTTCCCTTATTTCACGTAGGTATCTGCTTCTCATGGCTCCTAAATGCGGTTGCTCGCATATGATATTTATACCTCCCTTGTACTTTCTAAACGTGAAGCCTAATGTCCTTATATGAAAGGACCCACATTAATGACGACACCTCTGAAGATACTTACGACACCTCTGAACACTCCCTGTTCCACTTCTCAAGGCTCTTTTCATAAGGCTAATCCCGTGAACAACGTGAAAATTTACTTTTGAACGCTGATGTTTCCTCGTGAAGACGTAATACTTCTAATATTGTGCACTTAATCTCTGTCCCGTAAATTATATACCGTATATAAACAAACTTTGAAATCTGCTGTACAATCTCCAGAACAAAACAAAAAAATGTTGGGTGGACATCCATCATGATAAGGTTATATGCTAAATCTCATCATTTCACCTCAGCTGGTTACTGAGATATGGAATTTTATATTAGGGCAGACAAAAGTAAATGGACTCTACTACTACTACTACTACTACTACTACTACTACTACTACTACTACTACTACTACTACTACTACTACTACTACTACTACTCAACTAACTAACTAACTAACTAACGATTCCTGGGTAAGTTTACGTTCAGTAGTTTGCCGCTGCTTTCTGAACGGCCGGCACCCATACCATTTCATAAAAATCCGACACTGCTGTGTTTCGAACGTTAGTTAGTTAGTTAGTCGCGGTTCCAACTTCACAGCAACGGTTCATCCCCATTATGCTCCGTTCCTGTGCCAGTGAATATCACACAAAACGCTCCCCACTGCCCAATGTGAAAAGTGGAAAAGACAGGAGTCTCGACAAACAACAGCCCGCACAAATACACTGTGCATAATGCCGCCGCCAGAATGTCAACACAATAGTCCCCCACGAAACACCCAGTTCATCTCTGATGGAATCGGCAGTCATTTTCCCATCTGGATGTTTCCTAGATGTTCACCCACACAGTCCACGAAAATACAGTTCATCTTCGATGGTAGTAGCAGTCAACCAGAAGTTTCGAACGTTGGTATACGGGATTAAGAGATGCGGCCGTAACTCATTTCACTACGCGGCCGACTAGTATTACTGGCCCCTTAATTATTAATATAAGTATTTAATATGTACGTATTAATAAGCAATTCATATATGTGTATATTAATACAAAATCGTTTCACATGAAAACCTTATTTATTTTTTTATGGGTGGGGGGGGGGGGGGTGATAAAGTAAAAAACAAATGTATATCATTCTTCGATGTAGTCACCTCTGTGTTCAATGCAAGTACTGCATCGTCGATAAAGTGCTCGGATTTCTACAGAAAAAAATACACCTCTCTTGGTCACTACTCAATATTCCTAACCCGGTCGTGAATAGTCTGTCACAGAAGTCACGCTGCATTGAAACTTCATACTCCACACATACACTTGCTGAACTGGCAGGCATGCATCGCCTACTGGTTCTTCCAACCCCGATGAATTGTTATAGGTTTCACCTCTTCACTGATGTAAAAAAAAAAAAAAAACGGATAACAGAACGCTGCTCCTCTCTGGTGCATGTCAAAAGTGGGGCGGGTATCTTTAAACTGTCCTTATGACATCACCATGTTCGTGTGCGCCATGATGTCACCTGCTGAAACCCTCGACACCCTTAACAACAATAGACAGGTTACAAGACAATGGCGTGGTTATTGTCATTTCTGTCACACTTTTCAGATTTTCATTTGAAGCCGCCTCGTATATAACTGCCGACTCCGTAACGAATGAGTTACGGACGCAGTTCGTAATCCCGCATACCGCGTTCGAAACATAGCTGCGGGCGATTTGGCAGCAGACCGCTTTGTGTTGGCTTTTTAAATAAAATGGTATGTGTGCCGGTCGTTCAGAAAGCAATGGCAAACTACTGAACGTAAAGTTGCCAAGAGATCACAAATAGCCAAAAAATGCTGGGATTGACTGCGAATAATGACTATGAAAACCAATGCAGTGCAGTGTGCTGCCACATTCCCGTAGCTGTTTCGAACGCGTGGCCAATCAAGGGTAGCTAAAATTCACAGGCATCTCCCAGTTAGGATTTGGGAGTGTGGATCCATACGGAGTCAAATACGGTATCCCCAATGGTCGTGTCTGCACACATTGCAGTGGTAGACGGGCTTGCGTGTTCCAATTACATCAAGAGCTATGACAATGGTAGCGCAGCTACTTGTGGGGGTCTTCCATGGCGGACAGATGAAGGGTGGGCTGAGATACAAAGCCTGTAGATAGACTGGGAACAGTCAAAGGCTAAGGATTGTAAATCGGGGTGGGTGGGGCGTGGAACAATATTTGTCAAGTCGGATGTACTAACGGACTTCCGGTCACGAACATTGGAGGATAGGCGGTGAAGGCCTCTGGAGTGTTTATGCTCGTGACCACCGATTGCATTCGCATTTTCCTCATGTTGGACTGTTAATTTATGGTTCCGTCGCCCTGCTACTGAGTTAAGTGCGTGGCGCGACGCTGTGAATTTCATGCTTTTAAATCTGCCCGAGTTTGTGGAGCGTGATCTGCATGTTCAGAGAAATGGCGGCTGGCTATGTCACAGAGTTGACCAATGTTTGTGTCTTATGCAGAAATGTGTGGCTCCTGGTCTTCTGTTTGACTGCTGCTTCCTTGGGCGATGAACTGTGTTTCGTGGAGATCTGTTGTTTTTTGGCATTCTGGAGACGGCGTTATGTGTAGGGAAATGTTTTTTGCATCTGTCCGAGGTGTTGTGGCGTGGACAGCATGCTCGGAAAATGGCGTAGCTGGCTGTGAAACATCTAGAAACGGAGCAACAACTGGAAATATCTGCATCAATGGCGGCTGGTTGTGACGCAGAAGTGACCAGTATTTTGCCTTGTTATCTATTGACTGCCGTTTCCATCGATGATGAACTGTGTTTTCGTAGAGGACTTTTGTGTTGGCATTCTGGCAACGGCATTGTGTGCAGTGAAATGTTTTTTTTCACATCTGTTCGAGGTTGTTTTCTTGCGTAAACTACATTTCGGAGAAAAAATGGCGTGGCTGGTTAGAAAACATATAGAAACGGAACAACAACATCTAGAAATATCGAGACTTTGTAGGCTAACATCTGATTGGGATAGTGACTGCCGCTTCCATCAAGGATAAACTACATTTTTCGCAGTGGACTTTTGTGTTGGCATTCTGGCGAATGCATTATGTACAGTGAAAGTTTTTACATCTGTCCGAGGTTGTTTTGTTGCGTGAACTGCATTTCGGAGATAAATTTGCGTGGCTGGCTGGAAAACATCTAGAAACGGAACACCAACATCTAGAAGCATCGAGACTTTATAGGTGAACATCAGGTTTGGAAGGTGACCACCACTTCCATCGGGGATGAACGGTGTGTTTCGTAGGGGACTTTTGTGGTGATATTATGGTGGCGGCATTACGTACAATGTGCCTGAGCGGGCTGTTGTTCGTTGAGACTCCTGTCTTTTTCACTTTTCACATGATGCAGTGAGGAACATTTTATGTGATATTCACTGGCACAGGAACGGAACATAATGGGGACGACCCATTGCTGTGATGTTGGAACTGCGACTGGACTGGACTGGATGTATTAAGCCACAGGTTTGACGGAACAGTGCAGCGCATCACTGTATGATGTCACAAACAATGTTACTTAGGCCGGGTTTCCAGGGGGCGTTTGGAACTGCCCCGCTATAGATAGAAAATTAACGGTAGTAAAATAGTAGAATAAATAAAGGACACTTCTACACGACTTAAGGTGGAGTGAATTTATGAAGCTGGACCTATATTTTTTATAGTGGGTGAGTGATGTGGACAGTTTGACGCCGGCATCCTTTACTCTCCAAGTTATCTCCTGATAACCGTTTTAGGCTGGGTCGACCTGGGACCCCAATCCAGTTAAAAAAAATAATCAACGTGGGTGAAGATTCGAACCTAGTACCACAGGATAAAGCTAACTGTAATTATAGATTGTTAGCTCCATCTAACGTGGTCGGCTCAGAGTAGTGGAATAGGATGAGAGCATCCCATATCGTGAGAAAGGGATAACCCTAAGTGAATTTATAATAGGTTCCCTCTGGGCCTTGGGATGAGGGTCTGCTGGAAACATTAACAATCTAGGCCTAATTCCTGCCAGTCTGTACATCTCTTTAGTAGACACTTGTAGTCGTCATGGGCAACTGTCGCTCAAGTCCCTCAGATGCCACGAATAACATTTGACAGAAAGCAATTCTGAAATATTATCAATTTAAAAAAAAAGTGCATAACCTTTGTAACAAAATGCAATACAATGTAAATAAAGTTTAATAACAATAATTTTTCTGATAAGCATGATGTTTCTGAAACAAATACTTTGGTCATATTAAATGGCTGGGAAAGACCAGTAGAAGATGGAAGGCATGGTCCCTAGAAGATGAGGCAGGGGTCGAACTTCATGATGATAGACACAAAACATTTCTGACACCATGGGAACGGGTGCGCATGGGGTAGGAAAACTGGCAATGGATCAAGTCACTTTCAGGCTCTTCGTGGTGAGAGTGATTTTCTGCAATGGGCCAGCTACATGACGACGATGACCCTGGTATATGCACAATACTATTCTTACTGGTGTTACGAAGTTTGTGCGCTCTAATGAGATTCTCTTTGTATTCTATGGGAGGGAGACTGGAGCACCTATGGAGGTATCGCTGTGGAAGGAAATTAATCTATTACAAACTTAAACAAATTCACTTGAAGGTGATGTCGTGATTTGGAGGTGAAGGCGTGAGTTGAAGGTGAAAGCGTGAGATGGGAGTGACAACATGGGTTGGAGGTGACGGCGTGAGTTAAACCTGATGGCGAGAGTTGAAGGTCATGGCGAGAGTTGAAAGTGATGGCATGAGTTGAAGGTGATGGCTGCCAAGTAGCAAGTCAGAATAAATGACGTCAGAAAGAATTTGTGAGAGAATCTCGAACCAACAGATAGGAAAAATAGACGTGCGTGAGAAGGTAGAAAACATCAAATGGGTTAGTTAGCAACAACAGACAGAGCTTGGCCTGACGGCAAGGAAGGCAGCATGATTCTATTCAAGGAAACAAGATTGGCTACAAACTTTCAGGACATGGCACTGATTGCTAATACATACTTGATAGAAGAGCTAGATTGTTAAGGCACTATACCTCAGTCAGAAACGAAGGATTGCCACACATGCGTAACTTAGGACTTGGCAATGATGGCAAAGTGACACAACGGCCAACTGATAAGAAGCAGTATCTGACGAGAAGTGGTAAGACATTGCCCCAACATTTCTATAATAGGCTCACTTGTGTGATGATTATATATATGGCTACAATACCGGCCCGCCTGGCTGAACAGGCACGGTATTATGGGGATTATTAATATTATGCATATTATGATTGATCTTTGAGCACAAGCTGACCACCGGGAATAAATGTTGAAATATCGAATCGGACACCTCTACCGGCTTCGAGTTGTCAATCATGTTAGCACATTGCTTCCGGATTCTGTCCATTTGGTTTCACCCGGACGAACGAGTTGTGTCTTGCTGATGTTCATTATTATGTTTACCGCAGTTACCTTATGGCAATGACGTGAGTTACAGGTGATGGCGTGAGATGAATGTGACTGCGTGAGATGAATGTGACTGGGGTAGACTAACGTGATGGTGAGAGTTTAAGGTGATGAAATGAGTTGAAGGTGATGGCGTGAGATGAATGTGATAACGTGAGATGAAGGTGTATGGCTAGAATTTAAAGTGATGAAATGACTTGAAGATGATGAAATGAGTTGTAGACGACTGCTTGAGTTGAAGTTTGAAGTTGATGACGTGAACTGTAGTCGACTGACTCAATTGGAGTTTGAAGGTGACGATGTGTGCTGGAACTTGAGATCGTGAGTTGAAGGTGATGACGTGAACTCTAGTTACTGCCTCAGTTGAAGTTTGAAGTTGATGGCGTGAATTTTAGTCGACTGCCTCAGCTGGAGTTTGATGGTGACGACATGTGCTGAACTTGAGAGCGTTAGTTGAAGGTTGAAAGTGATATCGTGTGTTAAAGTTGATAACATGTGTTGAGCTTGAGGGCTTTTGTTGAAGGTGACGGGTTTAAACTATGTGTGCTTGTGAAATATATCGCCAATATAATGGTGAATACTGCGATACGTGTGTTCAGATGAACTTATCCTCATATACTAAGTCAGTGTCAAAGAATTTTTTGTAATTATCTAACAAACATTCTGAACCGTGTACGACACACACTTGGATAGACTGGGTCGTCCGTAGAGCCATTCTGTTAAAAAAAATAAGCTAATGCCACCGCTAGGGGTTGAATCGTGACTATTTGAATTGCCAAGTAAGAGCACTAATCACTATTTTCTGCGGAACCGTTATATCAGTGTATTTACTGTCTGTATATTTGTTGTCTAGTGTGTCAATTGCTATACATCACTTTTCCTATCTAAGAATGGCAGTGTTTTCATAGGCTAATGTTTATTGTATTGCTTTGCTGGTCTCTGGCGTATGGTTATGCTCTCCATTTCCTACAAGCTCAATAACAACAATTATAAGACAGGATATTCTCGCACTGGCGTTATGTTCTCTTTAGATGGAAGAACCAAGGTGCCTATCATCTGGCGTCTGTAAATCCTAAAATTCTGTGGCCGGTCTTGATGCCACATAAGGCCCTATCAAGCTGTGGGCTTTGACCAGTTCAACATTCTTCAGTAGAAGAGGATAGCTGTCGTTGACATCTACGTAGTTCTCCAGCATCCCTGTGATAACATCAAACACGGTAATGTCAGCCAGAGTTAGACGATCCCCCACCAAATAGCCCGTGCCATTTTCTTTAAGTAGCTTCTCAATATTTGCTAGAAATGTTGCACTCTGGTCTCCTTTGGTTTTCTCAGCGGCTTTATCTTTCTCCTCTCCATCTTCCATGTGAATGACATCTAAACAGATTCTGACTATATCCTCCACCAGTTGAGTTATCTGATCAATTTCCAGGGATTCCAGGTTTGTGTTACCGTAGAAACCAAATTCTTTAGCTAAAAAACAGTTAATTGCCAAGCTTTGCCCATATATTTTATTGTCCACTTTGATAAACGGACACTGGCCAAACGGCGACATTGGTTTATATTCAGGCCATTTCTCGGAGGAAAATCGAATGTCTGCGAATTCTTTTCCAGCAGCTACCAGAATTAGTCGAGCAACCTCTGCACGACCTTTCCCATCAAAATAGTAGAGGCTTAGTTCAGAGTCAGCCATGGCAGATTACTTGGAGATCTGGGTGAACCTGCTGGACAAGAAACATTGGTTAGCGATTAGAGTCACAATAAGTAGCTGTTTGTGTCTTTACCCGGTGGTGTATGTAAATACTATATCAAATCATTGTTTTGTGTGTAAATGTAACGCATTCTTTGGTCATGTGAAGAGAAGAGTGGCATTGGGGAATATCGTGACAACTGGAAAGATGTATGGGAAAAGAGGCAGAGGCAAACCACAAGAAATGATGCTTGATGGATATACACAGGCATGGGGGTATATCAACAGGAGAGTTGAATCAGAACACCAGAGACCGAGATCTATCTATGCCAGCTGACAAGGCACATCATGATGATGTTATGTTTTGCGTATCCTTTTACAGGACTTAGCTGTCAACAGCAGCATCTTTCAGCTGTCTGTTGATCTCTTGGCAAGATTACGCTCAGTAGTTTGCCATTGCTTTCTGAGCGGCCGGCTCAGTATCCGCAAGTCACGAGCGGGGGTCGAACCACCTCAGTTCTCGCTCCGCTGCGAGACTCTGCGTGATAAACGGGATTACAGAGAGAAAGTGTTGTAACCCCACAGCCAGAGAGACCGGCTCATGATGATGAGTATAATAAATATTTACAGTAACAGCGAGCAACAAACATGTTGGTCACGGTATTACTGATTGACATGTAAACAGAAGCAATACTGGAATTTAGCATGTTTTAATAAACTAAACTACTCGTTAACGTTTTATTGTCTTTTTGTTTTTTTTTTAAAGAATAGATCGTGTCTTCATTATTTTCTCAAATTTGTACTTTATTTGTTTCATATCTTCAATATACTCATACATAAAGCTAAAAGGCCGGTCTCCCTGGCCTATGAGTTAACGTATTTCTCCGTAATCCCGTATATTCTCGTGAGTAACGTAACCTGCGCGAGAATCGGTAGAGGTTCTCGCCGCGTTGGTAACTTACGGGGTGTGTGTGCCGGTCGCTCGGAAAGCAATGGCAAACTACTGAGCGTAATTATGCCTAGTAAATCAACAGCAGCTGGAAAATGCTGATGTTGACTGCAACGTCCTGTAAGGGATATGCAAAAAAAAAAAAAAAAGCTGAAACGATTTGAAAACTCTTTGAAAATTAACATTTTGAGAAGAAAATCAAAAGATTGACACATGACATAAGAATTTTGTCTTTAAAGTAATGGATATTTAACACGCCTTTGCCTTTAGGCTAGCAGGCATATGATGCTAGCCCTATATTTGTAAAGGCCAATCAGAATCCATGGGTGACATTATCAATGTCACGCCGGCCGCCTTTACTCCCCACGACATATCCTGGTACCCATTTGATGCATCCCATGGGGATCCTGGCCAGGTTTTAACATCCGCCTCGATGTGAATTCGAATGCATAATCACCGGGCAGGCTAGCCAGCTTAAATAACATAATAATTACGCTTTTTAAGCAGTACGTGTGTGTGTGTGTATTTATAAACTGTCTTGGTGACCTCAAAGGGTTCCCCAATTGATGTTTATGTGCAACGTACACAACTACGTGTATGATGTAGTGGCTTTTCAACGTTCGAAAAATCAGCTAGCCCAACAAATCAAGTAGTGGTCTCGAGGTATGGTGTCCGCCTCGAGTGCTGGAGGTCCCGGGTTCAGGCCCCGGTGAGGACCGGGATGTACTTAAAAAATCCACCTGGACTTCCAGTAATAAAATACCCCCTGCTCTCTGGGTAGTGAGATCGGACGCCCGTGTGTATTGTTGCGCACGTAAAAAATCCCTTGGCAGTTGGAAATCGAAAAAGAGTAGCCTAACGGGGCTGCCCGGGCAAAATGTCGAGTTAAAAATCTACCCAAAGTATTTCAGGATCCTCGCCGATGCAACAGAGTTCGTGCATTGAGCTGAGTTTCTCCAGACTCAGGTTTGAGTTAGGAGGAAAACGGAGCACTTATGGGTTAAACCGTGTGCCGTGATGTTGATCCAATGACTAAACGACTAAACGACTAAAAGTCAGTTGCATATCCTTTACAGGACGTCACAATCAACCCCGGCATTTTTTGGCTGCTTGAGATTTCTTGGCAAGCTTACGTTCAGTAGTTTGCCATTGCTTTCTGAACGACCGGCACTCGTACCATTGGATGGAAATCAGCGCAAGACGTTCTGCTTCCAAATCGACCGCAGCTGTGTTTCGAATGCGGTATGTGGAATTGCGAATCGCGTTCATAACTCCTTCGATACAAGGATGTACTAAGCTACAAGCTTGACAAAACAGTATAGCACATCAATGTATATTGTCGCAAATACAATTAATTAGGTCGGATTTCCAGGCGGAGTATTAAACCGCCCCTCTAGAGACAACACCCTAACGGCTGGACCTATATTTTTATAGGCGATGAGTGATGCGGTCAGTATGACACCAGTAGCCTTTATTCTCCAAGACATCCCATGGTACTCGTTTTAGGCTGGGTCAGTTTTAAATAAATCAACCCGGGAGAAGATTCGAACCTATTACCGCAGGGTAAAGGTAAAGGCAATTACAGACTGTTAGCTCCATTCAAACACGGTCGGCTGGGAGTAGTAGAGTGGGGTGAGAGTACACATCTGTGAGGAAGGAATAACTCAAAATGAATTTATAATAGTTTCCCTCTGGGTCTTGGGGTGAGGTCTGCTGGAAACATCACCAATCTTGGCCTAATCCCAGCCATTCCGTAAGTGCTGTACTGAACCCTGCCCTGGTGACATTCTGCAATACAAATCCCCAGATGCAAAGTTTCAGTACTAGTCTTGCACACCCCGCTGGTTTCTGGATTTGGAGATGGTACGGAGAGTTTTGCAACAGCCCTCTGGGAGATGGCACTTTGCTACCGGGGCCGGAGAAAAGTATAAACAACCTCAACGTGATAGACGCAAGCCCTTTTTAAGGATTTCATTTTAAAAATCCCTTTCTTGGAAAGCACCGCCTCTGTGGCGAAGTGGTTACGGATGCAATTAGCAATCCCGCATACCGCGCTCGAAACACAGCTGTGGGCGATTTGGCAGCAGAACGCCTTGAGTTGGTTTTCATACAATGGTATGAGCGCAGATCGTTTAGAAAGCAATGGTAAACTACTGAACGTAAACTTGCCAATAAAACATCAACATCCGAAAAATGCTGAGCTTGACTGCGACGTCCTGTAAAAGATATGCAACTAACTTTCTTGGAAAGGGAAAAGCTACTCCAAAGAGGGCTGGGGAGTTACCGGTCAAGGAAAGAAACATGGTCAAACACAGCGACTTTTTCTTTTGATGTTTATGAGGGGTTCCAGATTAGGCGGGAATCAATGGCAGTAGCAGAGTTTTTTCTGTTGCAACAATTGACGCTTGACCCGGCCGTCGAAGATCTGTCGTGAACTGACGTCCTTTCCAAAACATTCGTGCCCAGTCTGTCACTGTTGTCTTCGACATGCATTTGTTACCGAACGCTGCCTGCATTCTTCGATGAATGTCCACTGGTCGACATCCTTCAAATGAAAGAAACTGAATCACCGCTCTTTGAGCTTCTTTGGGCGGATTTGGGATCAACCCGGCCATTTTCTCAACGGTCAGAAACAGAACCTATGCATCATGGGACGATAAGCACGTGCTCTTTTATTCATTGGTCAGTACAAATCACTTGATTATGGCATGATCATATTCAACGTACGTAATTACGCGTGGTGCGGCACGAACGGATTTCAAATGAACGCTCCTAATACTTGTGATGGATGTGAAACGTGGAAGCTGAAAATAATCTAATGGCAATGGAAATGTGGTTTATGAGGAAACTGCAAAGAATACCATGGACAGACAGAAAAACCAATGAGCAAATCATACAAGAGGCAAATGAAAACCATAAACTAATTAGAGAGATTAGACGTAGACAGTCAAATTGTTTTGGGCACGTCATGAGAAGACATAAACTAGAGAACTTTGTGACAACTAGCAAGATAGAGGGGAAAAGAACAAGGGGAAGGCAGAGAAGTAAATACCTGGATGGATTGACTACATGGCATGATCGAGACAAGAACATAGAACTGATCCAAGACTCTGGTGATCCTGTGAGATGGTGAAACATGACCGTCCGCGATTACCGGCACGGCAGATGATTATATATATATATATATATATATATATATATATATATATATATATATATATATATATATATATATATATATATATTCTTCGTTTCTTGTTAGTCAATATCACATCGGTCTATATATACGAGGGTAAGTTAATAAGTAAGTCACAAATGGCTGTAGAAAAATAACTAAATATGATAACTTGAAACCAGTATAATTTTATACATACATTGTCCCTTTATTTCTCAACATAATTTCCACCAATATTGATGCACTTGTTGAAAAATAAAGGGACAGTGTGTGTATAAAAATTAACTGGTTTTAAGTTGTTATCATATTTTGTTATTTTTCTACAGCCATTTGTGTTTGTGACTTACTTATTAACTTACCCTCGTGTATGTGTGTGTGTGTGTGTGTGTGTGTGTGTGTATGTATATATATATATATATATATATATATATATATATATATATATATATATCTGTGTGTGTGTTCTCGCGCGCGCGTGCGTGCGCGCGCGCGTGTGTGTAAACGTTAATATTAACTACTTGATGTTCGGTTAGAAATATTCTTAAGACAGATTATCATGTTTTGACGAATGAGAAGAAAGCGCATTTTGTTACAATGATGATGATGATAAAGATGATGTTGGTGATAACAAAGGTGATGGTTATGGATAGAATGACAGAAAGGCCAGTAGATATACAAATATGCAGACATACGATTGAATAGATAGACAGACAGACAAATGGGCATGTCTGATCGACCGCATAAATAAATTAAATGCATGTAGACAGACAGAGTATGCAGACAGACAGACAGACAGACAGACGGCTGAGTTACTCACACAAAAGGAAAGCAGCGCTGTCTAGTAGGTCTATGCAACGAGCCTGATGCTATGCCAGCATTCATCAAGTTCCAGCTGAAATATCCAGCCAAATTCACCTTCAAGTGAGCATTTTATGCCAATCCGGATATAGGGGATTGCGCATAATACGTCACGGCTGGCCGTTTTTACGGTGGTAAAATCTCCGCGCTGGAGCAAGCATGACGGGAAGCTTCTAATGATCAGAAGTTTCCCCCCTCGCCGAATGTTTCGGCCTCTTTAACTTCTTTACACTCTCAGGGGGCGGGGTCGTCTGGGCCATGGCTCCCGGGCGTTTTCTCCTGTTGTGCGCATTCATCCAGACGGTTCCCTTATCAACATCGCTAAGTGTGTCTGCCCAGCACGGAACCGTAGCTAATGTTTCAGTCCCATTATGAGGTTGCAATCTTCTACGTTTTCGTTTGTAATGAACATTTATAAGTGCTCAGCCTCCTCGCATAGGTCTCTCTATAAGAATCTCAACACAAAATACAAGTCACGTGTCATCGACGTAGGCCCAACTGTTTGTTTACAAGGACCACACAGGGTATAGATTGTCTTGTTATGTCGGTGACTTTTCTCATTGAGAAATTGTGTTATGCTCCCTCTGGACAATGGGTCTGGATCTGTGGACAATGAATTGTCTTAAACTCGTTGAGGAAACATAACAACCTATGACTAACTTCAACCTGTCTGTGTCAACATGCTATTCCGTATTGTTTTATGCATTCTCATCTTTCATATTGCGAGGTATCATTTTGTATGCCACTTGATTGTCCTATAAAATGCCATTCCATATTTTTTTTGGGTGTATTCTCATCTTTCATATTATCATTTTGTATGTCACTTGATTTTATCACGTATAATATAACATTACTGTGATGTGAGTGAGAGAGTTAGTGAGTGGGGGAGAGAGAGAGAGAGAGAGAGAGAGAGAGAGAGAGAGAGAGAGAGAGAGAGAGAGAGAGAGAGAGAGAGAGAGAGAGAGTTGAATTGCATCACTAATTTTTACGCTACACAATGTATATGTACAATTTTTTCTTCACTTCTTACAATTTTTGCGAGAATGCTCACGACAATCATCAGTGTCTCAACTGTTTGTAAAGTGTGGGAGTTTGTTCTTATTAGTTTCAGTGATCATGTATGTGTGTAGATGTGAGGATGTTTGTGTGGGTGTGTATGTAAGGGATGTGTGTGGGGGTGTGGGGAATGTATGTGTGGAGGGGTTGTGTGTGGGGGATGTGTATGGGTTGATGGGTGATGTGTGGATGGGTGAAGGGATGTGTAGTCGGTGGGGGATGTATGTGTATGTGAGGTGTGTGTGTGTGTGTGTGTTTGGGGGGGGGGATATTTGGGAGGATTATTGGAAGTATGTGGGTGTTGGTGGGTTGAGGTGTGGGTAGGGAATGTGTATTTGGGTGGGTGAATGGGTGTGTAGGAGATTGTGTGGGTTGGGGGATGGGTGTGTAATGGGTGTGGGGGATGAGTGTGGGGGGGGGGTGTCTGTGAATGGGATGTGTCTGTGTGGGTGGGAGTGTGTGAATGTGGATGGGGTAAATGTGAGGGGTGGAGGATGTATGTGTGGGTGGTGAGGATGTATGTAGGTGGGGGATGTGTGGGTGGGTAGGGAGATGTGTGTGTGGGTGAGAGATGTGTGGGCGGGGATGTGTATAAGGAATGCATGTGGGAGATGTGTGTGTGTGGGGGGGGGAATGTGGTTATGGGTGCAGTTTTGTGTGGGAGGGGAGATGTGTGAGAGGTGGGGGAGGTGTGGGATGTGCAGGTGGATGACGGATATATGTGAGGATGAGGGATGTGTGTTTGGCTGTGTGGTTGGGGTGTGTGTGGGTGGGAGGGTATATGAGAGATGCATGTGTTAATGGGCGGGTGGGAGATGTGTGGGTGTGAGTGTTTGATGGATGAGTACGTGAGTGGGTGGATGTGTGTGAGAGATGAGTGTATGGTTGGGGGATTGTGTGTTTGTGGGAAGATGTGTTTGAGCGGTGGATGTGTGTGGGTGGGGTATATGTGAGTGGTGGGGTGTGTGCGGTTGGGAGGTGTGTGTTTTTGGGTGTTTATGGGTGGGGGATTTTTTGTGGGCAGGTGGGGAGATGTGTATGTGGGTGGGGATGTGTGTATAGGTGGAGGATGTGTAGTTTAGAGGTGGCAGATATTGGGTGGGTGAGTGGGTATAGGTTGGCTGATGTGTGTGTGGGTGGGTGGGGAAAATTGTGAGGGTGCAGGATGTATGTATGGATAGGTGCGGGATGTGTGGGTTGACGGGGGTATGTGTGGGTGGTTTTGTGATGTGTGTTTTGATGGGTGGTTGCGGGTGTGTGGGTGGGTGGTGGAGAATATGTGGGTGGGTGTGTGCGTGTCGGTTATGGGATGGGTAGGGGATGTATGTGTGGGTGGGGAAATGTGTGTGGGTGGGGGATCGGTGGGTGGGTGGCGGCATGTATGTTTGCCTGAGTCTGTGTGAGTGCGTGGAGGTATGTGTGGGAGGGTGGGGGATGTGTGGGTGGCTGAGGGATGTGTGGGTGGCTGCGGGGTGTGAGGGTGGATGGGGGATGTGTCTCACAACATTGCAATATGCACTGTTTATGTTTACAACTTTCATTTGACAATGCTTTTTTTCCCCATGTGAATGTACCATGCGTAATATGCATTGTTTATGCTTACAAAATCAATTTGATAATGTTTTTTTCCCTATGTAAATGTAACATGCACATTTGATGAATGAAAGATGAGTGATCGAAAGGGCAGAATGTAAGACGGGCCTGCGTGCCCAATTTGTTACCCTTTTAAAATAAAGTTCGTTCGTTCGTTCGTTCGTTCGTTGTTTGAGCTATGCTGATGCATGACCTAGTTACATCTTAATATGCCTGTCCGTAGATTGATTGATTGGTTGGTTGATTGATTGATTGATTGATTGATTTAGGAACCGACATCACAGCACTCGGGACATTCCCATAAGCGCTCCATCCCCACCCTCAGCAGCCAGCGAAGAGTTCCAACATCAATAGTACTAGTAGCAATCTGATTATATGCCCGTCTCGCCTTTCCTCTGAGCGTCGAGCGTCGGCCAGATCCCATCTTCACTCCTCGCTGTCTCATTCTTGCCAGACCATGGTGATCCATTTGCTCCTCCGAGGTGTACACGTGCTCCCACAAGGCCGCAACCACGTCTACCTTGTCATGTATCAATACTCCACCAAGTTTTGCTGAGCCAGCCAATCTGTCCGCATGTTCATTCCGCAGCACACCGGCATGCCCAGGAGAAAAGATCCTGGAGATGGCTTGCCACCCGTGACCTCCGAAGCGAAACAAGCCACTCTGCCCGAAGCTTGCCTGTTCTCAATAGATGTGAAGTACCAATGCCGGTCTTACACATCTCGCTGCTTTCTGAGCATGGAGGGGGGAAGGAGAGTGCTTCAACTGTCCCCTGGTCGTGATGGTACTTTGGTACAGGGTCAGGAAGTAAATCTTTGCCCCAATCTCACTCCGATAGTTGCCAACTCATTGCAAGGCTACGGCTACTTGAAACTCAATGCATTAGACGTAAGAGTTAAACCGAAGACTTCCAGCGGATTCATCTTGGAACCAACCAGTCAACAAACCAATAAACAACCCAACCAACCAAGGGGTCTGCGTGGTCTCGAGGTATGTTGTCCGCCTCGAGTGCTGGAGGTCCCGGGTTCAAGCCCCGGTGAAGCCGGGATTTATTTCATGTGGACTTCTAGTAATAAATTTCACCTGGTCTCTGGGTAGTGAGATCGGAGGCCCGTGTGTATTGTTGCGCACGTAAAAAAATCCCTTGGCAGTTGGAAATCGAAAAAGAGTAGCCTAACGGCGCTGCCCGGGCAAAATTTCGAGCTAAAAATCTACCCAAAAGTATTTCAGGATCCTCGCCGGTGCTACGGAGCTCATGCACTGAGCTGAGTTTCTCCAGACTCAGGTTTGAGTTAGGAGGAGAACGGAGCACTTATGGGTTGCACTCATGTGCAGTGATGTTGATCCATCGACTAAACTAAAAAAAACAAACTAAACCAACCAACCAATTAACCAACCATTCAACCAGCCAATAAACCATACCAGTCAAACGATTACCCAACCAATCAACCAAGCAATTAACCATCCAATTAACCAATCAACAAACCAATCAACCAACTAAATGAGGCTTAGACAGCAGCCTAGTCTGTATTCACTATTAGATTAAGTTAGTCTATGACTAGATGACACTAATCTACATTTCCAAGGTTTTATGACTAGATGACACTAATCTACATGTCCAAGGTTTTATGACTAGATGACACTAATCTACATTTCCAAGGTTTTATGACTAGATGACACTAATCTACATATCCAAGGTTTTATGACTAGATGACACTAATCTACATTTCCAAGGTTTTATGACTAGATGACACTAATCTACATTTTCAAAGTTTTATGACTAGATGACACTAATCTACATTTTCAAAGTTTTATGACTAGATGACACTAATCTACATTTCCAGGGTTTTATGACTAGAAGACACTAATCTACATTTTCAAGGTTTTATGACTAGATGACACTAATCTACATGTCCAAGGTTTTATTACTAGATGACACTAATCTACATTTCCAAGGTTTTATGACTAGATGACACTAATCTACATGTCCAATGTTTTATGTATAGATGACACAAATCTACATTTTCAAAGTTTTATGACTAGATGACACTAATCTACATTTTCAAGGTTTTATGACTAGATGACACTAATCTACATTTTTAAAGTTTTATGACTAGAGACACTAATCTACATTTTCAAAGTTTTATGACTAGATGACACTAATCTACATTTCCAGGGTTTTATGACTAGATGACACTAATCTACATTTTCAAGGTTTATGACTAGATGACACTAATCTACATGTCCAAGGTTTTATGGCTAGATGACACTAATCTACATTTCCAAGGTTTTATGACTAGGTGACACTAATCTACATTTTCAAGGTTTTATGACTAGATGACACTAATCTACATGTCCAGGGTTTTATGACTAGATGACACTAATCTACATTTCCAAGGTTTTATGACTAGATGACACTAATCTACATGTCCAAGGTTTTATGACTAGATGACACTAATCTAGATTTCCAAGATTTTATGACTAGATGACACTAATCTACATTTTCAAAGTTTTATGACTAGATGACACTAATCTACATTTTCAAAGTTTATGACTAGATGACACTAATCTACATTTCCAAGGTTTTATGACTAGATGACACTAATCTACATGTCCAAGGTTTTATGTATAGATGACACAAATCTACATTTTCAAAGTTTTATGACTAGATGACACTAATCTACATTTTCAAGGTTTTATGACTAGATGACACTAATCTACATTTTCAAAGTTTTATGACTAGATGACACTAATCTACATTTTCAAAGTTTATGACTAGATGACACTAATCTACATTTTCAAAGTTTTATGACTAGATGACACTAATCTACATTTTCAAGGTTTTATGACTAGATGACACTAATCTACATGTCCAAGGTGTTATGACTAGATGACACTAATCTACATTTTCAAGGTTTTATGACTAGATGACACTAATCTACATGTCCAAGGTTTTATGACTAGATAACACTAATCTACATTTCCAAGGTTTTATGACTAGATGACACTAATCTACATGTCCAAGGTTTTATGACTAGATGACACTAATCTACATTTCCAAGATTTTATGACTAGATGACACTAATCTACATTTTCAAAGTTTTATGACTAGATGACACTAATCTACATTTTCAAAGTTTTATGACTAGATGACACTAATCTACATTTTCAAAGTTTTATGACTAGATGACACTAATCTACATTTTCAAAGTTTTATGACTAGATGACACTAAATCTTTAAACAAAACATGGCTTTATGTATGCTGTTTTCTTTTTAAAGTAAAGGTTTCAGGGGAAATTTTGTCTATATCATTTCTTGTAAGCATTTTCCCCTGTGTAGATGACCGCGTCACTGTCTAGCGAATTCTCGAAAATCAACGCTTGTACTTTAACCTTCACAGCAGCCAGATTTTCTTGTCTGCATTTCCTATCTAGTTGGATGCAAACTGAATAGGATGTGCAGAAGTCTGTTGGCACTAGCACCCACTCCTCGCCAGGTTCTAAGTCTTCAAGTGAACACACCTGTTTGAAGAATGTCTTCGGTTTAACCACCTTAATGCGGGATCCAATGAAAACGCCTAGTCCGGTAGATACCATCAATTGCTACATGTGATACCCGGTCGTCATCAAGCCCCTATATGCAAATAAAAAGCTACAAATATCTTGAACATTGGTTTATAGAATGTCAGAATATTTATACAAAACGGATAGCTAGAGAACATCCAGATTGAAATGGATAAACTGTGTGTCAGTGTATTAGGAATTAGTGAAATGTGATTGCGAGGTGCGGAGGAAAAATATATATACATAATCACAGAATTAATTACCCGGAAAGAAAGGCTTGAAAAAAAGAAGAGTTAGTATAATGTTGTTTAAAGACACGAGACTCGACAACATTGCATTAGATGTTATACTAGATGGCTCGGTATTTTCCAATGAGCGCGCTGCCAACAGGGTCTCGCCGAGCACGAACTCCGTAGCTCTAACGACGACCCTCAGGGTCTCCGAAAAAAATTGCAATCGTGCATCGAATGTTGAAATTCCCATAATTTGGCCTACTATTTTATCAAAAGAGTGCAAAGACAGTTAAAGATTGTGGACAATCTTAGATAAAGAGCTACTAGTGAAACTCCACTGTAAACCTCTGGATATCTCTGAAATACAAGCCTATGCACCAACAGCAGATGGTACAGAAGTAGGTATAGCAGTATCGTATACTCTCCTTTGCAGAACGTCGCTTCTATCACAACCCACCAGAAATATTCTCGATCCTTAGCCATTTCTCCTGTCTCGCGCATTTTTTGTACGCTCGTGTGTATATTTCGATGAACGAAATTCGAATGGCTTTCAATAGAAACTATGTGGTGTGGTGACTTCGGTTACAGAGATAAGGCCGTCGTGAGATATCCTGTGCCACACCTCGGACGCCAGCGCTCTGTGCTCGTTTGACAGTACCGCCTTGCAAGTCTTCTACCATTATTCCCAGGATGTACACCACGGATAAATGGCCATCATTGGCCTAAACCGAACTGACAGGGGATCTCGGAGTTGGTGACCCCCTAAAAGATGCAGTGATCGGAAACGCATCTGATACTCATCAGCACAACAACAAAAATGAGTAAATGATGTCAGTCGAAATTCTCCCTACTAAATTGACAAAGTGGTTCTTATAACCGACAAATTAAATCCCTATTAGATGACCCTTTCAAATGTCCACTGAATGAAAATCGTATTAAATGACAGCTTGGCACAAACGTCCACGACGTGCAGTAAACGAAATACTGGTGATGCTAGAAATTTTTCAAAAATCATTCTTCAGGTGCATATCTCTGAAAACTAAGAAAGTTAGTGGCTGTCCCCGATGTTTAAGAAAGGGGTTAAAAAAAGCAAGAGGATCGACTTCATTGCCACGGATGATCCCGCACGGCCTGCCGAAAGCGTTGTACAAAGCACGAACTCCGTAGCTCCAGCAACGACCCCTAGAAGTCTACAAGAAATTTGCATTCGTGAACCGAACGAAGTAGCCCGGAATCGAACCCACAACCTTCGGAGCGCGAGGCAGACGGGGGACCACTTCTCCACACAGACTCCCATGTCCCCGTTGTGCAACACGACAGCTCCAGCAATTACATGTCCCCGTTGTGCAACACGGCAGCCCCAGCAATTACATGTCCCCGTTGTGCAACACTACAGCCCCAGCAACTACATGTCCCCCAGGCATGTAGCTGGAAAATGTCAGAGTGGATGCCAAATGGCAAACTGCTTAACTAGCAAAATCATTTGGTGGTCTCACTCGACCGCATAGTGTGTGGGCGTCATCAAAGTCTAAAATCTGCGAACTTCAGCCATGTGGCTCTCGAAAGTACAGTCTGTGGTGCACAGGAATCTTAATATACGGAAGCGAGGTTAAGCAGCCAGGCGCAGGGCGTGACGATTCCTTGGGTGAGCTCAGTATCAAAGCGTCATGTGTTGGCTCTGCTCTCCTTGGATAGCGGGCAATGCCAATGGTCTGCCTCTGCCTTCCTTTGAGGACCGACCATCCTGCATATGGCTGTTCCTAACGGACCAGTGATGTATCAACAGTGGGTAGAGGGACAAAGATGACGTTATCATCTATTGACCACGAAGAGTCCTACGGAAATCCACACTAATCTACATTTTCAAGGTTTTATGACTAGATGACACTAATCTACATTTTCAAAGTTTTATGACTAGATGACACTAATCTACATTTTCAAAGTTTTATGACTAGATGACACTAATCTACATTTTCAAAGTTTTATGACTAGATGACACTAATCTACATTTTCAAGGTTTTATGACTAGATGACACTAATCTACATGTCCAAGGTGTTATGACTAGATGACACTAATCTACATTTTCAAGGTTTTATGACTAGATGACACTAATCTACATGTCCAAGGTTTTATGACTAGATGACACTAATCTACATTTCCAAGGTTTTATGACTAGATGACACTAATCTACATGTCCAAGGTTTTATGACTAGATGACACTAATCTACATTTCCAAGATTTTATGACTAGATGACACTAATCTACATTTTCAAAGTTTTATGACTAGATGACACTAATCTACATTTTCAAAGTTTTATGACTAGATGACACTAATCTACATTTTCAAAGTTTTATGACTAGATGACACTAATCTACATTTTCAAAGTTTTATGACTAGATGACACTAATCTACATTTCCAAGGTTTTATGACTAGATGACACTAATCTACATGTCCAGGGTTTTATGACTAGATGACACTAATCTACATTTCCAAGGTTTTATGACTAGATGACACTAATCTACATGTCCAAGGTTTTATGACTAGATGACACTAATCTACATTTTCAAAGTTTTATGACTAGATGCTTGCTTGCTTGCTTGTGTTCGTTGGCTTGAGCTCCAACGCGAAGTCCTGTATGTCGGATGAAGGCATCCTGTTGTCCAACATCAGTGTGATGTCATACAGGACCTGAGTTTTGCGTGAGTATCCGTTGTCCCATGTCTGGCTTATTGGATTGGTGTGCAGACTGGTGGTTCCTCGCCGTACAGGCAGACACTCTCCGACTTCGGAGGAATCGGCGATCCTACTGACTTTAGCCAGGACCCCGAAGGGACCTGTTGCCCAGGACGCTCGACGAGGACGCGTCAATAGGTCTTGGCCAGTATATAACCCGGCCCTGGTGCCTTGGAAACACCTCTGCGTCCCTTATGACTAGATGACACTAATCTACATTTTCAAGGTTAAGTTTATGCGTGCGTGCGTGCGTCCGTGCGTCCGTGCGTGCGTGTGTGTGTGTGTGTGTGTGTGTGCTGTTATTATATCAAATATCTCCGATATTTTTCATGTTTGCATTCCATTCCAGGGTCGACTTCACTGCACCGGGTTTTATCCCATATGGCTCGGTCTCTTTCCGCAGCGCGGAAAGCGTCGCACAAAGCACGAACTCCGAGAAAAAAAAAGTTCATTGTATAAAAGGGTCCTTTACTTATTTACACTATCAACAAGAAACACCATGCCATTATAGCGGTGTCTACTCTTTCCTGTCACCAAATATAAACCATTAACACTGGTTAACAACATGAAAACAATGCTAATGCCGTGTCAGCAATGTTAGAACAAAAGTGTACTATGTCATTTGCTTTAGACATGTTATGTTTCACTCACATTCTGGTGACCGTAATGTTTTTTTGTGTTTTTAAATCTTTACAAGGTCATGCAATCTAGCACGTACAATCACTCATGCAATCTTTGTGACAGCCTATAGAGTCGGTACATATAGGACGGTTAAATGGAAATCCTGATAAATGCAAAACTGCACTGCAGCGACTCGTGAGACGTACAATTTTCCCCGGTAATAAAAGTGTCTGTGCATTTGGGGATCGTGAGGAGCAGTTTTACAATTTCTCGCCTTAACGAGTCAAGGGTTAGAAATCAGAAACGAGCGATTTGGAAGCAACAAATGTTGGGGTTGATTGTGAAGTCTTCTAAAGACATGCAACCTCAAGACAGATTCTGTTGTTATGGTGTCCATTTTTAAGTCAGCTGTATGACCTACACATGGTGTCGCAATCAACCCCAACATTTATTGGCTGTTTGTTATTTTCTAGGCAATTTTAGATGGACTAGTTTGTCATTGAATTCTGAACGGACGACGCTCTTACCATTGTGTAAATCAACGCAAAGCGATCTACCCTCAAATCCTTTGCGGCTGACTTCGAACCTGATATGTCGGAACATTGAAACTGCGCTCACTTTCCCTGAACCACAGGCGACGACGTAGATTGTTAGGTCCGAACAAGTGCAATACCACGGTATTATGTCATGGGTTGACCAGCTACCTTTCTCACCTTGTTTGTTTCGAGAAAGATCGCTGGTACCGTTTGAAAGGCAGGTCTGAACTTAGAATCACAGGCGATTGGAAATGCTTTCTCCTTATCCAGCAATCCAACCCACTGCCTTATGCATTACGCCCTTGCATTTGCCCAGCATTTTGCAATCTGTGCACCGTGGTGCTTTGGAGAGCTGTTACTAACTGTCAAGTGTGCTATCTGTGGGTGTTATTTTGTTCTGGTTAAATCTTTAAACAAAACATGGCTTTATGTATGCTGTTTTCTTTTTAAAGTAAAGGTTTCAGGGGAAATTTTGTCTATATCATTTCTTGTAAGCATTTTCCCCCTCAAATAAAGTTTTTTTTTTTTTAAATTACCATTAAAAAGCACGTCTTTAAAACGTTTTTCAAGGCTCGCTTATTACAGAAAGAAAATAGTTTGAACGACCGACGCTAATACCATTGTAAATATCAACGCAAGGCGGTCTCCTTCTAATTGATTTCAGACCCGGTATTCGGGATTGTGAAATGCGTTAGCTACCCCAGACGTCGGTTTATTCAAGAAAGGCTAGACTAAATGTCGAGATCTCGCCAGACTTTAAACCAATTATCGGACATCGAGCCGCAAAAGAATGTAGTTAGTCAGGGGTGCCGAGTACCCACACGGGCTGAAAACCTTCGCATTAGAAAAACGTGCCACTAAACCTTGTTTGTGTTCAGATATCTGCCACAAATTATGTTCCTATTTTGATTTGGATAGTTTTAAATATCTTGGGACATTTATAACATCAGATGGAAGATGCACAACAGAGATTAATAGCAGAATAGGGCAAGCAAAGGCTGCATTTAAGAAAATGAAGAATATCTTATGCAATAGGTCACTATCATTGACTGTAACGAAGACAGTGCTGAGGTGCTATATAGAACCTGTTTTGCTGTATAGCTGTGAATCTTGGAATGCAAATGAACAAATTAGGAAGAGATTGGAAGCAACAGAGATGTGGTTCCTGAGCCGGATGTTGCGAATTCCTTGGACTGCCAAAGTAACTAACGACGATTGCCTGAAAGAGGCTAATGAATCTAGAGCATTGTATACAACAATAAGAAAGAGGCAAACAACTTTTTTTGAACATGTGATGAGAAGAGGGGCATAGGAGAACATCGTTACAACTGGAAAGATCGAGGAGAAGAGAGGCAGACCAAGAAAAATGATTCTGGGTGGATTGCGATGGTGGCATCGAGGAATATCAACAGCGGAGTTGATCCAGAAGACCGAAATCTGGGAGAGTCGTGAACGCCTACGCCAGCCGGCATGGCACTTGATGATGATGATGATGCTTTTGATTGTATCAAATGGATATGGCATGTTTAACTACGGTTGCATATTATATAAAGGTAGATTACAATGTAATTTTTACACTAATTTCATAACGGTTAAAACGTAATTTTTACACTAATTTCATAAAGGAGATAACACATTTGACTACTTACGCATGGACAGTTAGGTCAGATTTAAGAAAATTGTGTTGCGTATCCCTTACGGGACGTTGCAGTCAACATCAGCATTTTCAGCTGCTGTTGATGTACTAGGCAAGTGTTACGTTCAGTAGTCTGCCATTGCTTTCTGAACGACCGGCCCCTATACCTTTTTCGAAAAAACCAGCATCGCCGTGTTTCGAACCCGGGTATACGGGCTCACAAACCGCGTTCGCAAGCCCTTAGCCACAGAGATAAGAAACCATGGAGTTTAAATACTCTGTTCGCTATTCCTTTCACATGAATTGCCTTCTTCGCGCTGAATTTCTGTTAATCTCTGTGTCTCTCAAACTAGAAATAAAACAGAGAATTGCTAAACAAAAATCATCGTTTAACAAATAAAATGTCTTCTTCTTCTTTGTCAACGAAACAAGTAAGAAGACATGCGTTGTACTCCCTGCATTTCTCAAAGATGGTTCTCAGTTTGAAGATATGGTCCGTGTTTGCTTAGCAATATGTGAAACCTGCTTGGACTTCTTATAATTCGTATTCCAGCTTTCTTTCAATCAACTTCATGGTTGTTCTCAAAAGGATTTTACTAGCAAAACTTATTAATGCGACAGTACGCCAGACATGGAGAGCCATGACTTCTGCCCTTTGCGCCGACTTAGGTTCAAGAGGAAAGACTAACTAACGAATTAAATTGAGTTGAGTGAAAAACCAACTCGAGACATTACCATGCCGACTCCGTCCTAATCTTCAACACGCATCCAAGAGCCCGATTACTAATGTTTACCAAAACAGTGCGATAGTTGGTGCACAATTTAAAATATCTTCTTTGGTGGAGAGATGGCTGAGGATGATGATGATCATGATCCTTGTTATCATCATTATGTGTCATGTCGAGGGGCGTATGCGGTTATGTTCCTCCAGAAACATCTGACGTTTGTTTTCTTAATAAGTTCAACTTCTGATCATCTGCCCTGCCAATCTGTCAACCTGCTCAGCATTTCCTCCCTGTATTGACCTCTGTCTCTAACACCCTCCATCTTCCCGGTTGAAAGACATTTTTTTTCAGACTGGCCGGTCTCAATGTTTTGTATTCGTGAGGAGCGAGAATGGATGCAAGGAGTGAACAAGCAACAATATTACATCTTAACGGCTGAGTCCAAGAGGGTAAGAGTTAATAATATCACCCCTGGATATCAATATCCAATAACAGACTCTAGACAACCAAATATCATATAGATCAGTGATTCTCAACCTTTTTTTGGCCCGTGCCCCACTTCGCCATATTTTTAGGACGTCATTCCCCCCCCCCCACCATATTTTTAGAACGTCATCCCCCCCCCCCCTTCGTATTTCCTCCCTAAAAATCCCCCCCTTGCCCCTACACAGTATACGTAATAATTGAAGCTAAATTTAATAGCACATACTAAAACAAGTGTAGACATCTACATAAAACGTGATTTGCGGATCTACTTACGTTATAAAATGAATTTCAGAAGGGTGATACGTACAGAACCGTAAAGTATGAAGGGAAAAACAATATCAAGTAATCGGTTCTTGTATTAACGCGATCTTGAAATAATCTCCCCCCCCCCCCCACCTGGAAACCCCCAAATCCCCCCCCCCCCGGGGGGGGGGAAATTCCCAACCGGTTGAGAACCACTGGTATAGATGATCCCTCGACTACAGCCCACTCCTTTACAATGGATTTTTTATTGAGCTCGCTCGCTTTGAAGGCAAGCATAGTCCATAGACGTGTTAATACTTCTAGTAGCACTGCACTGAATTGTGCGTGTGAATTAGCGTTCTCTATAACCAGTGTCCCTTCCCTCAGGAGAACCCACTCCGACTTCAGAGGTACTTGTAATCCCATAGTTCCATAGTCAAGGGCAAGAAGTCAATATTTTAGTTCACGTATTACTATTATTATTATTTTAGTTCGCTCCCTTTTTACTAAAGCGTAATACATACACGTGATAGTATAAATAGTGTAGAGTGCACTGGACTGATTTTGCATGTGGATTAGCTTTCCCTGTTACCAGTGTCCCTCGCCATCAGGTGAACCCACTACGATTTCAGAGGTTCTTGTAATTTACGTCCCCAAGTCAAGGACGAGAAGTTAACATTTTAGACGAAGCAACTACAACGCCATCAGCATACCGAATGTTTAAGAGGGACTTCTCTGATCCATCCAGCCATGCTGATCTATTGTGTTAAAATTGTTACTGATCTAATCATGGCTACCAATATTTTTAGACCCAATTCGCCTCTGATCTCAGCTCGCTGTAGAACGAACAGATCTAGACTGGATTAAAGCTGTAAATCCCCTCCTCTCCCCGTTGTGTCTCCACCTTGTCGCGGTGGGGGGGGGGGGGGGGGGGGGGGGGGGGCTAAGCCGACGGAAGCACAACTATGTGTCGGACAGGACTTGAGTTAGGGGCCAGACTAAGAGAGACACAACCTGCTGCTCTGCAGGTAGGCTGGGGATAGCAGTCAAAAGTTCAAATCTTGACTTGACTTGAAAAACAAAAATTCCAAATTCGGCCTCGTTCAATCTGCTTCTTTAAGCTGTGGTTATTGTTGAGGTCCGTGGTTTTTGTGGGTTTATTCACCCTGATTCTTGTCTTGTGCGCTCTTACGAGTTGGTCCTGACCCGGACTGGTTATATCGGCTTTTGTGTCTGTGACGTCAGCTGGAGGGGTTGGTCGGCGGCTATCCTTTGTGCCCGTCTCCTCTTGTGGTTTTCTTTGTTGGTGCAGGCTCCTGGCTCGTCTGGCTTGGCTGGGTGCAGTCCTTATAAGGACTTTTTATTTGGTCTGTTTACCTCCTTGCTTGTGTATTGTCCGTAGAAGCTTTACGATGTCATTTTCCTCCTTGTGCCTGTTTTCTATTTCGATAAATAGTTTGTTTCCTTTCGCAGTTTTCCCCAGTGGACAGCCACGGGATGATCTCTCCGTCATCTATATAGTACTCGAAGCCAGACTCAGGGTGATAGTGTGTAATCTGGGTATTCTATCGGTTGCTCCCTGAGTCTCCTGGGCATCTTCTTTTCTTTTTCTCTCCAGCGCATTCTGAATTCCTTGCGCCCAAGTTCCTGTCTAATTGCCTGCAATTTTATCGATTCTAGGCACTCCTCCAGGGAGGGTTCAGCTGGGTATTCTGTACCGCCTTAAAAGGTCTGGTGGGATAATGTTTCTCTCTTGGATTTCTTGAGCGTTGTGGTTGGGCTGTTGGCCTTAGCTTGCGGTTCCGGCTCGGTATTTTGCTAGGTTTCATCTTGCGACTTGTCTGCGTTCTCTTGCATAGCTTCTGTTGGTTTGTTTCGGATTACTTCCATTTCAGCTTTCAGCAGCTCTCTCTCTCCGCTTTAAGGTGCGTAGCATTCCTTCGTTTTCCTTCTTCATCTCGGTCGTATGTTCCACTTCTTTCTTGATGTTTTGCTGTTTTGTTTTTCTCCTTTATTTCAGCAAGCAGCTTTTCATTGTCGCTGGTCGGTGCCGGTGTTTGAAGCAGCTTGATTTGCTTTTTTAGCTCATCTATCTGGTCTTGCAGTTGAGATTTTCCGCATGTGAGCTGCCCGTGGCTGTCTCGCACCTCCACATTGCGTCCTTATATGGTGTCTTTGTGTTGATGGCGAACTTTAAGACGTCTCTGTGTCTTTGGAGGTACGGACAGCCCAAGTATCTTGCTCCATGCTTGCCCAGGCAGTTAGCGCACTTTCTTTTGTTACCGGGTGCTCTGAAGTCCGTGTCCAGCTTGGCCAGCGGACACTCCTTGAAGGCGTGGGGATCGGCGCAGTACCGGCAGATTTCCGTCTTACTGCGACATGCTGCTCTGCTGTGGCCGGCCCTCTGGCATCTGGAACATTGAGTAATCCTTGGTATGAATCCTTCAGGTTGTATTTTCTTGTCTATCGATACCTGGCGTGGTATCTCGCTGCCCTCAGTCGTCACCACCGCCAGCGTGGTAGGGATCTTTGAGTACATCAGGATCCGCTCCGCCTTCAAGATTCGGATGTTGAGATTCTCTTCTTGTAGCTGCTTCGTGACTTGTTCGTCTCACAGCTCCACTTGAATACGCTTGACAACCCATCTGACTGTCTTTGAGTCGGTGTTTCCGACTCTGGTGTCTTTCTCCTCCTTCTCAGCTGTGTTGGCTCTTGTCTGTGGTGGGTTGTCGTTGATCTTCCTCGTGGTGGCTTCAGTAGTAACTGTAGTTTCAGGTTCTTTGTTGCAGCTCACATGAAAGTTCTCTCCACCCGTCTTCTTTGCGGCTTTGTCGGCTCCCATGCTGCACAACTTGGATACCGCGTGTCTTTTGATGTTCTTGCTACGTGCCATTTTCCCTCGTATCAGGCTTCTTGACTTGTTCACGTGACTTGTCTTGTTAGCGCTCGCAGTTGCGAATGATGCACCGGTGAAGTTCAAATCAGGCGTACGAAGGCAGAAATTCTTGGTCCGGACACATACTCTAAGGCTCTCAGCTGAGAGATATGGCTGAACGCCTCTAAGCTATAAGCCCTCGGATGTGAGAGCCGGGCCGAAACTCACCTACTGCAAAATGGGGGTGAGATGCTGAGCACGCTACATGCTTAGTTTAGTTACCTGTTCAAAGGCCCTCAGCTGGGGGTTATGAGGGATCCCAAGATGAGAGGGCCTGGCTGTTACTCGCTCACTGATGCATAGAGGTAAGGTGGTGAGACGGCAACACGTGTAGCCTACCTCGTGAGCGATTACTGAAGGTGGAAAAAGCGACCCAGTCGCACGCAATGGTTAATATGAAAGTCTATATCTATACGCATAGAGTGAGCGTAGACAAAGGTGGAAGATGTCTCGATTACACGAAAAGGAACGTTTGGCTAGCTAATCCATTGCGTGGAAACCCGGAGTGAAAGCTTTCTGAGTGGATGTCGCCCGCAGTCTGTCCGTCCCTGGTTTGTGCTTGAACGACCAGTGGCAAAAGAAATGCCCAATACATGGAAGTGAGGGATTAAAGCAGCCATGAACAGGACGTGGCAGTTCCTAGGGTGAGCCCAGTCTCAGAGCAATATGTGCCGGCTCTGCAATTATGGAAGCCTCCTTGGATAGCGGGGAATGCCTATGGTCTGCCCCTGCCTTCCCTTGAGGGTTAACTGTGATGTCTCTGACCGTTCTACCTTGACCAGCTGAGATGTGGGCGACACCACAACAGTAAGAGTCAAACGTCCCTCGAAACTCGAGGAAGGCTAACCTCAGTAGAAAATAAAATGCCCACCGAAGTCGGATGTGCCGGCCTAAGGGTGGCAAATAAAAACTGGCACCACGCAATTACGTCCGAGTGAAATGTCGATCATACCCGGAACAGCTATGACTAACTAGTCTTCCGGATGTAACGGAACATCTCTGACTAGTTAGTTTTCTGATTGTCCGTCGTGCTTGGAACAGCTATGAATATCTGGTCTTCCGAATGACCTTCAAGTCCGGAACAGCTTTGACTAGCTAGTTTTCCGAATGTCCATCGTACCCGGAACAGCTCTAACTATTTTGTTTTCCGGGCACAGCGACTAAACATGTCCGAAACGAAAGTTCGCTGAATCATCTGCAATCCGACCGCCCCTGGTTTGTGCGGGGAGCGGCATGTAGCGAACGAAAGGCCCAATACATAGAAGTGAGGAATTAAAGCAGCCATGAGCAGGACATGACGATTCCCTCGGTGAGCCCTTCACCAGAGCGCTATGTGTCGGCTCTGCAACTATGGAAGCCACCCTGGATGGCGGAAAATGCCATGGTCTGTCCCTGCCTTCCCTTGAGGGTTAATCGTGAAACATTCGACTGTTCTAACTTGACCAGCTGGGATGTGGACGGCACCACAAAAGTGTCAGTCCCCCAGGATTGGTAACCTGGTCAAAAATGCACGCTTAAGTCGGATGTGTTGGCCTAAGGGTTTCGGCCCAAGGGTGCCTAACCAGACACACCGCAATTACATCTGGAAAAAAACACTCCAGATGAACGCAGCAGAAGAAGAAGAAGAAGAAGAAGAAGAAGAAGAAGAAGAAGAAGAAGAAGAAGAAGAAGAAGAAGAAGAAGAAGAAGAAGAAGAAGAAGAAGAAGAAGAAGAAGAAGAAGAAGAAGAAGGAGAAGAAGAAGAAGAAGAAGAAGAAGAAGAAGAAGAAGAAGAAGAAGAAGAAGAAGAAGAAGAAGAAGAAGAAGAAGAAGAAGAAGAAGAAGAAGAAGAAGGAGAAGAAGAAGAGGCGGCGGCGGCGATGAGGGCGGCGGCAGAAGAAGAAGAAGAAGAAGAAGAAGAAGAAGAAGAAGAAGAAGAAGAAGAAGAAGAAGAAGAAGAAGAAGAAGAAGAAGAAAGTTGTAACACGAAGGGTGACTGACTCAAGCAGAAACAAAGGGGAAACAACCTCTCACTTGCAACAACTACACTATGTGACAATATATTAACTGACCGCTTTGACTTTACAGAATAGGACACAATCCGCAAAGCATTACTAAAATCAAGGCCGTGTTTAGCAATTACACAAAAGGGCTAGACTGGCAGCTGACATTTTGTTTGGATGTTTTTAAATGTAGAGAGGCCAGCCTTGTCAAATATTAAAACAGAGTTTGGATGTTTTGGCTGGATGGCAGCGAAAACAATGATCAGTGTGAAAGTTGCATGTTGTAACGTATGTGTCAACATGTCTTCAGAATGAAGAAGGGCCTAGTAGAATAATATATTGGAGATGTTTAGCAAGTCCTCAGTATTCACAGGACAGGGTAGCTGTTCATCACATGAAACCATTCCTATTAATAATGTTTATTTATTTATCGATCAACCATTTGTCTTCCCAAATATACTTTTTCTTCTTTCTCGTCTGCTTCTTGCTCTGAGTTTCACCAGAGAAAGATTTATTCTTTCTTGGAAATTTATTCCCGCTAACGTCTGTCACAAGATTAGGAGCTTTTTCCCGTTAGGCGCGTCCACCGGGTGGCTGAATCATCAATAAAAACGAGAACTAGACGGTAAAATTTATTTCAACAGGATCACAAGTATCAAACTGGACGCTGCGACTAAAGCATTCGTCAGCACACACACACACACACACACATACGCACACGCACACACACACACCACCTGATGACGAAGGATGGAATTTCCTCTAGATATAGATGTTAGCCACGATAACGTTGCATTCGTGGCTGTTTGGCAACACAAGTGGTGGTCATTAAAAGATGGCGAGCCAGTTGGTGCGGCGGCTATCTCTATAAAATACCTCAGTGGCCTCAGTGGTCTGTAACATGGTCATCGGCTGGTAAGAGCCGCCATAAAAAATTTTCTCATCACACCCGCCACTCGCTGTCTTGCGGGATCTGCCCTTTAAGACAAAGTCTACTGCTGTCAAACCATACACAACCCAGCGAGTAGCAAGAATGCTACATTGTTGTATTTACCCCTTGTAAAACATACCTGTCTATAAATTTAATAGTTAACCACCTTAATAGTTAGTTAGTTAGTTAGTTAGTCGACAGATCATCCTCATTGCACATCGAACCATTCAGTCCATAAGTGCTCGGATCCCCTCCTCAGCAAATCCCGCAGCGTGTAGCGGCTAACGACGCCAGTTCTGTGTTGGTTTATCAATCTTCTTTGGCTTCCTGCGTAGTGTTCTTGTTTGGTCACCCCTCTTTTAATTTGCTGCTCTAGCAGTCTGGCCATTGTTGTAGATTCACAGTCATCACTTGGTTCTCGCAAAAGTCTTACTTCTCGTAGAGCATTCAGAATGTCAGCCTGGTGAATGGCGCGTCCGCCCTCCACAGTAGCCTCACCTGCGAGCTTGTCAGCCCGCTCATTTCCTTGTACTCCCGCATGTCCTGGCACGAAGATGAAACTAATCTTTGCCAGCCGAGACCGCTCCAGAGGCAGCAACCATTCTCTTCGGATCGACCCCTCCTCTATCCTCTTGATCATGTTCATTGAGTCGCTAAGGAAACAAGCCCTAGTGAATGTCTGTGTCTCGAGCCATGTTATTGCTTTACTTACTGCCATGACTTCCATGGTCAGGCTACTTGTGGTTTCTGTGAAAGCACCAGAGTCCTCCTTCACAATTCTCCCTCCGGCCCTAGCTGTAAAGGCCCATGAGCTTCTCACATGTCGGACGACCGACCCATCTGTGTAGATGACCGCGTCACTGTCTAGCGAATTCTCGAAAATCAACGCTTGTACTTTAACCTCCACAGCAGCCAGATTTTCTTGTCTGCATTTCCTATCTAGTTGGATGCAAACTGAAAAGGATGTGCAGAAGTCTGTTGGCACTAGCACCCACTCCTCGCCAGGTTCTAAGTCCTCAAGTGAACACACCTGTTTGAAGAATGTCTTCGGTTTAACCACCTTAATGCGGGATCCAATGAAAACGCCTAGTCCGGTAGATACCATCAATTGCTACATGTGCTACCCGGTCGTCATCAAGCCCCTATATGCAAATGAAAAGCTACAAATATCTTGAACATTGGTTTATAGAATGTCAGAATATTTATACAAAACGGATAGCTAGAGAACATCCAGATTGAAATGGATAAACTGTGTGTCAGTGTATTAGGAATTAGTGAAATGTGATTGCGAGGTGCGGAGGAAAAATATATATACATAATCACAGAATTAATTACCCGGAAAGAAAGGCTTGAAAAAGAGAAGAGTTAGTATAATGTTGTTTAAAGACACGAGACTCGACAACATTGCATTAGATGTTATACTAGATGGCTCGGTATTTTCCAATGAGCGCGCTGCCGACAGGGTCTCTCCGAGCACGAACTCCGTAGCTCTAACGACGACACTCAGGGTCTCCGAAAAAAATTGCAATCGTGCATCGAATGTTGAAATTCCCATAATTTGGCCTACTATTTTATCAAAAGAGTGCAAAGACAGTTAAAGATTGTGGACAATCTTAGATAAAGAGCTACTAGTGAAACTCCACTGTAAACCTCTGGATATCTCTGAAATACAAGCCTATGCACCAACAGCAGATGGTACAGAAGTAGGTATAGCAGTATCGTATACTCTCCTTTGCAGAACGTCGCTTCTATCACAACCCACCAGAAATATTCTCTATCCTTAGCCATTTCTCCTGTCTCGCGCATTTTTTGTACGCTCGTGTGTATATTTCGATGAACGAAATTCGAATGGCTTTCAATAGAAACTATGTGGTGTGGTGACTTCGGTTACAGAGATAAGGCCGTCGTGAGATATCCTGTGCCACACCTCGGACGCCAGCGCTCTGTGCTCGGTTGACAGTACCGCCTTGCAAGTCTTCTACCATTATTCCCAGGATGTACACCACGGATAAATGGCCATCATTGGCCTAAACCGAACTGACAGGGGATCTCGGAGTTGGTGACCCCCTAAAAGATGCAGTGATCGGAAACGCATCTGATACTCATCAGCACAACAACAAAAATGAGTAAATGATGTCAGTCGAAATTCTCCCTACTAAATTGACAAAGTGGTTCTTATAACCGACAAATTAAATCCCTATTAGATGACCCTTTCAAATGTCCACTGAATGAAAATCGTATTAAATGACAGCTTGGCTCAAACGTCCACGACGTGCAGTAAACGAAATACTGGTGATGCTAGAAATTTTTCAAAAATCATTCTTCAGGTGCATATCTCTGAAAACTAAGAAAGTTAGTGGCTGTCCCCGATGTTTAAGAAAGGGGTTAAAAAAAGCAAGAGGATCGACTTCATTGCCACGGATGATCCCGCACGGCCTGCCGAAAGCGTTGCACAAAGCACGAACTCCGTAGCTCCAGCAACGACCCCTAGAAGTCTACAAGAAATTTGCATTCGTGAACCGAACGAAGTAGCCCGGAATCGAACCCACAACCTTCGGAGCGCGAGGCAGACGGGGGACCACTTCTCCACACAGACTCCCATGTCCCCGTTGTGCAACACGACAGCTCCAGCAATTACATGTCCCCGTTGTGCAACACGGCAGCCCCAGCAATTACATGTCCCAGTTGTGCAACACGACAGCCCCAGCAACTACATGTCCCCCAGGCATGTAGCTGGAAAATGTCAGAGTGGATGCCAAATGGCAAACTGCTTAACTAGCAAAATCATTTGGTGGTCTCACTCGACCGCATAGTGTGTGGGCGTCATCAAAGTCTAAAATCTGCGAACTTCAGCCATGTGGCTCTCGAAAGTACAGTCTGTGGTGCACAGGAATCTTAATATACGGAAGCGAGGTTAAGCAGCCAGGCGCAGGGCGTGACGATTCCTTGGGTGAGCTCAGTATCAAAGCGTCATGTGTTGGCTCTGCTCTCCTTGGATAGCGGGCAATGCCAATGGTCTGCCTCTGCCTTCCTTTGAGGACCGACCGTCCTGCATATGGCTGTTCCTAACGGGCCAGTGATGTATCAACAGTGGGTAGAGGGACAAAGATGACGTTATCATCTATTGACCACGAAGAGTCCTACGGAAATCCATCAAGGCCTACTCGATCAACAAACGCCCGCAGAAGTCGGATGATCGACCGAAAGGTGCAAATATCACGGTTCTGTTGTAAAATGACAACAGGATTACGTCCAAAACACACTCACATACACAAAACTATGGGATGAACGACGACGAACAAGAAGAAGATTCTTCTTCCTAGAAAGTTCTATAGAAACTATCTTCTATAGAAACTTATCTTCTATAGAAACTATAATATAGATTTTCTAACACTGTTTACAAAAGCATTTAAAATCAAGGAGATTCTCCACACTTTGTAAGCTATGCAACAAACAACAGCAACATTTCAAATTCTTTTCAAAATGAACGATGATTAATCAAAGTGCACACGAGTTTGAATTGCACACCTGTACTTTTGTGTTTACAGAAGATTT
Source organism: Cepaea hortensis (assembly GCA_963921405.1). Classification (NCBI taxonomy): domain Eukaryota; kingdom Metazoa; phylum Mollusca; class Gastropoda; order Stylommatophora; family Helicidae; genus Cepaea; species Cepaea hortensis. The sequence goes on along the minus strand of OY992892.1, from coordinate 49,373,729 downwards.
GTCAAAGATGTACCTCTAATTTGAATACCACAACAAGCTCATTTAGAGTCTGAACTCAACCGTGAAACCCGCCGAAGGGAAACAGAGCAGAGCGAAAGGTGAAAACAAACTGAACGATTCAACATGAGAACGCCCAAAGCCCAGATTATGAGAGAAAGATTACATTGAAACTAAAATAGGTTTGTGTCTGACAACGCTGAAACAGCACATAAACTGTTCTAAACAACCATTTTGAATCGACGCATGCATAAACATACCCGGATAAGTAGATTCATGGCAGCCGGATTGACTGAAAGTGTTCATCCTTGTTTCGTTTTATGAACGTATGTGAGTGCACATCATAGCGGTCCACACGCAGACCTTCGGGAACAGAACGTTCGTGTAGACAGAGGTAAGTACTCAGTTCTTTCTTTTTTTCTTAGTTGTTGTTGTTTTATTTCGGGTGTCTAATACATATGTTCTTTATTTGTCGGTTGTCCCTCCTCTATTTTGTTATATATAGGTACTGAACATTTTCTTCCTGTACTTTGAAATTCATAGGTGCTCAATATTTTCTTTTCTTTCAGTTATTTTATTTATTTATTTATTTATGTATTTATTTATTTATTTATTTATGTATTTATTTATTTATTTAATGGAAGAGTTTACAATATTTCCTCTGTTTCGTAAGTGCATTGGTTCTCAATATTTTCTTACTTTTTAGTCGTTCTTCCTGTACTTTGTTTTAACAAGTAAACAGAAAGTAAAGCACCATTTTACATAGCTTGAGGTGTATTGGGTGTATGGTTCTATCCTCCATATTTTTATGAACCAATCGGCACTCAGTTAGCCATGTGATTAAGTCATGTCGGCTGTCTTTACTTCCCAAGACACTTCCTGTTAACCATTTGAGGCTGGTTGACCTGGAAGTCATAATTTCATAATTTTAAGTCACAGTCGACTATTGTCTTCTATTTTCAGAGTTTTTCATATTCTCATATCTATAGTCAGAATTTTCTATTGTACCTAGCTAGTCAGAATGTTCCATTGCACCCCATGTATAGTCAGAATGTTCAATTGCTCTCTATCTATGGTCATAATGTTCCACTGCTCCCTATCTATGGTAAGAATGTTCCATTGCTCCCTATATGGTCAGAATATTCCATTGCTCCCGGCTATAATCAATTTCCCATTGCTCCCTATCAATAGCCAGAATTTTTCATTGCTCTCTATCTATTACCAAAATTTTTTCATTCCTGCCAATCTATAATCATAATGTTCCATTGCTGAATATCTATAGTTACGAGTTTTCCATTGCTGCTTATCTTTCTGTAACAAGCAACTCACATTATGTGTGTTATTTACTCCAAATATGATTGACTTTTGTTAACTCAATCTATTCCATCCAGTTGTTACAGTATCTCTATCTCAGTTTTTTTTTTTTTAAGTTTTTAACTTACCTGAACATTATGGCCTTTATGTTGACTCAATCTGGTCAAAGGGATAACCGAGATTTATCCAGGAAAATAAAGATGGTCAAAGAAATAATGTCCACATAGTTCTATACAGAATATTTTGGGCAGAGAAAATATGGTCTAGCTTCAAGTCCACCTATCCGGGAAGGTTAACCTGGTTAATAAATGCCCGCAGAAGTCGGATGTGTCGGCCTAACGGCGCAAGAAGGCAGCTCTGCTTTAAACAGGCACAAGGCAATCATGTCCGAAAAACTCTCCGGGTGAACGCAAGAAGAAGAAGAAGAAGAAGAAGAAGAAGAAGAAGAAGAAGAAGAAGAAGAAGAAGAAGAAGAAGAAGAAGAAGAAGAAGAAGAAGAAGAAGAAGAAGAAGAAGAAGAAGAAGAAGAGAAGAAGAAGAAGAAGAAGAAGAAGAAGAAGAAGAAGAAGAAGAAGAAGAAGAAGAAGAAGAAGAAGAAGAAGAAGAAGAAGGAGGAGGAGGAGGAGGAGGAGGAGGAGGAGGAGGAGGAGGAGCAGCAGCAGCAGCAGCAGCAGCAGCAGCAGCAGAAGAAGAAGAAGAAGAAGAAGAAGAAGAAGAAGAAGAAGAAGAAGAAGAAGAAGAAGAAGAAGAAGAAGAAGAAGAAGAAGAAGAAGAAGAAGAAGAAGAAGAAGAAGAAGAAGAAGAAGAAGAAGTGCACCTATCATTGCAACACTGAAGATAGATTTTGCGGATATATCGAGGGCAACAAATGATTGCTTGTTGTATGGTGACATATCCCTTGATGAACATTCTTAATTACGGCTGTTGGCATGGGGCATCCAGTGTGGAACAGGCCGAAATGAAGTAGACGATGAGTTACTGACATGTGAATAACAAGTTCCCTACAGGGATATTCGGCCCTTCATCTTCTGCTGGAAGAGACCATGTGTTTTTGGACTTTTATCTCGTGATGTGACTTCGATTCTTCGTCATAGGCAAAGCATGGGCCTTATACCACATCCCTAATAATATCATCATTATTCGCCACGCCGATACACGTGGGCGATCATGGATGGCCATCTCACACAATCACCAGAGTCATGGCTGAGTCCTGGATCACGCATGTGTACTTATTCCAATTAAGTCATGTGGCCAAAACCCATGTAGGTATTTATCTCTTTGGATACCCCTTGCTCCTTTCCATCAACTTTGTCAGTAATCTCTTTGTTTTCAAGTTTCTTTCTATCATAATGTACCAAAAATATCTTGACAATCTACTTATAATATCTCTAATTAATTTACAGTTTTGTTTCTTTAAGGGCTTTCACATTCATTTTTCTGTCCGTCTATGGTATGCTTTGTATTTTCTTCAGAAACCATATGTCCACTGCCATTAGATGTTTTTCAGATCGCCTGCTTATGGTCAATGTTTCACTTGCATACAACAGTATAGTTTAGTTTCTATTCAGCACCTCAATATTCTTATGCCTATTATATCTTACAGTGAAAACGCAGCTACCTCTACGCTTAACTGCAGTTGTAACAACACCACCGAAGAACAAGCAGAGCCGGAGGCTTCTAATCATCAGAAGGGTGCCCCCTCGCCGAAAGTTTGGGCCTCTTTACCTTCTTTGCACCCTTAGAGGGCAGGCCGTCTTGGGTATGACTCCGGGAGTATTTCTCCTGCCGCGTATTCACCTTTAAGACGTTCGTTATCGTACATATCCCATATCGACATCGCTAAGTTTGACATCGGAAATTTACATTATAATGCTACCCAGAATCCGCCCCACCCTCGGAGGGCGAACATTAGGCACCCGATGCATCTACAGCAAATCTAGGTCATGCGTCACGGTCCGTGTGATTATAGCCAATCCGAAATAGATTATAGCAAGCCGGATTTCCTCTTTTAGTTACGGATTAACGATTTCCTTTTAACTTTTCATACTTGCAAAATCGATCGATATTTGAGACATTATCTGTTGGTTAGGGTTATAATCCTCAACTGAAATGTTGCATAAATTAATTCAGTAGAATCTGGAAGACCGACTTTTTAAAAGTGAAAAATGGGCAGAGGTATGTCAAAGAGTAAGCACAGACAAGTCACTGAAATTGTTCTGACGACTACATAAAATCATGAGAAGTAAGGTAGTCACGAATAAGAGCATTTCTGACTTCCAAGGTGCTCACCTCATCTGGCAGAGGACTGACGAGGACAAGGGCAAAGCCCTCTTTGAACGCTATCTAGTGCAGAGCAACCAAACAGACATGGAAGGCCGAAATCTTGCCAAGGAGGTCACCTCAGACAGGTGCAAGGCCAAGAACTTTTCGGATGAAGACAGTGGCAGTGAAAGAAATCAAGGCTGTGTTTCGACGATCAAAAAACAGCGCTAAAGGGCCAGATGGCATAAGATATGACGACATCAATAGGTGTACCGACAACGAGCTAGAGAAACTAGCAGACATGTACAACAACGGTATAGGGAATGCTAGCATCAATGAGAAGTGGTTACACAGCTATCTGATTCCCTTGCCGAAGCCTGGCAAAGACCACACAAAAATTCAGGGATATCGAGTTATAACCATGCAGAATACAATAGGCAAGCTGTCGGAGAAGTTAATTGCCAGAAAAATATCAAGCCAACTAGAAGAGCAAGGTGTTTTCCCACCTACTCTGGGTGGGTACCGTTCAAAAAGAGAAACCTGGACCAATGCAGCAGTCTTTGCCCATGATGTCTATGAAGGTTTCCACTCAGGCATTGAAACCTTTGCTGCAGCGATTGATCTTGAGGACGCGTACAACAGAGTACCATTGGAATTTTTAATGCTTCAGCTTCTTGAAATCAATATAAGTCCATTCCTTCTTAGTTGGATCGCTGCAGCCCTCTTCCAACGGAAAGTAGTTTTTAGATGTGGCAGTTGGACTTCGGAACCAACAACAATATATCCTGGCCTACCACAGGGATCACCATTAACTCCGGTACTGTTCAACGCCTACACTGTGAGAATCACCAGCGAGCAGATCAATGGACCGGGGAGGACACTGTCATATACCGACGATGTTTTAGTGTATCGTCAGGGGAAGGATAGGAATCAGGTTGCTGTGGAACTACAAAACGAACTCAATCGCATAAGTACTTGGTGTGTTCAAGCTGGGGCAATGGTCAACCCAACAAAGGCAACAGCAGAGTATGCAATGGCAATCCTGACTCTCAGCCGTAAGCAAATAGAAAGGATGGAAAGGATGCAGAATGAAGCTATGCGCATTATTCTTGGATGTACAAGAGATACAGCATGCAGGGCGATGCGCTACCTTCTTGATTTTCCAACCATTGAAGACAGATACAAATTTGCAGAGTACGCGCCTACCTCAGAGTTAACACAAACACACAACATCCACTGCATCGTGAAATTATGAAGGTGAAGGGCAGCAGGTTAAAATAAGGACGGTGGTGGATGGGTCAAGCCGAAGACATTCTTCAATTGGTGTGTTCACTTGAGGACTTAGAACCTGGCAAGGAGTGGTTCTGTACGTCCTTTTCAATTTGCATCCAACTAGACAGAAAATGCAGACAAGAAAATCCAGCTGCTGTGGAGGCGGAAGTACAAGCGTTGATTTTCGAGAATTCGCTAGACGTTTATGCTGTCATTTACACAGATGGGTCGGTCGTCCGACATGTGAGAATCTCATGGGCCTTTACGGCTCAGGCCGGAGGGAGAATTGTGAAGGAGGACTCTAGTGCTTTTGCAGAGACCACAAGTAGCCTGACTATGGAAGTCATGGCAGTAAGTAAAGCAATAACATGGCTCGAGACACAGACATTCACCAGGGCATGTTTCCTTAGCGACCCAATGAACATGATCAAGAGGATAGAGAAGGGGTCGATCGGAAGAGAATGGTTGCTGTCTCTGGAGCGGTCTCGGCTGGCAAAGATTAGTTTCAACTTCGTATCAGGCCATGCGGGAGTACAAGGAAATAAGCGGGCTGACAAGCTTGCAGGTAAGGCTACTTTGGAGGGCGGATGCGCCATGGACCAGGCTGACATTCTGAATGCTTTACGAGAAGTAAGACTTTTGCGAGAACCAAGTGATGACTGTGAATCTACAACAATGGCCAGACTGCGAGAACAGCAAATTAAAAGAGGTGTGGCCAAACAAGAACACTACGCAGGAAGCCAAAGAAGATTGATAAACCAACATAGAACTGGTGTCGTTAGCCGCTACACACTGCGGGATTTTCTGAGGAGGGGATCCGAGCACTTATGGACTGAATGGTTCGATGTGCAATGAGGATAATCTGTCGACTAACTAACTAACTAGACCGGCGAAATGCCAGCAGACTGGAGAGAAGGAGATCTGGTGAAATTGCCTAAGAAAGGAGAGCTGCTGGAGTGTGAACATTATAGAGGAATGGTGTTATTGTCAGTTCCTGCGGAAATATTCAGCAGGATCATAGAGATTAAGAAACGCCTTGACAAAAACACTTAGGCATCACCATGCAGGCTTCCGACCAAACAGATCCTCCATTGACCCGACAGATTATGAATAATAATAGAGCAGATTATTGATCAGAATTCGCCAGTTCATAATGGGTTTGTGGGTTGTGAAGAGACCGTTGGCAGTATTGATTGGGAATCCGTTGGAAGAGGGTGTGGCACCGTGAGACCCTACAAGTGATCAATAATTGAATAAGAGAAACATGTATAAGGATATGAAATGTAGAGTTCATCATGGGAGAAAGTTAGCAAACACATTTGACAGTTTAAAAAAACAATAGAAATGCGGCAGGGATGCCTTTTGCCACCATTATTACTCTTACATTATAACTCTCATATACTGGATTATGAAGACAGCAATAAATACCGAGAGAAATGGAATTCACTTGACTCTGACCCAGCCGATTGTCTTCTTCTGCGTTCATCCGGCGTGTTTTTTTCAGACGTAATTAAGGTGTGTCTGGTTAGGTACCCTTGGGCCAAAACCCTTAAGCCAACACATCCGACTTCAGCGTGCGTTTTTTAACAGCCGACCGAATATTTGGACTTCGAAGGCGACATTGTATTGCACTCTCTCTCTCTCTCTCTCTCTCTCTCTCTCTCTCTCTCTCTCTCACACACACACACACACACACACAAACACACACACACACACACGCACGCACGCACGCACGCACGCACACTACTAAAATAACACTACTAAAATACTTCATTAAAAAAGTTAATGTTTTGCATATCCTTTACAGGACATCGCTGTCAACATCAGCATCTTTCAGCTAATTGTTGATTTCTTGGCAAGATTACGCTCAGTAGTTTGCCATTGCTTTCTGAGCGACTGGCTCCATACTCTCATAAGTCACTGACGCGACTCGAACCGCTTCCAATTCTCGTGCGCTCACGTCAACCACGAGAGTATTCGGGGTTACGGAGAAAGCGGCTAACCCTTCGACCAGGGAGACCGGTAATACTTCATAAGGAAAATGTAAAAATAATAAAATTAAAACATGAAAATAAAATCCCGATCTTCCTTGGTGAAACCTTACTTCAAGAGGCTGAATCACAAACCTATTTATGTAGTAAAGTAGACAAACATGGGGAAACAGGTAGACATATGAAAATAAGCATCTAAAAGACTAGAGAAGCATTTAAATCACCAGGAAATGTGTGGAAGTAGAAAGAAATTAAATTTAGAATATTTAACTTGTTTTTAATCAATACAAATATATGGGTCAGAAACATGGAGATCGATTGACAGAATTAATCATAAAATATAAACATTGGTTAACAGGTGACTGTGCAGAAGAGCGGGACTAAAATGGCAGGACAGAATCACCAAAGTAAAGCTTGTCAAGAGAGCCAAACAAATGCTAGTGAATTAAGAGGTGAAGATAAGACACTGGCCCTGGATAAGACACACACAGAGAAAACCTGACGATAACTAGACAAATCTTTATCTGGAACTCTCGGGGGCGAACGAAATAATGGGAGACATAACAACACAGGTAGATGAGAATTAATTGTTTCAGTGCCAATGGATAATATACCGTCACATATTAACCTCCCATGTGGACAGAAGGACGTTACATCGCAATATTAGGGTCATCGTGTTATTTGTTTTATTTCCCGGTATCTCCCACAATTCCAATGCTCAGTGAACGGAAATGTTTATTATAATATTTGTCATTTGATTGTGTACAGTGTTTGGTGCAAACCTTTTTGTTTGCATTGAATCGGTTACATACTGATGATAAACATGTTGAGAACATGCTCAGTGCTGCGAGAGATAGAACAGGATACGGTGGCTTGACGTGAGTTGATAGAAACCCTATACCCCAAGGGTAAATAAAGAGTAACTGAAGTTCTTGTTACGTGTGTGTAGATTGAATGACTATTAGCTCACCATTGTAATCTTGTATTTATCTTTCATCAACAGACAATCTCAATGGCCAACTCAGATATTAAGATAATATACTTCAACATCCCAGGACGGGCAGAAGTCTCCCGCCTGGTTCTTGTATACTCAGGAAAACCGTTCGAAGACGTTCGAGTAAGTCTGGCGCAGTGGCGTGACATTAAACCCACCACGCCGTGTGGTACTTGCCCGGTGTTGATACTCGACGGAAAAATGTACTGCCAAAGCAAAGCAATCGCCGCATTTTTAGCCAAAGAATTTGGATTATATGGAAAAACAAACCTCGAGAGACTGCAAATTGACCAAGTTATGCACCTAATGGAAGACTTCATTCAGGAGTACGGCAGTCGCTATTTCTTTGTGACGGATGAGGCCAGAAAAGAAGAAGGTGCCAAGCTGATGCGGGAAGAAACCGCGCCAAGGTTTCTCGGCTATTTTGAGAAACTGTTGAAAGACAATGCTACTGGTTATCTAGTTGGAGACAGTATATCATTAGCGGATCTGACCGTGTTTGATATGTGCACTGGCTTTCTAAGTTACTTCGTCCAAGAATGGATAGAGAAATTCCCTTTAGTGAATCAGCTTGTGGCAACTATAGGCAGCAATGACAGAATCCGTGCCTATAAGGAACAGAGAAAATGAATTGTCCGGTGTATATCCACATGTGCTATACTATTTATTTATATATTATTCAACCTCAAGAGCCCGTTTCAAACAGTCTTACTGAATGAGTGTACATGGGTCCCGTCGCTATATTGAGCCTTATTGACTGAGCCCCGTGTCTTAACTTTATTGACTTAAGCTTGCTGATTTAGCCTATCTGGTGAAACATCCCTGACTGCACTTATTGGTTGAGATTGCTTGACTGAGTCTCGTTAACTAACTCTTCTTGGCTCAGCCTCCATTACCTTTTGTGAATCTTCTTGAATGAGCTTTCTTCATCGCTTCTTTAGATGAACCCTTGACTGAGCCTCTTTCATAGTTTTTAGATGCACCAATTTGACTGGGCTTCCATGACTGAGCCTACTTGACGGAACCTCCTTGACTGATCCTCCATAAGAGGATCTCTTAGACTGAGTCTCGGTGACTCAATCTTCTTTGCTGAGTCTCCTTAAATCAATCTCGGTGACAGAGCTAATTGACTGAAACTAACTAAACCTCCTTGACTCAATCTCGCTGACAGAATCTCTTTAACTGAATCTTCATATGTAAGATTTCTTGGTTGAATCTCCTTGACTTAATCTACTTAATTGAGTTTCTTTGACTGAACCGACGTGACTTAATCGCATTGACTGAGCTTCTCGCGTTTTAATGCATATTCGTTTGTTGTTGTCCAAGATTAACTTCATAAGTGATGTATAAATGAAATAACGTGTAAGAGGAAAGAGAGGAGTGCAGAATGTCAGACGGGCCTGCGTGCCCGATTCTTAACCTTTTGAAAATAAAATGTGTTCGTTCGTTCTTTAACTAACTTTCCTTGACTGACCTTCCTTAACTGTATATGATGCTTCACTGAGTTGATAAACTGAATCTCCTAGACCAGTGGTTCTCAACCGGTGGGGAATTCCCCCCCCCCACCCCCAATAAGGGGAATATTAGGATTTCCAGGGGAGGAGGAATTACGATTATGTCAAGATCGCGTTAATATAAGAATCGATTACTTGATATTGTTTCCCCCTCCATACTTTACAGTTATGTACTTCTCACCCTTCTTCATTTTATAACGTAAGTAGACCCGCAAATCACGATTTATGAAGACGTCTAGACTTGTTCTAGTATGTGTTATTAAATTTAGTTTCCATATACTGTGTAGTGCCCCCCCCCCCCCCGTGGGGGGAATTATAGGGAGGAAATACGAAAAATAAGGGGGGGGGGGTAGGAATGATGTTCTGAAAATATGATGAAGGGGTGCACGGGCCAAAAAAGGTTGAGAACCACTGTCCTAGACTGAGCATCTTTGACTGAATCTCTTTGAGTTAAATAAACCCTATAAGCGATTTTTATTGACAGGCCGTAATTAACCAAATTTCCTTGACTGTACTTCCTTACCTGAGCCTCCTTGAATAAATCTGATTTGTACTAAGCCTCTTTGACTGAGCCTCCAACTCCCCGAGCTGTATAAGAGTGACCAACTAGAAAGACAGGGTTCAAACAACAGCTTCGTTAGCTGATCCCTTTTGACTGAATAAGATTGTCTAAATATTATTGACTGATTCTGGATGACTGAGTCGCTTTTCTGAGCCTGTTGGCAGAATCTCCTTAAATGTGTCTGACAGACCCAGACATCTTTTTTTCTTTTATGAGTTCGCTCGCTTTGAGCTCAAGCGTAGACCATACACGTGATACTACTTCTAGTGAACCGGAGTTATGTTTGTGTGTTGATTAGCTTTCCCTATCACCAGTGTCCCTCGCCATCAGGCTAACCCACTCCGACTTCAGAGATACTTGTAATGTACATTGCCAAGTCAATGACGAGAAATCAACATTTTAGTCCAACTGACCGGTGTAGGGGTTTAACCCACTACCTCGCCATCAGCACACAGGAAGTTTAAGAGCGAGCGTTTTTATGTATTTTATGCTAATCTCCAGTCTGATAGTTAACTTGCTGTCTGTTCGTTGTTCCATCTGGCAAACCCACAATATAAATGCTCATTTGTTAATTTCTTCGGTGCCATCTAACCAAGTGTTCCCTAAATATTATTTTAACCCTTGCGTCGTGTGCAGTATTTTCTGCTGTGATCAAATATGCCTCACATTCATTATTGATTGATTGATTGATTTAGGAACCGACATCACAGCATTCGGGACATTCTCATAAACGCTCCGTCCCCATCCTCAGCAGCCAGTGAAGAGTTCCAACCCTCACATTCATTATTTGCCCAAATACACATAAATTATGTTAACACTAAACGACCTAAGTTTTTTGATATTGTAAATTATACACATGTGTGTGTCTGAGAGAGAGAGAGAGAGAGAGAGAGAGAGAGAGAGAGAGAGAGAGAGAGAGGGAGAGAGTATGTGTGTGTGTGTCTTGTTATCCTCATTTAATGTCTTAACGATGGCCACCTTGATATGTGGGCGTTTTAATCCTTTTGTTTTACTTACACGCGCGCGCGCACACACACACACACGTACGTGTCTGCCTGTCAGTGTTTGTGTGTGTGCCATCGCACTACACGACATGACTGTACACAGAAGACTGTACATGAATGGACAAAGAAATACATATTAATGTAATCACAACACAGACATGTGACAAGGTTCTACAACATATTTAATCTCTCTAGCTATATAGAGTCTAAACACTGTGTGTCCAAGTCTATAAATAGATAAATCAAACGACACCTTGTATAAATCTATAGAGTTAGATCACATGACTATATATATTTATAGCCCGCCGATGTGCATCTTTATAGAAAATGCCATAGTAGATAATGCCATCATAATGCTGCTGGGTGGGAAGTATTAGGCGTCACTAATATAGTATAGGTCATGGATAATGGAATGAGGTGGGCAGTGTCTTTCCCCGCAGCCTTTCCTACACATACAACTGTCAAAACAATTCTCAAAATTATTTGCTACCTAATGTATGAGCCTGGGTCAATATCATCCCATTAATCGGCTTTTTCTTCTTCCTTTTATCTGCCATCTACTGCCTATCCTATAGTACCTTGCACTGTAGGGCAGGGTCTTGAGCCTGAGGTATTAAGGCTGCCTGGCTAGTGCAGTCGCCCCGAACTGTGCAAGTTCGGATTTTTACATTGAAAACCTTACCAACTCAGGCCAACCACTCTTATCTTTCGCCATCACCTGCAGCTTCCCTTTACCCCCCCCCCCCCCCCCGTGTCTTCCCATGTTATTTATCTGTCTCAAATTCTCTGCTTCCCTTGTTTGGGTCTTCCTCTCTTTATTTTACCTTATGGGTTCTACAAAATAGACTTTCTAATGATAATAGTATCAGTGTCAATATATGTGTCCAATCCAGCATCAGTGTCTTTCCCCACATCTGTTGGTGATTGGTTGAATCTTTCAGCTAAAGTTGTATACAGGATGGGGCGGCCATTCCCACGATAACCAACCTTAGTTGCTTCTTTCGATGTGAGTCGTGGGTTGCAGTTTTCTTTTCTCTGCTTCCCTCTTAGGTCTTCATATCACACATGTGAATTATAAATACTACAAGTTAAATATTCTGAAACTACTCATGACAAATAAATCATAAAATATATAATTAAAGAACTAAGCAGTATGACCACACACACACACAAATCTACACATATCTAACAAAAACAGTTAAATATTCGAAACGGTAAAAAAAGAAGTCATATTAGAAATAACATGTGTTATGCTAGTAAGAAAAGTCTATTTGATAGTACGAAAGGTATATTACCGTTGCGTATTAATGTAGTAACTATGCCTGTGCAATGTTTTTTCTATGTGAATGTAACACACACAATAGTTAATTGATGTACGAAAGATGAGTGGTTGGAAGGGCCGAATGTAACACAGGCCTGCGTGCTTAATTTGTGACCCTCTGAAAATAAAGTTTGTTCATTCGTTCGTCCACATTGGTGATTCTGTATTACCATTTTATTCCTTCTAATTTGCCCAATCACCAATTATTCGATGTTTGTAGTTTTTTTTTTGTTTTTCTTGTAATCGTGTTCAATGTTCTCTGTGTATATTTTTATCTATACGGTTGTACTGATTCTGATTTAATGTCAGAATTGAATGTTTTAAGTTTGATTTTTCTATTGTTTAATACATAATACCAGCGCCTGATACAGTAACGCTGCACTAGGTATTAGTAGGGTGTAATGGGTCTAGACTTAACATAGGGCCCTATCTTTTCATGGGAGTTGACAGTTGCTACATTCTTTTGCAGAAGGGGATACTTGTTCGTGACGTCCACATAGTTCTCCAGCATGCCCGTGACAACATCAAAGGCAGCAATGTCAGCCAGGGTTAAACGGTTTCCTACAAAGTAGCCCGTACCGTTCTCCTTCAACAATCTTTCCAAATGACCAAGATATGTTGGGCTCACATCAGCTTTGATTCTCGCAATGCCTTTCTTTCTCTCTTCCTCATCCGTAAGACTGACAATGGGAACACAAACGTTGGTCAGATCTTCTATTAAGTTGGTCAGCTGATCAATTTGTAGGGATTCAATATTTGACTGGCCATAAAAGCCAAATTCGCGAGCCAAATAAGTCTTGATGGCCAAACTTTGGGCGTATGTAACACCGTCAACTTCCAAAAGTGGACATTGGCCAAACGGTGCCATTTGTTTGTACTTTGGCCAGTCGTCCTCTGAAAATCGGAAGTCTTCGAACTGTTTCCCAGCAGCTACCAACACTAGGCGAGCTGCTTCAGCGCGGCCCTTTCCATCAAAATAAATCAGCTTTAGTTTGGAGTTGGCCATGATTCTTTAGTATGAGTCCTACAGAAGAAAGACAATACAGAAATAATCGTTAATAAGAGTACAATTTGTGTATGTTGACCTTCAAAATAAAAACATGTATTTTTACATTCATTGTTGATATGTTTATGTGTATACCCATACAATAGGCAGAGTAAAGGACAGAGTATGGGTGAAAAGGGGACGGATGGATAGACGAACAGGCAGACAGACAAGCAGGCAGATATAAAACAAAAATTGTTTTCTTGGCATAGACTAACAATAGATGCATACCAGTGGACAAGAGTTGCATACCTAACACGTACTAACAACAGTTTTATACCAGTAGACAAGAGTTGGATACCAAACACGTACTAACAACAGTTGTATACCAGAGGATACCTGACTTGTATTCTTAACACAAGCTAACAATAGTTGTATAAGAGTCACAAGATTTGTAAACTTAACACATACTAACAGTAGTAAGACTTGTATACTTAATACATACTAATAATAGTTTTATAACAGTTGTAAGATTTGTATACTTAACCCATACTAACAACAGTTGTGTACCAGTGGATAAGAGTTGGATACCTAACACATACCAACAATAGTTATATACCAGTGGACAAGAGTTGGATACCTAACATGTACTAACAATAGTTGTATACCAGAGGACAAGAATTGGATACCTAACACGTACCAACAATAGCTGTATACCAGTGGATATGCATTGGATACCTGACACATACTAACAATAGTTGTATACTAGTGGATATGCATTGGATACCTGACACATACTAACAATAGTTGTATACTAGTGGACAAGTGTTGAGTACCTAACATGTACTAACAATAGTTGTATACTAGTGGACAAGTGTTGAGTACCTAACATGTACTAACAAACAATGTATAACGGCAACAAGATTTGTATGTTTAACACATACCAACTATAGTTTTGTAATAGCAACAAGGCTTGTGTACTTAACACATACCCACAACATGTGTATAAAATTGACCAAAATTGTAAACTTAACACATACTGAAAATACTTGTATAACAGTCACAAGACTTGCATATTCGAATTAAGAAAACTTCCATAACAGTTACTGCCTTGAATACTTAAGACATACTAACAGTAGTTTTATAACAGTAGCAAGACTTGTACACTTAAGACATACTAACAGTAGTTTTATAACAGTAGCAAGACTTGTACACTTGAGACATACTAACAGTAGTTTTATAACAGTAGCAAGACTTGTACACTTAAGTCATACTAACAGCAGTTATATAACAGTGGCAAGACTTGTACACTTAAGACACACTAACAGTAGTTTTATAACAGTGGCAAGACTTGTACACTTAAGACACACTAACAGTAGTTTTATAACAGTGGCAAGACTTGTAAACTTAATTCATACTAACAGTAGTTTTATAACAGTAGCAAGACTTGTACACTTAAGACATACTAACAGTAGTTTTATAACAGTGGCAAGACTTGTAAACTTAATTCATACTAACAGTAGTTTTATAACAGTGGCAAGACTTGTAAACTTAATTCATACTAACAGTAGTTTTATAACAGTAGCAAGACTTGTACACTTAAGACATACTAACAGTAGTTTTATAACAGTGGCAAGACTTGTACACTTAAGACAAACTAACAGTAGTTTTATAACAGTAGCAAGACTTGTAAACTTAATTCATACTAACAGTAGTTTTATAACAGTAGCAAGACTTGTACACTTAAGACATACTAACAGTAGTTTTATAACAGTAGCAAGACTTGTACACTTAAGACATACTAACAGTAGTTTTATAACAGTAGCAAGACTTGTAAACTTAATTCATACTAACAGTAGTTTTATAACAGTAGCAAGACTTGTACACTTAAGACATACTAACAGTAGTTTTATAACAGTAGCAAGACTTGTACACTTAAGACATACTAACAGTAGTTTTATAACAGTAGCAAGACTTGTACACTTAAGACATACTAACAGTAGTTTTATAACAGTAGCAAGACTTGTACACTTAAGACAAACTAACAGTAGTTTTATAACAGTGGCAAGACTTGTAAACTTAATTCATACTAACAGTAGTTTTATAACAGTAGCAAGACTTGTAAACTTAAGACATACTAACAGTAGTTTTATAACAGTAGCAAGACTTGTACACTTAAGACATACTAACAGTAGTTTTATAACAGTAGCAAGACTTGTACACTTAAGACATACTAACAGTAGTTTTATAACAGTGGCAAGACTAACAGTAGTTTTATAACAGTTGCAAGACTTGTACACTTAAGAAGACATACACAAGACATACTAACAATAGTTGTATAAGAGTAACAAAGCATATGTAACCGCGACAAAACTTGTATAGAGGGCGTGTTGGTCTAATAACTAGAGCCTTCGCTGACAATGGCCTGAGCCCTTACCCTTGGACAAGGGCTCGATGCCAGCACTTGTCGCTTGGTACGCGAAGGAAAGACTGGCCACCTAATCCTCCATGCACTTAGAGCTGAAAACGTAATGATTCCAGCACTTCACATACCCAAAGCAGTTTCCTGCCGCAGGATTAGATATTTAGGGAGCTGAGGTAGTGAGGTGGCTAGACAGGTGATCATGGGTTCGATTCGCTTTGGGGCTAATTGGAATTTTTTTTCTAATGTTGAGGGCTCCCAAGTCGACCCAGCCTCTGGGACCAGGCGGAGAAGGCGGAGGAACAGATGAGAACCCATATGTGGAGAGAATGATTTGGTGGGGGTTCTGGATGGATCTCGGGGCTGGGAGGGAGGACCGGGAGAACTTTCGGTCAGATGGCGGTTGGAGCCACTGGCAGAATGACTCTTTGCTGGCTGTTGAACGAGGGGATGGAGCATGTGTGGAAATGTCCTGAGCACAGTGATGTTATAGCTCGTAGATTTTGTAGCTCAACTCAACTCAACCCAGCCTAAAATAGGTACCAGGAAATGTTCTGGGAGGTACAAGCGGCCGGTGTGATACTGACCACGTCACTAAACAAGTGCCCATTGGCCATATGAAACTATCGGCCCAGCACTAGTTGCCCAATGCGCTTTAAGGCCTGTAAAAAGGACCTTTACTTTATTTATTTTTTATAACAATGCATGTATAACAGTGACAATATTTGTGTACTTAACATATACTAACAACACCTACATAACATCAGTACACGACTTCCATACTTGGACATATAGTGCCAGCCCATATTTTTCTAGACCAATCAGCCTTCCAGAGGTGAGGAGGTCAATATCACACCGGCCACCTTGAATTTTGATAAAATTTCTTGGTAGCCATTTCGTCTTTGTCAGTCTGGGAGCCCGGGTCGATTTGACCACTAGGCATGCAGGTGTGCTAGCCAAGGATGGCAGCCAACGATGCTAGCCAAAGTTGCCAACCAAAGATGCCAGTCAAGGATACAAAGATGAGATGAGAGACTCTAGAACAGTGTTTCCCAACGTGGGGCCCACGCCCCACAGGGGGGCAATTCGATTGTTAAGGGGGGGGGGGGGGCAATTCGAAAATGGAAGAAATCGGCTGGATATAACAAAACGGGGAGACTTGAGACTGAAGTTAACTAAATTGGAACCTGACATAAAATCTCTTTGCAGCAAGCACCAAGCGCAGGGATCTCACTAAATTTAAATAATTACTAATAATTAAAATAATATAGAAAAATCTTTCATTAAGATTATTTTCTACTTGAATTTCAGTTCTCCATTATATGTTTTGAAAATTTACTTACTGTGGTTGCTCAGTAATTTCCTAGCGATTTCTTCCTAAAACCTATCGGTCCTTTGGCTAGGATCGGGTGCAAATGCTGCTCTCCCCCCAGTAGTGCGCCTGGTCTGGTCGGGGGTCGGGATGATCAAATAAAAACCCATCACATATCTTCACCTTAGATATGGGCCTGGTGGACCACTGTGGGTAATAGCTCACAGTGAGACTAAGGGTCCACACAAAAAAGGGGGAGGCGGGGGAACCAGCTTGTCTGGGGTAACCGTCAAACCAAAATATAAAAAAAAAAATGGGGGGAGGGGGGAGGCTCTGGGAACAGTGAGCCCTTCAAAAAAAACAAAAAAAATAAATTCAAGTTTCTTTAGTGAACATTTCAAATTTTGAATATTAAACATGATGCATATGTTGGGAGGGGGGGGGGGGCATAAGAATTGTAGAAAGGTTTAGGTGGGACATAGCACAAAAAAGGTTGGGAAACACTGCTCTAGAAGATCATCTTGGACACTCTGACAGGCAAATTTCTTATTCTTGGTGATCTGTTCAATATCTTCATATTTCAGCATGTTCCTGAATGTTTCAGCAAGTCTGGTTCAACTTAGACCCCCACTAGAAATCTTGAATATAGTTTATATCAATTGATTTCAGTATATAGAGATCAGGGAGATGCATTATCCTAATTCGACAGATCAGAAGATAGCGAGTTTCATGATATGCATACAAGAGTATTAATGTGCCCCTACGTATTAATATGAGTATTTAATATATACTTATTAATAATTATATATATATATATATATATATATATATATATATATATATATATATATATATATATATATATATATATATATATATATATATATAAACAAGAAAGGGGGGGGGGGGGCCTTCAATGAAAACCTTAACTATTTTTGGGTAAATATATTCTGAAAAAGTAAATAACAAATGTATCATTCTTCAATCTAGTCACCATTGTGTTCATTCCAAGTCCTCCAGCTCTGATAAAATGCTTGGATTCCTGTAGAAAATAATTATCTTGGTCACTGCTTGATGTGCCTGAACTGGTCATGAACAGGTCGTCACTGAAGTCACGCCGTTTTGAAACTTCCTACTCCACTCATAAACTTGCCGGACTGACAGGCATACATCACCATACTGGACCTTCATTGGCTGATGAAGTTCTATAGGTTTCATCCCTTCACTGATAAATAAAATGGATAACACAACGTTGCTCCTCTTTGGTGCATGTCAAAAGTGGGGCGACCATCTTAAACTGTCATGATGTCACCATGTTCATCTGCACCATGATGTCACATCCATAACAATAATAGACAGGTTTACAATGGCATGGTTATTGTAATTTCTATCACAGTTTTAATGTTTTAATTTGAAGCCCACTCGTATATAACTATTAATCTAAGCATCCCGGGAAGCATCCCAGTCAACAATTGCCCGCAGAAGTCGGATGTATCGGCATAATGGTGCAAGAGCGCAGCTCTGCTGTAAACAGGCACAACGCAATCACGTCCGGAAAAAAACTCTGGATGAATGCAGAAGAAGAAGAAGAAGAAGAAGAAGAAGAAGAAGAAGAAGAAGAAGAAGAAGAAGAAGAAGAAGAAGAAGAAGAAGAAGAAGAAGAAGAAGAAGAATCTAAGCATTAGTTAGTTAGTTAGTCTTTCCTCTTGAGCCTAAGGCGGCGCATAGGGCAGAAGTCCTGTCTCTCCATGCTTGGCGGTTCGCTGCTACCTGTTGTAGATCTTGGATATTTACTTGGCCATTGAATGAGTCTTCTCTAATGATGGTTCTACGCAGGGTCTCTCTTGGTCTTCCCCGTTTTCTTTTCCCTACTGGTGACCATATGAGGGCTTGGTAGGGGAGTCTTGACTTGTCCATTCTGAGTACATGGCCGATGTAGTTCCAACGGCGTCTTCTTATGAAATTGGATACTGTATCTTGCTTAGTCTCTTGTCTTATTTGCGAATTGGTTCTGAAGTCTGTCCAGTGGATGTTTAGAAGTCTTCTAAGACATTTGTTCTCAAAATTGTCTAATTTTTTATCTAAAGCTACCGTTGATTTCCAACTTTCACATCCATACGTTAACACTGGAATCACACAGGAGTTGAAGATTTTAAGTTTTGTGTGTTTGCTGAGTGTCTTTGACTTCCAGATGTTTGACAGTTTATTGAAGGCACTAGATGCCAGTGCGATTCTAGATGATATTTCTGGTGTTGAGTCCCCTGTAGATGTCATTTTGCTTCCTAGGTATGTAAAACTGTTGACTTTTTCAAGAACGTAGCTGTTCAATTTGGTGTCATCTGAACTGTTGGTAGGATCAATAGTCTTTGTTTTTGTGGTGTTAATTTGGAGACCAATTTGCCCTGAAACATTTTGGAGGTGGTTTATTTTCTCTTGGGCATCCGGGTGTGTTGAACTCAAAAGCACTATGTCGTCGGCAAAGTCCAGGTCTTCTAGAATTTTGTCAACCCAATGGATACCCATATTTGTGTTGTTTGTGCATTTGCGCATGACCCAGTCGATAGCTATTCCAAAAAAGCATCGGTGATAAGACACAACCCTGTTTCACTCCTGTTTCGACTGAGAACCAGTCAGAGTTGCCTGTTTCTGTTCTTACGCAGCAACGTGTTTCTTTGTAGAAAGATTTTATGACGTTGGTATATTTGGTAGGAAAACCATAGATGTTAAGTAGATTCCAAAGTGAAGGACGGTGGATACTGTCGAAGGCTTTTTGAAAGTCGACAAAGTTGGTGATTAATTTCGACTGGAATTCTATGGAGTCTTCAATTATTATTCTGAGGGTGAAAATGTGGTCTATGCATGACCGTTTTGGTCTGAAGCCTGCTTGTTCTTCTCTGAGCCTTTCATCTATCGCCTTTTTCAATCTCTCAAGTAACATGCTACAAAAAAGTTTTCCTGGTACTGACAATAGAGTGATACCACGCCAATTATTTCAATCAGACATATCGCCCTTTTTAGGCAGTTTGAAAATTACACCATCTATCCACTGTTGTGGTGGGGATTCGCTTTGCCAGATTTCATTGATCAGCTGTAACAAACGTTGTAAGGTGTTCTCATCTGCTGCTTTGAGCATTTCTCCTGAGATTTCATCTTCACCAACAGCTTTGTTGTTCTTCAATTTTTTTATGGCTGCTTTAATCTCTTCCATGGTGAATGACTCGCAGGAGGCATCTAGTGGGGGCATAGTAATTTCTCCATCCAGGTTCGGAACAGTGTATTAATGGACCCTAAATTCATAGGATTCTAATCTTCTACATCAGCCTCCTAATAACATACAAAACATTTAATAAATAAACACACATGCATTGTTTGACGCTTACTGGGATAGAAGAAAGAAGTAGTGACCCAAGGATGCACTAGAAAACAAAAATTGAAAGCTATAGTTACGGATAGGGATTCGAGTCTGTCACCTTCAAATTGCCTAATTAACAGTATTTGTGACATCATACAGTGATGAGTTGCACTGTTTCGTCAAGCCTGTGGCTTATTACATCCTGACAGTCAGAAATGGCTGTCAAAGGCAGAGGTAAAAGACCCCCATGTAGATGTGGAAGCTAAGGGGAAACTACCACATTATCTTTCCAAGACTTCATGCCTAAACTGCAGAGGCAGTGAACGATGTTAATGGCTGCCTTAGGACATCCTCATCCAGTAGAGACAGTCATGGGCCACAGGTGACAGCAGACCATCATCCAGCTACTGATGGCAAAACTATAATTAAAACAAATAAATTTAGGATAGGAACATTGAATGAGTTGGGAAAGTTGAATAATGTTATACGAGAAATGGAAAACATGAAAGTGAATATCTCAGGCATAAGTGAGATGAGATGGAAGGGATGGAGCAAAATTATAACCAACAAACGCACAATAATTTATTCTGGAGGAGATTCACACGAACAAGAAGTAGGACTAATATTGGATTTAAAAAAAACAAACAGCCAAGTCAATTAATGGTTACTGGTGTATTTCACATAGAGTTATTATAGTCAAAATCAAAGGCAAATCAATAGATATAAATATTAGACAAGTATATGCACCAAAATAAAGTAGTAGTGATGAAGAGATACATTTTTATGATAAAGTAGAAATGGTGATGTCTCAAATTAGAAACAAGAAATACAAATAATACTAACAGATTTAATGCAAAGGTAGGAAAGGGGATTATCAATGATATGATAATTGGAAACACCTGGTTTAAACATCATAACAGATGACTTTACACATGGAAAGGCCCTGATAAGAAAATACTCAAACAAATTTACTATTTAGTTATTAATAAAAGATTTAGAAATGCGTAAATTAATGTAAAGACAATGCCTGATGCTGACTGTAATAGTGACCATGTACTACTTTGTGGGCAAAATAAAGTAAGATTGAAGAGAGGAAAAAAATTGGTTAAGAACATGAGACTTAATAAAGAGGTTCTGAAAGTAGATAAAGAAATTCAAGAAAATACAGATTGACTGTGAAAAATAGGCACTATGCAATAGCTACAACACAAAGTATAAAAGAACAATGAGAAATGTTAAGAGACTCCATTCATCAAACAAGCAAGGAAATATTACCAGAGAAAAGCCAAAAAGCTAAGAAAAAATGGATGATTGAAGAAATCTTAAAGTTGAATGACAAAAGAAAACAGAGTAAAAATGATAAACAATAATATGTTAAGATAAATACAGAAATAAGAAATAATGTGGAGACAAAAGAAAGTTGATTAAACAAGCAGTGCAAGAAAATGTAATTAAATTCTATTAAAGATTTTTAAAAATATGCACAGACAAACCAATAAGCTCAGGGGAAGAAAAATAAAAATAAATACAGGGTGTTTGAAATCAAAGACAGGAAAGATATTGTTGAAGGAAGGTACTATAATGAAGAGGTGGAATGAGTAACAAGAGAATTATATGATGGAGAAAGGGAAGAATTAACAGAAGAAAGTAACTTAGAAGGTCCACCTATTCAAACATATTAAGAAAGTAAAAACAAATGGGCCTGATAGAATCACAATAGAAGAATTAGGAGAATTTGGAGTAGATATATTAAAACAATTTTTTCCTGTAGTGAATTTGAATAATGAAGACACAAACATAGATTTCACGATTTATTGCCTGGCATATTTTGCTGCATCTCGTCAGGTACATACTGCAGAATTCACACAACATAAATTAAAATAACTAGACGAATCATTTAAGCTGAAATATACACATGTTTGCACAGTAATATCAGTTGTCTACCATGATACTTTTAAACTGACTTTCATGTCTTTCTGTTTGCACAAAAACCGGTCATGTGATTGATAGAGATAATGCAATTTGTGTGTTGTTTAAAACACAAAATAGTCGCTTGTTAAGCCATCATGATTATTCTACATAGGCAAGTTTTGTGCAAACAGAAAGACATGATAGTCAGTTTAAAATTACCATAGTAGACAACTGATATTACTGTGAACATGTGTGTATTTCAGCTTGAAGGATTTACCTAGTTATTTTACTTTATATTGTGTGAATTCTGCAGTATGCACCTGAAGAGATGCAGCAAAGTAGATATATTAACCGAAATGTTGAATATTTACAAAGGTGAATATGTACCAAGTGATATGCTGAAATCTGTATTTATAGTTATACCAAAAAGACAAGGATCAATTGAATGAGAAGATTTTCATACAATTAACCTCATAAACCATGTCACTAAGTTTCTACTGAGAATTATAATGAGAAGAACAAGAAAGAAAATAAAAATGGAAAATGGTGAAGAACAGTATGGATTTATATATACATTACGAACACTAATAGGAAGATCAACAGAGACATATATTTGTGCTACATAGATTATACTAAGGCATTTGATAAAGTAAAACATGATGAACTGATTAAAATGTTGGAAGATATCAACATTGATAGGAAAGATCTCAGAATAATACAAAATATTTACTGGAACCAAATAGCAGCAAATAACATGGGAAATAAAGAGGGAAATTATGAATAAATAAAGCTCGGAGTATGACTGAGATGTGTCTTGTCACCGGATCTCTTCCCCCTCTATAGAGAAGTAATAATGAGAGAGATCAAAGAGAAGCCAGGAAAACTAATCGGAGGTTATAACATAAACAATATATGCTTTGCAGATGACACAGTACTGGTGGTGAATAATACAAAAGATCTACAACAATTGTTGGACATTGTAATAACAGAGAGTGCAAAGAAAAAACTTTTTGTTTTTGGATATCAAGAAAACAATAACATTGGTGATATCAAAGAAAAAGGTGACACCAAAATGTTAAATGGAAATAGAAGAGAACATTCTTAATCAGGTGGATGACTGTAAATACCTAGGGGTATTTACAGCCTCAGATGGAAGATGCACAACAGAGATTAAGAGCAGAATAGGGCAAATTAATGCTGCATTCCATAAAATGAAAAGTATATTATGCAATAAGTCACTATCATTGAGCATAAGAAAGAGAGTGCTGAAACGCTATTTAGAGCCTGTTTTGCTGTACGGCAGTGAATCTTGGAATATAAATAGCAAAAATTAGGAAGAACTTAGAAGCAACAGAGATCATGTGGTTCCTGAGATGAATGTTGCAAATTCCTTCAACTGCCAGAGTAACCAACAACGACTGCATGAAAGAGGCTAATGAAACTAGAACATTATATACAACAATAAGAAAGAGACTAACAGCTTTATTTGGTAATGTGATGAGAAGAGAAGCTTTGTTGAATATCGTGACAACCGGAAAGATCGAGGGGAAGAGAGGCAAACCAAAAGAAATGATACTGGATGGATTGAGACGGTGGCACGGGGAAATATCTTTAACAGAGTTGATCCCAACACCAGAGACTGAGATGCGAGATCTGTGGAGAGCCATGAACATCTACACCAACTGGCAGGGCACTTGGTTTTGATGATAACATTTAATTAAATATTAAAGCATTTTAGATTTTAATTAAATTTTCTCATTTTAGGTTTTTCTTTGGATCTATTTGTGTATTTCCTGATGAAGATCAATAAGATCGAAACACCGAAATGTTGTGTTGTGGCTTAACTTATATTTTATAGTATTTATACGTTGCTATTATCATCATGGCCGGTCTCTCTGGCCGAGGGGTTACACGACTTTCTCTGTAATCCCGTTTATCCACGCAGGGTCTCGCAGCGCGCAAGAATTGGAAGTGGTTCTACGCGCACTGGTGACTTGCGGGATAAATGAGCCCGCAGCTCAGAAAGCAATGGCAAACTACTGAGGTTAATCTTGCCAAGAAATCAACAATCAACTGAAAGATGCTGATGTAGACAGTGATGTCCTGTAAAGGATACGCAAAACATTTTATTAGCATCATAGTTATTTTTACACTGTGATTTCCGTTTGCGGGATTTGCGTTCGTTGTAAGGTATGTACACCCCGTTGTTAGTGACTGTTTATTATATGTGATTTTTCGGCAGGAATCACAAATGGTGAAATACTTAATATTAACTGAAACTGTTTTCCCGAATATACTTTTTTACTTGATTAATAATAATATAATACAGTGATCAATCTGAAATCGAAAATCACACAGAATAACATCATTACATGTAAGTGGAATTAAATTGTTTGTAAGAATGAGAAAAGGTGACTAGATACATTGGAGCTGACGTTCTATTCATCATTCATTTCTTCGCAGCCATAGCTCTGCATTTTTAAAGCCATTTTGTCTGACCTAATTGAAATTGTTGTAACGAGCATACAGTCATTAACACTGGTCATTGTTATCTAGCAGACAACTACTGGTGTACAACTTTACAGGCAGCCTGAGTGCCCGACCGATCGACCGCGCAAATGCATGCATGTAGACAGACAGACAAACAGAGAATGGCTCATTTACTTACACAAAAGAAAAGCAGCGCTGTCTAAGTCTATGCACCAAACGTGGTGTTTCGTATTGATTAATTTCGAGCTGAAATCTCCGTCCAAATTTACGCTAAGTGAGCATCTTATGTCAATCCGGATATAGAAGATTATGCATAAAACGTCACGATGTGCCGTTTTACGTTTTCGTTTGTGTAATGGACCTTTTGGCTAAAGGTCTACGGACGCGATCTGTAAGCCCGCTTACCCGCATCGAAACACATCTGCGACCGATTTGGCAACAGGCCACGTTGCGCTGGATTTTAACATGTTGGTATGGGCGCCGGTCGTTCAGAAAGCAATGGCAAACTTTGTGTGTGTGTGTTCGCATATCCTTTACTGGAGGACATCGCTGTCAACATCAGCATCTTTCAGCTGATTGTTGATTTCTTGGCAAGATTACGCTCAGTAGTTTGCCATTGCTTTCTAAGCGACCGGCTCATATATCCCGTAAGTTACCGACGCGGAGAGAACAGCTACCAATTCTCGCGCACGTCACGTTACTCACGCATACGGGATTACGGAGAAAGTCGTGTAACCCCTAGACCAGGGAGAAATGGCAAACTACTGAACGTAAAACCTGCCAAGACATCAACAACAGCAGTATAATGCTGGTGTTGACAGCGATGTCCTGTAAATAGGATATGGGCGGGGGGGGGGGGGGGGGTAGACCTTTATAAGTGCTCAATCTCATCGCATAGGTCACTCTATAAGAATCTCAACACAAAATACAAGTCATGTATAATAGACGTAGGCCCAATTGTTTGTTTCCTAGGACCACAGATGGTATGGATTGTCTTGTTCTGTGGGTGTCTATTCTAATTGTGAAATGTTGCTAAGCTCCCACTGAGCATTGGGTTGGGATCTTTAGACAATGAAATATCTGAAACTCGTGGAAGAAACATAACCAACTTAGGAGATACCTGAACCAGTCTGTGTGACTGTACGTTCCATATGTATGCTGATACATGGTCCCGAGATGTGTCTTCCCAGTGCCCTGTCTTGCACAGCTCGCTGCTTTCTGAGCATGGAGAGGGGACGGGGAGTTCTTTAACAGTAACCGCCGAGATGGTACTTTGGTACGGGGTCGGGAAGTATATCTTTACATCAATCTCCCTCTGGTAGTTGCAAGCAGGGGCTTCACTACTTAAACGTCAATGCATTGGGCGTAAGAGTTAAAAACTAAGCCTTCCAGGGGATTTTTCATTGAAATAACCAGTCCACCAACAATTTAACCACGCAACCAATCGATTAACCATACAATCATTCAACCAATTAACTAACAAGTCAACAAACCAATTAACCACCCGACCAAACAATTAAACAACCAGTCAACCAACTAGTTAACTTCACTAGTTGAGTTGAGTTGAGTTAAGAACCGACATCACTGTACTCAGGACATTCCCATACATGCTCAGTCCCCTCGTTCAACACTTCACTATCAACCAATTAACCAACAAGTCAACTAACCAATTAGCCATCCAACCAACTAATTAACCAACAAACCAACCAACCAATTAATCACCAAACCAACCTGTCATCCAACCAGTTAACCAACCTATCAACCTATTAATCAACCAATCAATTAATCAACCAATCAAATTATTAACCAACCAATCAAACATTTAACCTCACAATCAACAAGTTAACCAACAAATTAAGCACACCAATCAAACACCTAACCAACCAATCAACCAACCAATTAACCACCCAATCAACCACTTAACCAGCCAACCAACCAATTAACCAACCAATCAACCAACCAATTAACTACTTCAAGCAAACAATTAACCAACCAATCAATCAACCAATTAACCACATCAATCAAACAATTAACCAACCAATCAATCAACCAATTAACCTCCCAATCAACTAATTAACCAACCAATCAACCAGCCAAATAAAGCTTAGACAGCAGCCAATTCTACATTCACTATTTAAAAATGAAGTTGGTCTATGACTAGATGACACTAGTCTAGATTTTCAAGGTCGCGTTTTTATGTGTGCGTTTGCTGTTATCATATCAAATATGTCCGAGATTTTTCATGTTTTTACTCCACTTGCATCTTTGCTTTTATGTGTTAACATTTGTTCCACATTTTCTCCATTTACGCATTATCCTAATTCATGTTTGTTTCATTCTTTACGTGAAATAAAAACTAACATTTTAACAGTATTTATTTTAGTTTTCTTCAGGTCACACGTGTGAAATGGACATATAATAATATGAGTTGTTATTATGTACTGGCTTTGAGAGATCGGCGTGACAGCGAGGTTTAACTCGCTCGCGCTTAAAATTTTCTGTGCGCTGACGGCGGGATAGTTCCACACACCGGTCAGTCGGACTTAATGTTGACTTCTCGTTTAGAAAGCAATGGCAAACTACTAAACGTAAACTTGCCATTAAATCACAACAGCCAATAAAATAAATAAAAGTTAGTTGTTTAAAAGGATCCCGTACCTTTTATTTTACTCTATCAACATGAAACATCATACCATTACGGCGGTGTCTGCTCTTTCCTGCCACCAAATATAAATAATTAACACTAATATAATAATTAACACTGGTTCTCATCATCTCATCTCATCATGTTCCTCTTGTACCTTGCGGTGTCGAGGTGAAGTATAAACAGCTGAAGAGTGCCCGCTTATGGGCTTCATGTATCGATATTCCCATGGACTTTGTTATTCCCTGCGTCCATCGTTTATGTGGTCGGCCTCTTCCTCTGCTTCCCTCTGTTCTGTACATCATTGCTTGTTGTGGTATACTGATAGTTGGTAACCTATTTGCATGGCTAAATCATTTGACTTGCTGCCTTCTAATAAAATCTAGTGCAGCTGTAACCCCCACTTTAGTCCTGATTTCTTCATTTCTGATCTTATCTCTTCTTGATACATTGAGTATTCTTCTCAGGAATCTCGTTTCCGCTGTTGTGATTTTTCTTTTCTCTGGTTAACAACATGAACATCAACCTATTAAAAGAGGTGTGAGACAGGGATGTGTAATGTTTCCAGATCTGTTTTCCCTGTACAGTGAAAATATTTTCAAAAATGTTGAAGATATGAAACGAATCATCATTGGGGGACATAACATCAATAACAATAGATATGCGGATGATACAGTATTGATTGCAGACAATGCGCAGGATCTGCAGCATATAGTAGATACGGTTGTTGCACACAGTGAACAACTTGGGTTAGAATTAAATTTTAAGAAGACACAGATTATGGTCGTCACTACGAAGAAGGAAATACCACAATGTAATATACAAGTAAATGGGAATATTCTTAAACATATGAATCGGTACAGTTATCTCGGAACAGTCATAACATCTGATGGGAGATGCGGTGAAGAGATTAGAACAAGAATTGCCATGGCGAAGGCAGCCTTTTGCAAGATGAAAAACATACTGGCCAATAAAAATATGTCATTTGCAATGAGAAAAGGAGTGTTGAGGTGCTATATAGAACTTGCCCTTTTGTGTGGATGTGAAGCGTGGACAATGAGCAGACAAGCTGAAAAATATCTGATAGCTGTGGAAATATGGTTTCTGAAGAGAATGCAAAGAATATCATGGACAGACAGAAAAACCAATGACCAAGTTCTACAAGAAACAAATTAAAACCGTAAACTGATTAGAGAAATTAGACGGAGACAGTCACAATTTTATGGTCACGTTATGAGAAAAAATAAATTGGAGAACTTGGTGACAACTGGCAAGATCGAGGGGAAGAGAACAAAGGGATGGCAGAGAAGTAAATACCTGGATGGCTTGACCACATTGTATGACCGAGACAAGAACACTAAGCTGATCCACGACACTGGTGATCGCAAAACATGACCGCCCACGCTTACCGGCATGGCACATGATGATGATGAACAACGTGAAAACAATGCCAACGCCGTGTCAACAATGTTAGAACAAAAGTGTCCCGTGTCATTTGCTTTAGACCACGTTATGTTTCATTTACATTCTGGTGACCGTAATGTACTTTTATCTTTACAAGGCCATGTAATCTTCTATCACGTACACTCAAGCAATCTTAGTGATAATACCTGAATTAGGTACATAGGACGGTTAAATGGAAATCCTTATAAATGCAACACTGCTGTGTACCGACCCATGCGACGTACGATTTCTCCCAGTAATAATAACTGCCTGGTGATTTGAGGATCGAGAGAGGCATTTTCACCGTTTCTCGTCAAACCGAGTCGAGGGTTGGAAATCAGATTCGGGATCTTAGGTAGCAGATCGCTCTGCGTTGATTTTCATGGTATGAGGCGTCGGCCCTTCTGAAAGCAGTGATAAACTACGGAGTGTAAAACATCTACACACACACACACACACACACACACACTCTCACACACACGCGCGTCTGTCTGTCAGTGTTTGTGTGTTTGCCATCGCACAACACGACATGACTGTACACAGAAGACTAAATGAATCGACAGAGAAACACGCATGAATGTAATCACAACACAGGTCAAGGTTCTAGAAAAGATTTAATCTCTCTAGCTATATAGCATTTAAACATGTTGTGTCCAAGTCTATAAATAGATAAATCACATGACAACTCTATGCTATCAATGCCAAATCTGGACAATGACAGAAAAAGAGAAAAGAAAAATCACAACAGAAATTAGATTCCTGAGAAGAATACCCAATGTATCATGAAGAGATAAGATCATAAATGAAGAAATCGGGACTAAAGTGGGGGTTATAGGTGTGCTAGATTTTATTAGAAGGCAGCAAGTCAAATGGTTTGACCATGCAACTAGGTTACCAACTAAGAGTTTACCACAACAAGCAATGATGTTCAGACCAGATGGAAGCAGAGGAAGAGGTCGACCACGTAAACGATGAACGGAGAGAATAGCAGAGTCCATGGGAATATCGATACATGAATCCCATAAGCGGGCACTCTCATGATGTTTATATTTCACCTCGACACCACAAGGTACAAGAGGAACATGATGAGATTAGATTAGATGAGATGAGACATGACACCTTGTATAAATCTTTAGAGTTAGATGGCATGATTATATATAACTCGCCTGTGTGCATCTTTAGAAGAAGAAAAAAATGCGATAGTAGATAATGCTGCTGGGTAGGAAGTGTTAGGCCGTCACGTAGTACAGGTCATGGCTAATGGAATGAGGTGGGCAGTATCTTTCCCCGCAGCCTTTCCTACACATACAACGGCCAAAACAATTCTCAAAATTTTGTCGTACCCAGTTTATGAGGCTGGATCGATATCATCGGCTTCTTCTTCTTCTTCTTCTTCTTCTTCTTCTTCTTCTTCTTCTTCTTCTTCTTCTTCTTCTTCTTCTTCTTCTTCTTCTTCTATCCCCTCCTCCTCGTTTACCAACCCCCTCCTTCCTCGCTGAAAACAACTCCTTAACCAACTCAGGCCAACCACTCTTATCTTTTTCCATCACCTGCAGCCTCCCCCTTTCCCCCGTCTCTTCCCATGTTATGTATCTGTCTCAAATGCTTAGATTCCCTTATTTGTGTCTTCCTCTCTTTATTTTGCCCTATGGGTTCGATATAAAATACTTTCTGATGATAATAATATCAGTATTCTCAATATGTCTCAAATCCAGCACCAGTGTCTTTCCCCACATCTTCTTGGTGATTGGTTGAATCTTTCAGCTAAAGTTTTATACAGGATGGGGCGGTCATTCCCATGATAACCAACCTTAGTCTCCTTTTTCGATATGCGACATGGTGGGTTGCAATTTTCTATTGTCTGCTTCCCTCTTAGGTTTTCATATGGCACAGGCTAATTATAAATATTACAAGCTAAATATTATGAAACTACTCATGACAAATAAATCATAAAATATTACATCAAAGAACTAAGCTGTATGACCACACACATACACAAATCACTATACATATCTGACAAAAACAGTTAAATATTTAAAACGGTAAATTAAAAAAAAAAAGTCGTATTTGGAATAACAAATAGTATGCTGGTAAGACAAGTCTATGTAATAGTATAAAAGGAATATTATCATTGCGTAGTCATGTAGTTGCGGGTCTCCCTGGCCTAGGTGTTAGCGACTTTCTCCGTAACCCCGTTTATCCACGTGAGCAAACGCAACTGCGCGAGAATTGGTAGCGGTTCTCGCCACGCCCGTTAATAACGGAATATGTGAGCCGGTCGCTCACGCAAACCACTGAGCGTAATTTTGCCAATCAATAACAGCGGTAAAATGCTGGTGTTGACAGCGATGTCCTGTAATAGGATATGCGGGAAAAAATAGTAATGTGGTTGTTATGCCTGTGCAATGTTCTTTCTATGTGAATGTAATACGCACAGTAGTTAATTGATGTACGAAAGATAAGTGTTTGGAAGGGTTGAATATAAGACGAGCTTGCGTGCTTAATTTGTGACCCTTTAAAAATAAAGTTCGTTTATTCACATCGGTGATTCTGTATTAGCATTTTATTCCTTCTAGTTTGCCCAGCCGCCAATTAGTGGATGTTTGTAGTATATTTGCAATCGTGTTCGATCTTCTCTGTGTTTATTTTTTATCTATACAGTAGTACCAAGTAAGGTTAGAATTGAATATTTTAAGTTTGATTTTCCTTTTGCTGAATGCATAATACCCGCGCCTGATACCGTAATTCTGCATTAGGTATTAGAATGGTGTAATGGGTCTAGATTTAACATAGGGCCCTATCTTTTCGTGGGAGTTGACAGTTGCCACATTCTTTTGCAGAAGGGGATACTTGTTCGTGACGTCCACATAGTCCTCCAGCATGCCCGTGACAACATCAAAGGCAGCAATGTCAGCCAGGGTTAAACGGTTTCCTACAAAGTAGCCCGTACCATTCTCCTTCAACAATCTTTCCAAATGACCAAGATAGGTTGGGCTCACATCAGCTTTGATTCTAGCTATGCCTTTCTTTCTCTCTTCCTCGTCCGTAAGAATGACGACGGGAACACATATGTTGGTCAGATCTTCTATTAAGTTGGTCAGCTGATCAATTTGTAGGGATTCAATATTTGACTGACCATAGAAGCCAAACTCGCGAGCCAAATAAGTCTTGATGGCCAAACTTTGGGCGTATGTAACACCATCAACAACCAAAAGTGGACATTGACCAAACGGCGCCTGATGTCTGTACTTTGGCCAGTCTTCCTCTGGATATCGGACGTCTTCGAACTGTTTCCCAGCAGCTACCAACACTAGGCGAGCTGCTTCACCGCGGCCCTTTCCTTCGAAATAAATCAGCTTTAGTTTGGAGTTGGCCATGATTCTTTAGTCTGAGTCCTACAGAAGAAAGACAATGCAGAAATAATCGTTAATAAGAGTACAATTTGTGTATGTTGACTTTCAAAATAAACCGAGAGATATTTTTGCATTCATCATTGATATATTTATAGTTATACCCTTGCGAACTTGCTCTGTGGAGAAGGGGTTACGAATGCAATTCATAGTTCCGCATATCGCATTCGAAATACAGCTCCGGGGGATTTAGAAGCAGACCGCTTTGCGTTGGTTTCCATAAAAGGTATGGCAAACTATCGAACGTGATCTTGCCCAGGAATCACAGACAGCCAAAACAAAAAAAATGCTGGAGTTGACTGCTACGACCTGTTAAGAATATGCAACTAACTAACTAAACCCTTATTATAGAGTAAAGGACAGATGGGGGAGGGGTGGGTGTTTAAACATGGACGAATGGATAATTAGAAAAGCAATCAGACAGAAAACAAAACTTGCACACGTGGCACCTACTATCAATAGATGTGTACTAGTGGACAAGAGTTGGATACTTGGCACGTACTAACAATAGATGTATGTTTAGTTTAGTCGATGGATCAACATCACGGCACACGGGTAGAACCCATTAGTGCTCCGTTCGCCTCCTAACTCAAACCTGAGTCTGAAGAAACTCAGCTCAGTGCACGAACTCCGTAGCACCGGCGAGGATCCTGAAATACTTTGGGTAGATTTTTAACTCGAAATTTTGCCCGGGCAGCGCCGTTAGGCTACTCTTTTTCGATTTCCACCAGCCAAGGGAGTTTTTTTTACGTGCGCTACAATACACACGGGCGTCCGATCTCACTATCCAGAGACCAGGGGAAATTTTATTACTAGAAGTCCACATGAAATAAATCCCGGTCCTCACCGGGGTTTGAACCCGGGACCTCCAGCACTCGAGGCAGACACCATACCTCGAGACCACGCAGCCCCCTAACAATAGATGTATTCTAGTGGGCAAGAGTTGGATACTTGACACGTACTAACAATAGATGTGTACTAGTGGACAAGAGTTGGATACTTGGCACGTACTAACAATAGATGTATTCTAGTGGGCAAGAGTTGGATACTTGACACGTACTAACAATAGATGTGTACTAGTGGACAAGAGTTGGATACTTGGCACGTACTAACAATAGATGTATTCTAGTGGACAAGAGTTGGATACTTGGCACGTACTAACAATAGATGTATTCTAGTGGGCAAGAGTTGGATACTTGACACGTACTAACAATAGATGTGTACTAGTGGACAAGAGTTGGATACTTGGCACGTACTAACAATAGATGTATTCTAGTGGACAAGAGTTGGATACTTGGCACGTACTAACAATAGATGTATTCTAGTGGACAAGAGTTGGATACTTGGCACGTACTAACAATAGATGTATTCTAGTGGGCAAGAGTTGGATACTTGGCACGTACTAACAATAGATGTATTCTAGTGGACAAGAGTTGGATACTTGGCACGTACTAACAATAGATGTATTCTAGTGGACAAGAGTTGGATACTTGACACGTACTAACAATAGATGTATTCTAGTGGGCAAGAGTTGGATACTTGGCACGTACTAACAATAGATGTATTCTAGTGGACAAGAGTTGGATACTTGGCACGTACTAACAATAGATGTATTCTAGTGGACAAGAGTTGGATACTTGACACGTACTAACAATAGATGTATACTAGTGGGCAAGAGTTGGATACCTAACAAGTACTATCAAACAATGCATAACATCGACAAGACTTGTACGAGTATATTTAATTATACCAACAACATACCAACAACAGTTCTATAAAATTGGTATGTTTACTTTTGTCTGCCCTAATATAAAATTCCATATCTCAGTAACCAACTGAGGGAAAATGATGAGAATTAGCATATAACCTTATCATTATGTCCACCCAACAAAAATAATTTTGTTCTGGAGATTGTACAGCAGATTTCAAAGTTTGTTTATATGCGGTATATAATTTACGGGACAGAGATGAAGTCCATTGTCACAGACTCACCTAAAGGGCGGTATCAACCTAAAAGAACGAGACACTGGCGAAGGGATATAAATCCAGCAAAAGGGAAAGAACCGAGTCACTCGAAGGCTCGAATAATCGAGAGCCTTCTCGAAGGAACGGTCAGTGGGTCCACAGCCACGTGGACACTGATGGGGCCCGCCGATTGCGGGGTCCACGAGAAACTCAGAGAGAGTTACCACCCGTGTCGAATTAAGACACGTGTGGAAGGACAGACCCGGACTGAACATCGAGGAAGCAACAGGGCTTACCTTAAGGGGACTTGATAGTTTCAGACCCAAGTGTTTTAGGGGTCTTAGACATCCATTACTATCTCCTGTTAGATAGCTGCTAGAGTTATTGTGATAATCATGTTCATTGTAAACTCCTGTGATACGCAATGTGCTAAATGCTGGCGTGTGAAAACTCACTTCGCCAGCGTACTGTAATATAAATGTAAATAAATGATGCTCGATTGTATCTGAACGGAGTTTGTTGCCTGTATGAGCCCGAGTTTCAATCCCCTAGAGATCTAGGACTGTGACATCCATGTTATTAAATTATTACGTCTTCTCACGGAAACACTAGCGCTGAATAGTTAATTTTCTCGTGGGACAAGTGCCTCGCGTGGAGCCTTGTGTCGTCATCCGAACTAGCGGAAAATTACCGAAAAATAAGTTTGTTAGCGAGAAATCACTAGGTTTTCACCAAAACATCAAAGAAATGTCGCCGCTTTCCATGATTTAAGTTGCTTTTGGACCTATCAAAGTCATATAATATTACTTGGGTAGGGGTAAAAATAAGACGGCAGGAAAAATTTCATAACGATGCAACCGAGAGTTTTCAAAATAATTGATCGTGAATGAAGGCATTCATTTCTGAATAGACTATAACAACAGTCGTATAACAGTCACAAGACTTGTAAATTTAATACAATCTAACAACATTGATTTATTTGGGCTTTTCGGGATTTGAGATTTAAATATTGAGCACAGCCCACTGCTGGCAACGCTGGTTCATACCAGAATACGATCAGCGTTGCCAGTAGTGGGTTGTGCTCAATATTTAAATCTAACAATAGTTGTATAACAGTCATAAGACGTGTATACTCGTACTTATAATACTTGTATAACAGTGACTTACTTTAATACTTAACATATACTAACAGTAGTTTTATAACAGTGGCAAGACTTGTGTAGTTAACGCACATTAACAATAGTTGTATAACAGTAGCAAAGCATGAGTAACTGACACGATTTGTATAGCGGACGCGTTGATCTAATAACTAGAGCCTTACGCTGACCATGGCTTGGGCTCTTACCCTCGGACGAGAACTTGATGTCAGTACTTGTCGTTCCCTACGCGAAGGAAAGACCCAATCCTCCCCGCACTTAGACCTAAAATGTGATGACCCATAGCAGTTTACTGCTACAGGATTTGATTTTTGGTTAGTCGCGGTAATGAGGTTAGCCAAAGATGTTAGCCAAGCTAGCTGTAGATACTAGCCAAGAATGCTAGCTGAAGATATTAGCCAAGGATGCTAGCCGTGGATACTAGCTAAGAATGCTAGCCAAAGATGTTAGCCAAGGATACTAGCCAAGAATGCTAGCTGAAGATGTTAGCCAAGGATACTAGCCGTGGATACTAGCCAAGAATGCTAGCTGAAGATATTAGCCAAGGATGCTAGCCGTGGATACTAGCTAAGAATGCTAGCCAAAGATGTTAGCCAAGGATACTAGCCAAGAATGCTAGCTGAAGATGTTAGCCAAGGATACTAGTTAAGAAAGCTAGCCCAGGATGCTAGCCACTGTGGTGCCAACCACATAGAGCAGCTTTACTTATGTGTTGATTTTTACTTATAATAGCTAAGAAATAATCTGGAAAACTTAGCGACAACTGCACATTTGATGGGGGGGGGGGGGAAGAGCCAATGGAAGGCAAAGAGATAAACATCTGGAATGTTTGCCCACATGGCACAATCGAGACAAGAATACAGCTCTAATGCAAGACTCTGGTGATCGTGTGAGATGGCGAAACATGACCGCCCAAGTTTATCGGCATGGCACATGCTGATGGGGACTTACAGTAGTTACACTTAGATTGTGTATGTGGGTACACATAGGGTGTATTTTTAATGACTGTGCAGTGTTTGAAAATATTGCCGGTAAGTTTTGTATTCACCCTCTGTAAAGTTCATGCAACATAATAGTTTAATACAAAACTGGGACCGGCAATATTTTAAAACACTGCCCGGTAATAAATATAGCGAACGAAAGATTAAGAACTGCCCGGTAATTAAAAATACACCCTGTAGAATGGGAAGACTGTGACCACAATCGGGTTTTGTAATCTTCAAGTTATCTCTGGAATATACACTGAGCATTGAGGTGAAGTCTGTTGATAACGAAATGTGCTCAACCCATGGATGAGCATTGAGGTGAAGTCTGTTGATAACGAAATGTGCTAAACCCTTGGGGGGAAACATGAAAATCTAAACTCAACCACCGGAGGTCTGCATGGCCGAATGGATAAGCGCGCTGGTTCTTAAACACCCCGGTGTGCTGATGCCGAGATAGCAGGTTCAGCCCCTACACCGGTCAATTGGACTAACATGATAACTTCCCCTCCTTGACTTGGGGACATAAATTACAAGAACCTCTGAAGTCGGAGTGGGTTCACTGGTAATAGGGAAAGCTAAGCCACACGCAGAAATCAGCCCAGTGTGCTAGATCTAGTAGTACGTGTATGAACTACGTT
>OY992892.1:49106783-49334283 GCA_963921405.1 Cepaea hortensis | reverse complement strand
CTGGCTTCTGAGGATGGGGACGGAGCGCTTATGGGAATGCCCCGAAATCTGTGATGTCAGTTCCTAAATCAATCAATCAATCAATCAATCCCCATGTGATCAGGCGGTTTCACTCAGCAATAATGCAGTTTGAAAAAGTAACAAATACTAGAGCAAGAAAGTTATTTTAAAAACAAAATGCACAAATACACACAGATATAGACGTTACTATTACCCCTAAAGTGCTGTGACAAAGAGATTTAAGCTTATCATAACCACTAATGGTCTCCATCTGATGGCTGTTCTCCGTGGCGATGGCGTTGCGGACGCGATTCGTAATGTCGCTTACCCGCGTTCGAAACACAGCGGTGACCGTGTCTCGCTGTTGATATGGGAGCCGGTCGTTCAGACAGCAATGGCAAACTACTGAACGTAAAACTTGCCAAGACATCAACAACGGCAGTAACATTCTGGTGTTGACTGCAACGTCCTGTAAAGAATGTGCAACTTTAAAAAAAAAACACACACACACCCACTGATGAAGCCACTTTAACTGTTCAGTCTCTCATGACTTGAGTTTCAATACATCGAGTTCTGAAAACTCGTTGGAGCAAAATTTCCTCTTGCGCAAACAAAATGTGAAGTGATTTTGAATTTAATGGCTACATTTGTACTTGCTGAAGAACTTGCTGAAGCGGCAAACTTTGTGACAATTTCTATGGATGCTTCCAACCGAAAAGAGTTCAAAGCGATACCTTTATGGTTCACTATCATCGCGAGCGTCTAGCCAAGTTAATAGCGAACTGCGCTGGTAGTGTCATGAGCACGACCGGACGCGGGTTCGATGCCTGTGTTCTTCGCTTGCTAAAGTGAAGGAAAGAATGGTAACCTGTTCTTCCTTGGTTGCAGGCCTACAAAATATGATGGTGTTATCACATCACAGAAACATAACAAGAAACTGCTTCGGGAATTTTTTTTTAATTTTTATTTTATTACATTCCTGACTGTCAGAAGTCGGGGTGCCCCACCGGCTAGATGAATGTATTATTCACTGGCGAGCAACCCCAGATAGTCAGAAACTGACTAGGGACAAAATCTATATGGCTGAACTACAGATTAAGCCCTTGAATATCCAACGTACAGTTCCTAGTGGCTCGTTACAAAATTGAAATGAACTGTGCTGAATATTCGCCAAGGATGGGAAGGAGAAGGTTAGTTAGAATAGATTTTTACGTCTGAATTAAAGTGTAAAGACAACTATTCCAGTACAGGTTTTTCTCCCTGACTGCTCCCTTCCTTGGTGTGTAAGTGAACCCCCACCAATGTACACACACAACAGTATGCACAATTGGAATTAAAATATAACGACAGAACTATGAGTTACAATACTACAACATTTATTTGCTAATCATAACAATAGACATCGGATGATTGTCAATATGAGGATGATAAAATCATATAACATATTGTGATGAGAAACATTACGTAACTTTACTTGTTACTTCATCTATCTGGAACTGTGGTCCAGATCCCCACTCTCCAGTAGACTCAACAACAGAACAGCTTGCCGGTATTCTAACATCTGCCAGTCCTGGCTCTACCTAGTCATAACTCGTTCTTGAGATCTATAACATAGGTGCTCCTTGTGAGAGCTTGAAAGAAAGTCAAGAATGTGTTATATCAGTTCTACATCAGCGCAATCCTAATTAAAACATATCATAACACAAACATATACAATGACCAGTCTGGCCAAGTTTATCTTCCAGCTCTACGGTGTTCACCATCCTCCTTCTCCCTACTGTCTTTAGTCTGGGACGGGCTTTTCAATTGTCTCACACGCCTGTAATGATTACATTTCTGCCGCCCCATGTCCAGGTCGCTAATACAGAAATTCTGTGTCGTACAGCCGCTCCGTCCAATGTTAGTTTAGCAGCTCACAGGGTCGGTAAGTGTATTATAACAATGCCAGGTCATCCGGGCTTACAAGCCGTGACCAGTAGCTGTGCCAGGTTTCCGTGCATTACCGGGGACGCACGCCCACAATACACTGAGAAAGTTTAGCACCATATACCCCATAACACTTGTGGGTACTGTCTGTACCATTACACCTCTGCTACAAATGCAATCGATGGTTAGTGTGCCAATGCGCACACCATAATATAACACGTCATATTGATAGGCTTGCATATGACAAATCAATATACCAAACATGAAATACACATAAAACATTAATTAAACTAGACATATTATGATACTTTAACATAATAGCATAATGCACTAGTTAGTTTGTAGGTATACGAAATGAGATGTATATACACAAAAAGAATATGTACGAAGCATATTCCTAGCATCGTATATTCATATGAAATTACACATACATACATCCAACATATCCGTAAACATTATATTACTTCAAGATAGACATCTAATGATACTCACATAATAGGATCAGGCATTATTAATGAGTACTAATATTGTATAGCTACAAAATGAGATATACAACAAGTCTAATTGAAGTGACCAAACAGACCAGCTATATTTGCTGAGCTGCCCGGTTTAATCACACTTAGTTACTGCTGTTGTAAGAATTAAATGAATAGTCAGTTGACTATATTCTGTACAACAAATGCACACACCAAAAGGCAACTAGGATAGTGTACAAAGAAATGACAAGCATCTACCAAGACACCTAAAAGTCTACCCAGACAAGATCTGTCTCACATAAGGCTCTATTTCTCAGAAGAATAACACTTTAAAGCAATATGATATTGAACGCAGAACTTAGAAAGAACACTCAAGTAATCTATGACAATGATAGTTCTTGCAATAACCGAGATCAGATATAGACTGGAATTCAGTACATACACCTAAAATACTTAGTTACTAAGAAATCTACATTTACTCTCGCTTCTCACCTGTTCTGAAGTCAAACTTAATCTAACATAAAACAGGCTAGGGACCCTTATTTAAGCTGAGTCTAGCAGACAGTGTCTGAGACACT
This sequence comes from Cepaea hortensis, assembly GCA_963921405.1. Taxonomy (NCBI): domain Eukaryota; kingdom Metazoa; phylum Mollusca; class Gastropoda; order Stylommatophora; family Helicidae; genus Cepaea; species Cepaea hortensis. The sequence continues at coordinate 49,331,303 of OY992892.1, read as the reverse complement.
ATTATCTCTTTGGCATTCCCGTCATAAATTCTTCTTATCTCCTCCTGACAGTGATTGCAATTAACTCCAAGTCTGTCCAGTCATAAAAATTCTTTTAACCACTAACCCTCACCATAGTGTCACACCTGGATGGTTTTGCGTTGCCAGCCCCAGATCAGTTTCACAGTCTTATCAGTGATTTCACACCTTGCAGAGTCTGCCAGTCCGAGTGGACGGGGCTTGTGTACCGCCCTGGGGCCATTATCTCTCCCTGTGTCAATGTTGTTCACGCCTGGGTGGTTTTATTTCACTCACTGGCCCAGTTCATTGTTGATTCAGTCTGGGTCTACCTGGGCAAGAAGGTGCCAATGCGTCTGTGTGGTGTCATAGCCCGTCTGGGTCAGCAGTTTTCTAAGGGGTAGACTAATTTAAATTATCTAGTTGTGTCCGTCTCAAGTATCCCATTTTACTTGCCATCTGCAAGCTTACGTCATGGCTAGAGGCTTTTTGTGAATAATCTTACCTCACGACTAGATAGCCGTGGAGTAGCGTGATTAATTCATTCTTTCTCAGTTTGGTCTCTCAAATTTGGAGACCGAGAAAAATATTCTGGGATGTTAAGGCGGCCAATTCGTGACACTGACCAGGCGGCACAAGTCAAATGTTTACATATATGCATATTTTTCCACCTGGTACGGTTGAGATCTTGACTGGTGCCCTAAGGACAATACGGGTTGAGGAAAATTTTGATAGGTTTATGTGATGGTAAATATAACATAGATTATGGTGACGTAACCTCAATTTAGGACAATACGGGTTGAGGAAAACTTTGATGGATTTGTGTGGTGCCAACTATAACATAGATTATGGTGACGTAACCTCAATTTAGGACAATACGGGTTGAGGAAAACTTTGATGGATTTGTGTGGTGACAACTATAACACAGGTTATGGTGACGTAACCTCAATTTAGGACAATACGGGTTGAGGAAGACTGAGAGATTTGTGTGGTTCCAACTATAACATAGATTATGGGGACGTCAAGAAATCAACATACAGCTGAAAGATGCTGGTGTTGACAGCTATGTCCTGTAAAGGATATGCAAAAAAAAAAAAAAAAACTCAATTTAGGACAATACGGGTTGAGGAAAACTTTGATGGATTTGTGTGGTGACGACTGTTACATAAATTATGGTGACGTAACCTCAATTTAAAACAATACGAGTTGAGGAAGATTTTGATAGATTTGTGTGGTACCAACTATAACATAAATTATGAGGACGTAACCTCAATTTAGGACAATACGGGTTGAGGAAGACTGAGAGATTTGTGTGGTGCCAACTATAACATAGATTATGGGGACGTAACCTCAATTTAGGACAATACGGGTTGAAGAAAACTTTGATGGATTTGTGTGGTGACAACTATAACACAGGTTATGGTGACGTAACCTCAATTTAGGACAATACGGGTTGAGGAAGACTGAGAGATTTGTGTGGTTTCAACTATAACATAGATTATGGGGACGTAACCTCAATTTAGGACAATACGGGTTGAGGAAGATGCCGGCTCCATGGCCGAGGAGTTAGCAGCTTTCTCCGCTAACCCCGAATACTCTCGTCACGTGACGCGACGAGAATTAGCAGTGGTTCGAATTGCAAAAGTGACTTATGAGAGTATGGAGCCGGTCGCTCAGAAAGTCGTGGCGTTCTGATGAGCGTAATCTAGCCTAGGAATCAACATACAGCTGAAAGATGCTGGTGTTGACCGCAGTGTCCTGAAACGGGATGGAAACGCTGAAAAAAAAAAACGGGTTGAGGAAGGCTGAGAGATTTGTGTGGTGCCAACTATAACATAGATTATGGGGACGTAACCTCAATTTAGGACAATACGGGTTGAGGAAAACTTTGATGGATTTATGTGGTGACAACTATAACACAGGTTATGGTGTCGTAATTAACCGGCTCCGTGGCGATGGTGTTACGGACGCAGTTCCTAATTCCACATACCTGTGTTTGAAACATAGCTGTAGGCGATTTGGCAGCATACCCCCTTGCGTTTTTTTTAATGAAATGGTATGGGTGCCGGTCGTTCAGAAAGCAATGGCAAACTACTTAGCGTAAACTTGCCCAGGAATCACGAACAGTCAAAAAATGCTGGAGTTAAATGCTACGTCCTGTAAGGATATGCAACAACTTTAACCTCAGCTGAGGACAATACTGATTGAGTGAAAATTTGATGGATGTGTGTGGTGCCAACTGTAACATAACTTAGGGTAGGTACCCTAACCTCAGTTAAGGGCACATACCGGTTAAAGAAACATTTGATGGATGTTTGTGGTGACATCTGTAAAAATGAAAAGGTAAAAACAACATCTATAACCGATTACAAATCTAAATTGAAATGGAGCTCGTCAGAGTCTAGGGATACTGTTTGGTAACATTCCTCCATTCATCCAGAGCAGTGGTTCTCAATCTTTTTTGGCCCATGCACCCCTTCACCATATGTTCAGAACGTAATTCCCCCCCCCCCTTTCGTATTTCCTCTGTATTAACCCCCCCCCCCCACCCCCGCCCCCTATACATTATACGTAAATCTGGAAGTTAAATTTAACACACTAGAACAAGTCTAGACGTCTACATAAAATGTGATTTGCGGGTCTACTTACGTTATAAAACGAATTTCAGAAAAGCGGAAATGCAGAACCGTAAAGTATGGAGGGAAAAACATGTCAAGTAATCGGTTCTTGTATTAACCTAATCTTGAAATAATCTTAATTTCTCTTCACCCCCCCCCCACACACACACACACACTAGAAACTCTAAAATTGGGAATTGCCCACCGGTTGAGAACCACTGATCTAGAGGACTGTCATGTGCTTAACTTCGTCCCCGTAACAGTATGTTGAAGTTTCTCTCTGCCATAAGCTAGATGCCCCGAATCTGTTGCTGTCATGCGTAAACAAGCTATCACTTGTTGAAAACATCTGCATTGTCTTTTTTTTTTCACTTCTCCGCCTCCGGGTACACTTCCCTCTTTAATTATCTTTTCTTGACGTTCGAGTATTTTATACATCCAAAATAATTCTTGTCTTATCTTCTCATTTTTGTTTGTCTTGATAAACAATCTTCTTTATTTCTGGGTTATTGTTACCAAAGCCTAGTGGTTTTGAATACACTTATGTCGTCCCCATCTGTGATCACGCCTGCTATGCTGCCACAAGTGATGCCACGTGTAAAAAATAAGTCTTAGCCGGATTGGTATGTCAACCTCTGTATCAGCCTTACATTAATGTTATAAACAAAGTTGGATTTGTATATACCACAGACAAAGCACCTCACTTTATAAAGAGCTTTCACAATTAACAGATTCGGTGCCAAACAGACAGTAGGTTTGGACCAAACACAAATGGATGGCTGAAAATTGGAAGTAGTGGTGTGTCACAGTTATGACTTAAAAGTTGTTCATCAACGATGAATTGTATTTTTCGTGGAAGACTTTTGTGTTTGCATTCTGGCGGCGGCTTTATGCACAGTGTACCGGTGCGGGCTGTTGGCTTGCCGACACTTCTGTTTATTCCATTGTTCACATAGGGCAGTGAGGAGCATTTTGTGTGATATTCACTGGCACAGCAATATGGGGACGACCCGTTGCCGTGAAGTTGGAACCGCGACTAACTAACTAACTAACTAAGTTGTTAATATGGTAGCAGACACGTATTATATATCAAATTAAAGGAGGTTGCATAAGGAAAACTACTGTATATAAGTCCATGGCAGATACATGAAATCGAAAAAGATGATTAATCGTCCCATGGCACTGGATCAGTTTATTAATTGCCGACTCTGTGTCGAAGAGGTTACGGGCGCAATTCGTAATCCCGCATATCCGTTCGAAACAGCTGTGGGCGATTTGGAAGCAGATCACATTGCGCTGGTTTCCATGCAATGGTATGAGTGCCTGTCGTTCAGAAAGCAATGCCAAACTACTGAACGTAGACATGCCCAGGAACTACAAACACCCCCCCCCCCTTCCCATGACGGGGTTGACTGCTTACGTGCTGTAAAGGAGATGCAACAAACATTTTGTTTCACAATTAATATTTGTGTGATTTCATTCAGGAATTGTCAGTTTATCAGAAAATAGTCCAATCAAATTGTTGTTATTTATATCTAGGGTCATGAAAAGTGCCTGATGCTCCAACCCTTCACCGTCATCAAGTGTCATCTCCGCAATGAATGGGGTATTTTATGAGTCGCCACAGCCCTGTGCCGTGCGTCTCCATAGTCCAATCATAAGGCTTCTCCCAGTTCCCTCTCTTGATGTCGTCCATCTACAAGTAACATTGTCTTCCTTTTGCACATCTACCGTCCAATTTTCTCTACGAGTCCTTAACTGTGTTTCTGTATATGGCAATTTTTTTTTTTAATGTTCGTTCGCTGTGAACTCAAGCGTAGTCCATATGCGTACTACTACTTCTAGTGCAGGAACTGATTTTTGCGTGTGGATTAGCTTTCCCAATTACCAGTGTCCCTCGCCATCAACGAACACACTCCGGCTTCAGAGGTTGTGCTGAAGTATCTTACTTGTCTGCCCTTGATTTCCTATCGGTAAAGTTTTCTTAATTCTTAATGTTTTCTTTTTTTATGCAAGCGTCTGTGAGTCAGGGTAGTGAAACTGATTTTATGTAGGCGTCTGTGAGTCAGGGTAGTGTCGTGCTTTTTATGTAGGCGTCTAGGAGTCAGGGTAGTGACGCGGTTTTTATATAGGCGTCTGTGAGTCAGGGTAGTGACGCGTTTTTTTTAAATAGGCGTCTGGGAGTCAGGGTAGTGACGCGGTTTTTATAGGCGTCTGGGAGTCAGGGTAGTGACGCAGTTTTTATATAGGCGTCTGGGAGTCAGGGTAGTGACGCGGTTTTTATATAGGCGTCTGTGAGTCAGGGTAGTGAAGCGGTTTTTTTTTATAGGTGTCTGGGAGTCAGGGTAGTGACCCGGTTTTTATATAGGCGTCTGGGAGTCAGGGTAGTGACGCGGTTTTTATATAGGCGTCTGGGAGTCAGGGTAGTGACGCGGTTTTTATATAGGCGTTTGTGAGACAGGGTAGTGACGCGGTTTTTTTTATAGGCGCCTGGGAGTCAGGGTAGTGACGTGGTCTTTATATAGGCGTCTGGGAGTCAGGGTAGTGATGCGGTTTTTATATAGGCGTCTGGGAGTCAGGGTAGTGACCCGGTTTTTATATAGGCGTCTGGGAGTCAGGGTAGTGACCCGGTTTTTATATAGGCGTCTGGGAGTCAGGGTAGTGACGCGGTTTTTATATAGGCGCCTGGGAGTCAGGGTAGTGACGCGGTTTTTATATAGGCGTCTGGGAGTCAGGGTAGTTACGCGGTTTTTATATAGGCGTCTGGGAGCCAGGGTAGTGACGCGGTTTTTATATAGGCGTCTGGGAGTCAGGGTAGTGACGCGGTTTTTATATAGGCGTCTAGGAGTCAGGGTAGTGACGCGGTTTTTATATAGGCGTCTGGGAGTCAGGGTAGTGACGCGGTTTTTATATATGCGTCTGGGAGTCAGGGTAGAGACGCGGTTTTTATATAGGCATCTGGGAGTCAGGGTAGTGACGAGGTTTCACAATCTCAACATACCGAATTCGAAGTCAGCCACGGCAGATTTGGAAGCAGCCAACTTTGCGTTGATTTTCACAATGTTATGAGGGTCGACCGCTCAGAAAGCAATGGCAAACCTTTTTTTAAATGGTTTGGTGAAAGCCATTTTCATTAGACTCTCTCCTAAATCTAATGAAAACTTAGTACCCCAACACTTATGAGAAAGCTACGGAATAACCACGGAAATCCGCTACACACAAGTCGTCTTAAAAAAACCAAAAAAAAAAAAGTCTTAAAAATCGAGAAGATCGACTTCATTGCACTGGGTTTTATCGCACATGGCTCGGTCTCTTTCCGCAGGTCGGCCTGCCGAAAGCGTCGCACAAAGCACGAACTTCGTAACTCCAGCGACGCCCCCCCCCCCCCCCCCCCCCAGGAGTCTCTGAGAAAAATACACTCGTGAACCTAAAGACGTAGCCCGGAATCGAACTCACACCTTTGGAGCGCAAGGAAGACGGCTTGACCACTTCGCCATGGAGACTTCCACACACAAGTTGTTAACGAAGGATCTGTACGAGTTCAATGACACACCCTAAAACTTTATCCTAAACATTGTAAATAATATCCCTAATATCCTTAGAAGACTTGGGGATTTGGCTTTATATAAGAATGCTGAAAATTCATTTCATCTTCTTCTTTCGTTCGCCTGAAATATGTTTATAACTGCAATGTTGTCTCTTGTATGAATCTAACAGTCTTTTTTAGTTTGAGAAGAACCTCCATTAGTTGTGGTTAGACCCTTACGAGGCATAAGGCCCGGCACTGCACCTGCCTGGGGGTCCAGAGCAGGGCGTGCACCATAACATGTAGCAGTTGTCGACATAATTCACGGCGTTATTGCGTGGCATCCTGATTTCTGTGGTGCGCCTCCTGGCTGGCTGCCTCCGTCTTCAGCACCTATCTTTTGCAAGAGTATACTATGGTCTTACTCGACACACGAACACATAATGCTGTTCTTCCGGTTTGTTATTTGACAGCCAAATTAGCAGTCTGGGCGCTTTAAGGAGGTTAAGTCGCAAAGAAAACTTTTCACAGCCATCAGAAAGATATATTCGTCTTTTTTTGTGTGGCTACATTATGAGAAGACAAAAACTGGAACATGTTGTGACAACCGAAAATATTTGTGGAAAGAGAGATAGAGGAAAACAGTGATAGAAAATGACAGTCTTGTGAAGTGGTACGGACGGGATTCAACATATGAATTGATCCATGCCGTCGGAGATCGCAATTTGTGGAGAAGCATGATCGCCCACGCCAGCCGGTAAGGCACTTGATGATGATGATGATGATGATGATGATGATGATGATGATGATGATGATGATGATGATGATGATGATGATGCGACCAATTGAATATAGCTGTGTTTGGACTGATTTCCTACTTTCTTCTACAGACTCTAAAAATTGTACAGGAAAATAAAATGCAGCATACATTATTAAGGAAAACAGCTCACGCATAACAGAATATGGCTACTTATCGGGTGATTTCTACCTTCTTCTCCAGACTACAAATTGTACATAAAAATCAAATACATCATACAATATAAGGACATCATGACTCACTGAAACTTCTACCATTGTACTGCCATTCGTGAAATATAATTTTCTGAATTTGTAGAATCGGCGTCGGTAGCTTCATCATCATCATGTGTCATGCCGATAAATTTGGGCGGTCATGTTTCGCCATCAATCACGATCACCAGAGTCGTGGATCAATTCTGTGTTCTTGTCTCGACCATACCTCATCATCATCATCTTCCACTTCTGCCGTCAAGCGTCGTGGGGAGGAATAATTTGCGTTCCAGCGCTCGGTGGGCGGCACTGGATAGTGTCATTCCGTGTGGTTGTACAATGTCTCTGATGTCGTCAATCCATTTTCTTCTTGGACGTCCTCGTGGTCTCGTCGCAGATGATCTTTGATGTAAGGCCAGTGATGGTAGTTGCTGATGTTGTTGCATTCTAACGACATGGCCAAACCATTATTTGTTTTTAATGTTATTATTATTAAATTGTATGATATGTTTATTTTCATGTATTACTTGTAGAGCCGCGAAACAAATAAGGCATCTCTCGACACATATCTACATTTAATTGTTTTCAGCGTGACCAAATGTGCCGCATTGTGTTGTACATATAGGCACTCTAACAAGATGAACATTTCATGTATTGATCCTTACCTGTGTTTTCCCAATGTATAATTAGCAAGCGATAGAAGTGTGTCAAGCGTTGTAACTATTCGATAGACGTACACATCAACGACGTGTGGATGAACAGTCCTGGGCAAATTCTAACCTGGCAAATTCCTGAAGTAGGCTTTTATTTACCCAAATGCACTGAAGCGCTAATTACCGCTGCGCAATCCAGCGAAGCCATACATTGCCTGTTTCGTAACGGCTGCAAATCGACTGTCGTTAGTTTACGTACCATAAATAACAAATGCCATGCACGCATTTTTTAGCCATTTAACTCTTTCTTCCTCACCATTATTATTGCTTTAACTTCTCGTGTCCCGAGTAGTTGTTACTTTAAAGTAATAACTGTTTACATATGAAGGTGTTGCGTGGCTCGTCCCTTCTTCGAGATCTCTCCTTAGATAATTCTCTGGAAATTCTGAAAATAATCATGTGCCCCAGAGCTGTACTGTTAGTACATGGTGTTTTTTTTTAATGACTGTGCACTGTTTGACAATATTGCCGGTCCAAGTTTTGTAATTAGGCTTACCTATTATGTTGCATGAACTGAGGAGCGGCTGGCCGAGTAGCTAGAATGCCGGATTCTTTTCTAGGAGACCCGAGTTCGAATCCTCGGTAAGGTGTGGAGTATTTTTTATTTTTTCTGTCGGGGGGCAAAAAGAAAACCCTAACTTGCAAAGTTCGCGGCGACTGCACTATCCAGGCGGCCTTAATTCCTCGGGCTCAAGACAATCCCTACACCGCAAGATACTATATTGGCAGTAAATGACAATGACAGTTGCATGAACTTTACAGAGAGTGAATACAAAACTTGGACCGGAAATATTTTCAAACACTGCACAGTCATTAAAAATATACCCTATAAAAGAAGTTCGTGCTGTTGTTAGGTGTGTCACCTGGAACGATTGGTTAGGTATGGGGCCGGGGTAGCGCAGCGGTCAGCACTTTTGCCTGACGGCTCGGTCCTCTTTAGTTCGAATTCTCTTCGAGGCGGATGTCTTCGTATTTGATCTGGGCTTCTGGGTCGACCTAGCCTTAAACTAGTACCAGAAAATGTATTGGGAGGTAAAGGCAGTCGAAGTAATATTAATCCCATCACCCGAGGCGTGCTGATTTGTATTTACAAATATTTGACCAATACCATATGCTCAATGCGTCTCAACATGTAGAAAAATAGTCATCATTATAATGTGCTATGCAAGTAAGCATGGGCGGTCATGTTTCACTATCTCACATGATCACCAGAGTGGTGGATCCGCTCTGTGTTTTAGCCTGGAGTATACTATGTGGCCATCCCATCTAGAATTATACCTCTCTGGCTTTTCCGTGTTCTTTGCCCCTCCATTTTGCCAGTTGACACCAAGTTCTCCAATTTATTTCTTCTGTATATAAGGTACCCAAAATAATCTTGCTTCGCTACGCTTGATTTCTCTAACCAGTTTACGATTTTCATATACAAATGGCACTTTACTGCTTACTTACGTACCCTAAACTCTACATGCGTCAGGCGTGTAGAAGACCCATTGACGTCATCATTTTATATTTTGTTTCGGTAAGCAAAGCCGGTAGGTCTCTCTGGCCGAGGGGTTACACGACTTTCTCCATAATCCCGTTTATCCACGCAAGGTCTCGCAGAGTGCGATGGAAGTGGTTCGACCCGCATTGGTGACTTGCGGGATAATGAGCCGGCCGCTCAGAAAACAATGGCAAACTACTGAGCGTAATCTTGCCAAGAAATCAACAATCAGCTGAAAGATACTGATGTTGACAGCGATGTCCTGTAAAGGATATGCGAATTAAAAAACAAAACAAAAACAAAGCCGACTATCCACTGTGTTACCACAGCTCCTTGCTTATAGTTATCTCTCTTTGTTTACCAAGCCGTCCGTTTCTCACAGGCTGACCACCGACTACAATCAAATACTTTACATTTTCTTAACTCATTCTACACCAGTCATTTTTTTTTTTTTTTTTTGGCGTTCGCTCGTTTTGAACTGAAGCGTAGTCCAACCAAGTGCTACTACTTCTTGCGCACTGGACTGATTTCTGTGTGGGGATTAGCTTTCCTATTACCTGTGTCACCCGCCGTCAGGCGAACCCACTCCGACTTCTGAGGTACTTATAATTTACGTCCCCAAGTCAGGGACGAAAAGTCAACATTTTAGTGCAAATGACCGGTGCTGCCTCAGCATCAGCACACCGAAAGTTAAGAACGAGCTTTCTTATCCATTCGACCATGCTTTGTAACCATTCGGGAGACCCTGGTTCCCATTCTGGAGACTCAGGTTCGAATCCTCAATAAGGTGATTATTTTTTATGTCGGAGGGGGGGGGGGGGGGGATAAAATCCTAACTGTACAGTTCGTACCTATTCCACGAGTCTGGCGGCCTTAATTCCTCAGGCTCAAGACTCCCCTGCCCTACACCGCAAGGTGCTATAGGCAGTATTGTTAGTAAATCCTCCCTGGTGCGAATCGAACCCCCAACACCTGACCGGTAGGTATGTGTCTAGTCACTAGATCACCACAGTTCCCTAATGTTACTATGGTTGTCAAAATATTTCCTGGCATTGTTTTCTTTTGGCGTGATTTTGACCTCATGACCCATTGGCCTACATATATAGGGCTACCACCATGTACCCAAGACGCGTCATTGCGTTGCAGAAGGTACCAATAACCACAACACTTTCAGCTCTCTTTACTCCTTCATTGCTGGAGAGGTAGTTATTACTTTCATCAACTATGTTGTTACTGTTTCAGTGCTGGTTGTTATTTTAACTCCTTCATGTTTAAAAAAACAACAACAGGTATGCTTTAATTGATTCAGTGCCTAACAAAAAGATGGTTTGGACCAGACATGGCACATAGTCACACGATCAACTATTATCATATAAATTTCCGTTCGCTGAGCATTGAAATTGCGGAAGATACCACTAAATAAAACAAATAACACGATGACCCGAGTATGGCCATTTATCGAACTTTTGTCGAAATGGGAAGTTAAATTGTGCGATATATTATCCTACGGCATTGAATCAGTTAACTCTTAAATACTTTCATTGTTTGTCAAAACTATATTGGCGTTAATCGCCATTATGTAGCAGGTCTTTTTCAAAACGACGCCCAAATCATCATCATCATCATCATCATCATCATGTGCCATGCCAGTAAGTATGGGCAACCTGTTTCGCCATCTCACATGATTATCAGAATCGTGGATCAGCTCTGTGTCCTTATCTCGACCATACCACGTGGCCAAGCCATCCAGGTATTTACTTCTGTGTCTTCCCCTTGTTCTTTTCCCCACAATCTTGTCAGTTGTCACCAAGTTCTCTAGTTTATTTCTTCCCATTTCCTCTTCTTCTTTCGTCCGCTTGAAATATGTCTATAACTGCAGTATTGTCTCTTGTGTGAATTTAACTGTCCTTTTTAGTTCACTCAGTGGCCAATAGAGTTTATCTTCCAATATCGTCTCTCTAGGCCAGATGGTTTGCCTAGATATGTTGTATATTGTATTTCTTCTTATAGCGTGGCCAAAAAAGTTTCGCTCAAATGACGGTCCACTGAAAAATCTCTCGTTCCGCCTACAGTTTTCCTGTTTCACGCATGCACTTTTCCCTGGTGTTGCAGTGCTGCGTGTACATGTTCGTGTTAGTCGACGCATGCCGCTTCTCCTTGACATGAGGTGGGGCCATTAAGAGCTATTGAAAACGTAAGAACAGATGACAAATGTTTAATCATAATGTAACTATTCATGAATGCTTGGAAATATAATACCCGAATACTAGCCTTCCAGGCTTTAATAGTTCACGCCTTCTTATCCAACGCTTAATTATCTTCTTTTTCTCTTCTTCCTCCACCTCCTCCTCCTCCTTATAGCAAAGCGGGTTTAGAAAATCGCAGCGTCTTGCATATAATTAATATAACATTATATAGCTGTTTGCAGGTTACCACAAACCGTTTACAAGTAACGTAATACTAGTTTAGTTTACGGGTTTTATGTAGTTTGGTCGAACAGAGACAATCGAGCAAAGTGGCCAGATTAGTTGAAGTACCAAATAGGCTAAGTCTTCCGGCCAGTACCTCGTGAAACAGCCAACTCAATCGGTCGACATTTTGAAATCTCTAGCTAAAAAGCGAGACAGAAAATATTGAATATATCATCAGTGGTTGCATTGCACCACCACTGTTTAATATCAAGGCCGGTTGAGGTATAGAGGTCGGCAGATTCTAAAACTGGATTGTTGTGTCACCAGCAACGACATCATTGTCACACTCATCACGAGAAGCAACCAACAAACAAATAATAATAATAATAATAGTCTACAAATTCATAAGACTAAACTTATCCACCAGAGAGCAGTAACGAAGCCTGTAATTGTTTTTTAATATCAGCCCAGAGTTTCCAGTAGAAGTTTATCGGTTCTGGGAGAACACAGTTCAACAAACTTTTGGACTAACCAATAAATAAGAAGAAAAGACAATAACATTAATTATATACCAGGCACCAGTCACAGTGCCATCCTCAAGACAAATCGTAGTAGACCAGCACCACGAGAAGCGAAGCAGAGGCTAGTACAGACGATCTTGGGACGCGGAGAACAGCAGATAAGTGCCTGGCAACCCACTTCCTATGCCCGGAGACCTACATCGGACCCTCGCATCACTAATATCTTACAGTGATTACACTGAGCATGTTGGCTCAATAAACTAATAAATATAGTAGTGTTCTAGAATCAAATAGGAAAAGAAAAATTTAAATTATATAAAATAAACAATTTGAGTGTAGTTGGAAAATTTCTAAATAATGGCTCTGTTATAATTTTTCTTAAGCGCTATCGAATGACAGAGTGAAAGATTGTACTGTATCAATATAGTCTTGTCTATCTCCTTGTGGTGAGACAGTGCAAGACTTTTGGGCTTTTAGTTTTCTTCTCAGGCACATGTAGCAGGATAAATAGGTCTGCAATCTATATGTAAAGTATTGCTGTCAACCTTACCTTCCTTAGCTTGGACACTGTTAGAATACCTGACCATTTCTTGGGTCGATAATTCCATACGGTCCAGATTCACGAGCCTTTTGATCTTGTCTTCGGCAGTGAATAGTCTTTCTATTTCTGAAAGTCTTATTGTCGCTACTTTGAAAGTGAATTCTATCAAATAGCTAGCGCTACGCTACACTCCTCCTCCTCCTCCTCCTCCTCCTCCTCCTCCTCCTCCTCCACCTTCTCCTCCTCCTCGTCGTCGTCGTCTTCTTCTTCTTCTACTTCTTCTTCTTCATATTATTATTATTATTATTATTATTATTATTATTATTTACCATACTGCGAGGAAATGCAACCTACAGACTAGATGTTATGGCAGGGCAGACCAGGCCGTAAGCCTTGGTCGGCAACTGGTCTAGGATGGAAGTTTCGACAGGCGGACAGTTAAGGTATTGCTTGCTGGTCCGTCAGCTTCTGCAGTTGTCTTGTTCCAGACGTATCGGTGTTACCTTTCCTCTGGAGTAAACTGGACAGGCTGAGAGAGGGGTCATGGTGCATGGGCAATACATGGTCTCTAAATTCACCCCAGGCTTTGTGTTATGGAGAGGTATATATCCATTTTACAAACTATCATCTGTCAAGACGACAGGGTGCCAGTCAGTCATTGTTTTAAATTAAGAATTGCAAGGGACGAAACAGACACAGAAGTCATAAACAATATGGTGTACAGATGGGTCAGCACAAAATGCTGTTCGAAATGGAAGAGCGGGAGTGTACATAGAATACCCAAATAATAGCAGGGACACAGCTAGAGTACCGCCAGGAAAGTGCTGCCATAACTACGATGCTGAAATTGAGGCAATCAAGATAGCAACAGAGAAATTACTAAATACCAGCAATGGTACACAACCTGTGGTGCTATTGACAGATGCAAAATCAGTACTCGAGGCGCTCATGTCTGGGAAATTGCCAGTACTAAGGACACTACTTTCTGAACTTAGCAGTCAGCATAAGGTCACCATACAGTGGATACCATCCCACTGTGGAGTACCCGGGAATGACAGAGCTGATCAATTGGCTAAGGAAGGAGCCAAAGAAGAACAGCCTGATGTGCCTGTAACATACCACCAAAAGAAAAGAATGATCAAATCAATCAGAAAGCCACCAAAACCTGCTCAAGATGACTACCACGTTATGGATAGACCAGAACAAGTCATTATTCTGCGCCTCAGAACAGGGCACAATAGATTACGCAACCACATGTATACAAAATTCAAGATTGGTGAAACAGCCATGTGTACATGTGGATTGGCGTCGCAGACAGCAGAACACATACTCCAAGACTGCCCAAAATATAACATATCTAGGCAAACCTTCTGGCCTAGAGAGACGACAGTGGAAGATAAACTCTATGGACCGCTGTGTGAACTGAAAAAGACAGTTCAATTCATACAAGAGACAGCACTGCAGTTATAGACATATTTCAAGCGAACGAAAGAAGAAGAAGAAGAATAAGAACATGGTGTACGATTTATTGCCTGGCATTTTGCTCTGTATCTCGTCGTGTGCGAACTGCAGTTATATATCATCTGAACTCAATAAATGAATAATACTTTAAATACATATTTTTAAAAGAGTTAAACTTATTTCTCTTTTACATAAGGCTCAAATCTTAGTTCATATCATTTACCAGCTTCACTTAAACTACCATTATCTATCTAGTTGAAGGAGCCCCTGTAGCGTAGTGTCAAGTCCGCTTGCCTGCCGATCCGGTGGTCAAGTGTTTGAATCCCATTGATATAGAGTGTTTAAATTTACATGACCTTTCAAGTCGACCCAGCCTAAAATTGATACTAGAAAATATCCTGGGAGATAAAGACGGCCAGGGCTGCTGTTAGGGGTGTCACCGATACCACTGGTTTGGTATGGGACAAACATCTTTTATTTAATACACATAAAGACGTGTTAAAGGGCCCTTCACATGATTACTTTTCCTATCTTGTTACTTCGTCTTCTTCTGCGTTTATCCGAAATGTTGTTTTAGACATAATTGTGTCGTGCCTGTTTACAGCAGAGCTGCGATATTTGAACCTTTCGGCCGATACATGCGACGTCTTCAGGCATTTGTTGGCCGGGTTACCTTCCCGGGTATTTCGTAGGACGTTTGACTCTCACTGTTGTGGTGTTATCCCCATCCCAGCTGGCCCATTTAGAACAGCTGAAAACATCCCGGTCTATGTGGCCGAATGCTGTTCGTGAGCCGCTTACCAGGCGTTCGAAACGCAGCCGCGACCGATTTGGGCAGCAGACCGTATCGCGCTGCGTTATAATATGTTGGTATGGGAGCCGGTCTTTCAGAAAGCAATGGCAAACCACTGAACGTAAAGATTTGCCTAGTACATTAACAGCAGCTGAAAAATGCGGGTGTTCACTGCAACGTCCTGCAAGGGATATACAACATTTAGAAGAAAAAAAAAACAAGAAGACATCCCGGTCAGCCCTCAAGGGAAGGCAGGGGCGGGCCATGGGAATTCCCCGGCATCCAAAGAAGCTTCCATGATTGCATAGCCGACACATAGCGCTCTGGTACTGCGCTCCACCAAAGAATCGTCACATCCTGCACATGGCTGCTTAGCCTCACTTCCGTATATTGGGCCTTACGTTCACCACAGGCTGTTCTTCCGGAAACCAGAAAAACGCAGTCTGCAGATGACACCCACACAGTGAGCTTTTGATTCGGATTTTGCACGTAATGGATTTGCTATCCAAGCTATATCCCATTTCGTGCCAATGGGACGCTTTGTAACACTGTGAATACAGAGAGGACTAACAAGTCTGCTGGGTTATTATAAATCAGGCTTTATTAGTGTATAGTGGCGAATACAAAGTCCTGGTACAATTCAAACATGATGACGACCTCTCTTCTCTCTAGGTGGTTTTTCACTCCCCCAACAACAAGCTACGTCACGACTTGAGCATCCTTCCAGCTGTTCTATATTGATGCTCAAGCGTGCTGTAGACTTGCACACCTAGCTGATACTAATAATACCCTCATTCTGCTACACCTCCCTATGTTTTAAAAAGACTTTTCTTCTTCAAAAGTCTTTACTCCTAACCCCTTTTATCCTACATCTTCTCTCCTTACCTCCCATAATTTCTCTAAGCCGCCCCAAACTAACTCTATTTTAGGCAAATATTCTATTTTGTAACCACTATGAACTTCTTCTTCGTTCCTGACTCTTCAAACATAACACACATTAATTACATACCCCCAATAACATTTAAATCTCAACTTTATACAATACATCATAACACATATGGTTACCTTTTGAAAATAAGCACTCCTTCTTCTCTTCATAAGCAATCCGCTTAAAATTTCAAACGCTGTACTCTTCTGATACCAACTCCCTATTGTCATCACCAACATTACTTCCTAATTCTCTACTTTCAATCAACCTGAGAACACTCGCACATGATAGAAAGACAAAAAATCGGTGCGCACCGGAGATTCAAAGAAGTAGAACTCTTTCTCACAAAAAAACCACACTTAGCTAAATCACACACACCTTTACTCCCCTATGTCATTTGAGACTTTATGTAATAAAGTCTAAAACAATTATATCTTCTACAGTACCACTTATTATGGTAACAGTTTACGCTGCTATCTACAGCATCAAGCACCAATTTTATTCACTCCCAAATGTCTATATATTACAGACAGTACACAATTAACAAGGTCCATCATCCCTCTAGACCTCTTCCAACTTTATACACATCACCTCACATAACTAATCTTCTCTCATACCTCACTCAGAATTCTCTCTTAATCTCGCCGAAAATTTCAGCGACCCCTTAATGTCCATTTATTATGGGCATATCTACTAAAACCTCTACTTATGCCGTTATCAACAGCAACACTATACTCATGTCTGTGACTGCTTCCAATCAACGTTATTCTATTACAGTCCATATATCACGGACCCTCAAAAACCCCTTGTCATTTTGTCTCCACAGTGACAATGTTCATTTCTCATTAACACACTTACAACCCTTTACTATTGTACTGCTATCCACAGTATCTAATCATTCTTCGGAGTCAAACGTGGATTCAATTCATGTTTTGCTAATTGTCTTCACAGCACGTTACTGACTTCTTCTTCTACAATCTCGTGGCTCCATGTTCATTTCTGACCCCTCATTTACCCCACTGCTTTATTCACTTTAAACTTTTCTTCCCCAATATGGCGTCCAATCCATATATCTTCAATTAATGCTCACTTAAATTCCCCATAACCATTTTACTTGTGTAGTAACCCCGTCACTTAAGTATGTTTCCACAACTTAACCTCCAAACGCTGATTATCACAGCAATCTTGCTAGCAGAATATACTCATAAACTTGTTATTCACAAAGAGAATGTGTCTCTCTTCTAGTCCTCAGCAGTCTATTAACCATTTTCTGAACGAAGGGTCCTAAATAAAGCCCTATGTATTGTCTTTATTCTAGACAAAACCATGTAAATTAAAATTAACTCAACTAATTTCCAACATGTATATATAAACATACAAGACAATTCACTTAAATTATAAGTGAAGCGAAATAAAATCACAACAGGACATCATACCCCCCCCCCCCCAAGTTTTTATACATCATTTATGTTTCCCCTCATATCAATTAAAGGTATTAACTCATTCAAAGAAAAACATATATTAAAATAATACAACATACATCCTAATCTATTGTTAGTCTCTTTTATGGACTAACAATAACTAACTTATTTATCTATTTAAGAAAACTCAAGAAGTCAAATCATAAAATCAATTTGCAATCATTCTACAAAACCAAGTCAATAAAAAATACTATAACATATTATATATATTCAATCAGCATTGGTCTCTTATACTAACCAATGAAATACATATCTATTCCCACAAGTCATGCCTATTCCGTTATTCTTATAACAGATTAAAACAAAACAACTCAATGCCAAGCATTAACCCCAATATATATATATATATATATATATATATATATATATATATATATATATCTTATATATAAATTAGGATGTGTGTATGTATTTATGTATCTCCGTATGTCCTTTATACGCTCGCGAACGGCCCATCCGATTGAGATGAAATTTTCTACACGCCTTCCTTTCATTCCAGAGATGCCAACTGTCGTAGTTTTTTTTTCTTCTTCCTCCTCCTCCCTCCTCCCTCCTCCCCCTCCCAAAATACGTACGTCCAGGAAATGGTCTTCTACATAGACACTTCTCTCTGAGGTCCGCGATAACATATTAACCTGGTGGGATGGCAATCAATCATCCTACTACCTCCTCCCTCCTCCCTCTTCCTCCTCCCTCTTCCTCCCTCCGCCTCCTCCCTCCTCCCACTCTCTACTCCTCCTTCCTCCTCCCTCCTCCTTCTCCTCCCTCCTTCTCCCTCTTCCTCCTCCCTCTTCCTCCCTCTTCCTGCTCCCTCCGCCTCCTCCCTCCTCCTCCTCCCTCCTCCTCCCTCCTCCTCCTCCTCTCTCCTCCTCCCTCCTTCTCCCTCTTCCTCCTCCTCCCCCTCCTCCTCCACCCTACTCCTCCCTCCTCTTCCTAATCCCTCCTCCTCCCTCCTATTCCTCCTGTCTCCTCCTCCCTCCTTCTCCCTCCTCCTTCTACCTCTTCCTCCCTCCTCCTTCTCCCTCCACCTCCTCCCTCCTCCTCTCTCCTCCTCCTCCCTCCTCCCTCTCCCTTCTCATCCTCCCCCACCTACGTTCTCCTCCTCCCTCCTCCCTCCTCCTCCCCCTCCCTCCTCCCCCTCCTCCTCCTCCTTCACCCTCCTCCCTCCTCCTCCTCCTCCTTCACCATCCTCCCTCCTCGTCCTCCCTCCTCCTCATCCTCCCTCCTCCCTCCTCATCCCTCTTCCTCCTCCTCCTCCCTCCTCCCTCCTCCTTCTCCCCTTTCCCCCCTCTTTCTCTTAATCCCTCCTCCTCCCTTCTCCTCCCTCCTATTCATCCCTACTCCTCCTCCTCCCTCCTCCTCCTCTCTCCGCCTATCTCTTCCTCCCTCCTCCTCCCTCCTCTCTCTTCCTCCTCCCTCCTCTCTCTTCCTCCTCCCTCCTCCTCCCTCTTCCTCCTCCTCCTCCCTCCTCCTTCCTCCTGCTCCCTCCTCCTCCTCCCTTCTCCCCCTCCCCCTCCTACCCCTCTCTCCTCCCCCTCATCCGTCTTCCTCCCTCCTCCTCCCCCTCCTCCCCCTCCTCCTCCCTCTCCTCCTTATCCCTCCTCCTCCATTCTCCTCCTCCCTCCTCCTCCTCTCTCTACCTCCTCCCTCCTCCTCCCTTCACATTCCTCCTCCTCCCTCTTCCTCCTCATCCCTCCTCCCTCCTCCTCCTCCTCCCTCTACCTCCTCCCTCCTCCTCCCTTCACATTCCTCCTCCTCCCTCTTCCTCCTCCTCCCTCTCATCCTCTTCCCTCCTTCTCCTCCCTCCTCCTTCTCCCTCTTCCTCCTCCCTCTTCCTCCCTCCGCCTCCTCCCTCCTCCCGCTCTCTACTCCTCCCTCCTCCTTCTCCTCCCTCTTCCTCCTCCCTCTTCCTCCCTCTTCCTGCTCCCTCCGCCTCCTCCCTCCGCCTACTCTCTCCTCCTCCTCCCTCCTCCTCCCTCTCCCTCCTCCTCCTCCCTCTCCTCCTCCTCCTCCTCCTGCGATCTCCTCCTCCCTCCTTCTCCCTCTTCCTCCTCCCTCCTCCTCCCCCTCCTCCTCCACCCTACTCCTCCCTCCTCTTCCTAATCCCTCCTCCTCCCTCCTATTCCTCCTGTCTCCTCCCTCCTCCTCCTCCCTCCTCTTCCCTCCTCCACCTCCCTCTTCCTCCTCCCTCCTCCATTTACCCAAGACAGACAGACATACAGATAGTCGGGAACGGGATCTTATATGACTACTTATATGATTTAAATGAGATGCTCTCCACCATGGGCTGGGCCGGGTCAGACAGACAGACAGACAGACAGACAGATAGATAGACAGACAGACAGACAGACAGTCGGGAACCGGAGCTTATATGACTACTTATATGAATTAAATGAGATGCTCCCCACCAGAGTCTGGGCGAAGCCGGGCCGTGTCAGCTAGTATATATATATATATATATGTGTGTGTGTGTGTGTGTGTGTGTGTGTGTGTGTGTGTGTGTGTGTGTGTTACCTACAGACCAATTCCTAACTTAGAACGATATCTGTTCTCTCAACAAAAGTCATTAATTAATAAATGACCGTCAATCATTGATTCTCTCCCCTCACAATATTCTATCTTTTACCAGACTAACTCCTAACACACCACAATATCTGTAAACTGCAGCTCAAATCACTTCACTTACTACTATTGTGGCGGCTATCCCAGCACACTACAACTCATCTCTAAAGGAAACCGTACCTCGACACACTAATTGTTTCCCTTGGATTTGTTCCAAGTATTACTACAACTACTTAATCATTACCGTTAACTACGGTATCTCCACCCTCCTACGTCCAACAAAGCTTTGTCTATTTACTATAGACCTCTCACCAATACATCTATCTACTGTACCAACAATTAATTCTACTTTTAAGTCTCTCGTCTATAAGACGCAAGTAATATTTCATTCTCCTGCATCAGTACTTTCTAACATCTCACCACAACAACTCTAAGCTATCCTCGAGTCTCTCCTAGCGTTCTTGCACCGCGACGATAGTTAAACCAGTCACACTTATCGGAACATGTTCTCCAACATTCATTTATCTAATCTTGTTTACCTCCGTATCTTTCACTCCTCTTCCTATTTATCGGGATTCTTACAGAACAGCAACCCACACCACTTATAACTGACAACGGACCTCACTTTCCTCATTTCTCAGTATCAGGCATTCATACTTCAACATGTCCCTGTCAACAATACTAAACATATTTTATGAAACGTCATTCAGAATGTTAACTCTCTTTCTGTCAACCTGTCATACAACTTCCATAAATTCCGTCCAAGATCACACATTCCAAACAAAAGACATCACACCTTTCTAATCACCTACTTTAACAATTTAGCACAAGCAAAACAGAGGCAACGACTATAACCAAAGAAGAACAAACAACAACCATTCAGCTAAACGAACATTTCTCGAAACAATTAAAGAGTCTCAATCATTCACTCGTTTTCAAAGGTCAGAATCTATATATTATCTCTCGCAAACTATATCTCTTTTACACACTAACCAGCACTATCAACGATCTCTCAAAACAAACCCCATTCCGCTGAGCCACTAACCTCGTAACTATCATTCTATACTTCTCCACACAACTTTCTCAGATTTAATCAGCTCTTCTTTTTCCGCAAGCATGACGTAATTACTTCATCCCCCTCACCAAGAACTCGTATTCTTCAAGCATCAACTTCTACAGTCTTTTACTCTTAATATTCTCGCGTTCAACTGGCTATTTTGCACATGATACTCAATTTCTCCTCAATCTATATCCCCTCATCAGACACTCTCGGTTCAGCTGTCAACAATACTATACTTACTTCTCAAACCACCAAGCGAAACTATCTCAGACATCACGTCATAGCTCTGAGTCGAACCATCCACTCTAGTACGAGCATTCATACTTAGTTTATCTCTCTCTCTACTAATTCTGTGCTGACTCTACTCTACTTTAATCACTCCAGTTATACATCACTCAACGTGATCGACTCTGTATCTATCCATTCCGGACAAAGGACTATTTTTACCTTGTTTACTCTCCCTACACCGCAACCAAACACAAGATATCCTGTATTACGTATCCACGTAGAATATCATTTGCCGTTACTCTCTATCCTCAACAACACTATTGCCTACCCCGTACCATGTGATGCTACAGCAAAAAAATTCATCTGCCTATTTTAGACAGCCCATATGTATTTGCTCAAACCGCAATTCCTTTCATAAGCCAAAACAATGCCATATGTCCTTCGTCACCCAAAGAATTTTAACAGCCATAAAGCGCATCCAAGCCAAATATTTCATTGTCTCTTAATACATTAGTACGTCTTTTTTCAATTATGTCATCTTCACTATCTGTTGTTAATCTGTTGTTAAAGTACTCAGGTCTTAAGGTCATATATTCTTCTAATTTTCTTAAGTCACTTTCTGTCGTCGAGTAATTTTCCGCTATCTGTCTATTATTATTCTTCTTCTTAAATGCTTTCTTTCTATTTCCTTTATTTGCGTCGGTCTGCTCACTGTTTCCTATATACCTTACATAACGTTTATATTTCCCCATCTCATCTTCAGATGACACACTAATAATAGTTCCCTCATCAGATTCATAGTAGTAGTTTACTGCAGACACGTCGATCCTATTCCCATACGGCTTTAGAACGTCTGACTTTCTTCTTACTTTTATTCCTCCTGCTCCGGTTCTGTACAACTCCCATATCTTTATCTGAAATATTCTCTCCATAGCCTGAACTCTCACACTTAATATTTCTACACCATTTAGGGATTAAGTTTATACCTGAGGAACTTGACATCTCAGTTGTACCTTTATTGACCATCAAACTGTTTATATTTCTTTCTTCAATACTTTTCCTCTTTGGTCTCTTTTCATCTTTAGTTCTCATCTGTCTATCCTTCTTAATTTTAACTGTGTCTCCCTTTTCTAATTTCAGCTGATGAGTTTCAATAGTTTGCACTTGGTCATTCTTCACTATATTATCTAGCTGAGTCTGTGTCTCCTTATCTATCATTTTATCTGTTTGCGTCTGTGTCTCTCGGTCTATTTTCTTTATCACTACCGTCGTTTTATTTTCCTGTCTACTAGTCACATTCGCAACCATTTTAGGATTAGTTTGTATTTTATTTACAGGTTCAACTATGTCTCTTACACCTGAGTTTAGATATTGTCTTTGTCTTTTTTCAAACCATTCGTCACGTCTTTTCCTAGCAGTCTTGCTATGGGATGGCCACTTCCATAACTTATTGGAAAAGTCTCTCTCAGGACCATTCTTGTATCTATAACAGCTATACTAGTCCGACCTTTCACCATTACGTCTGTTCTCACCGTCTTTTACTCTATATACATCAGACCTTGGTTCGTCATAATCATATTGTCTTCTGTCTTTATTAAGTAATGGCTGTCTCCTGTTATTCTTTCCTACTCTATTGTAGTCTACCTTAAATCTATAAGGGTCTTGTCTAGTCGTTCTGTTCTGCAACGTTTCTACAAAATTTTCTACTTCACTAACTGCCTCTTTTAATTCTCCCAACCATGTACTGATACGTTGTAATTCTACATGTAGGTAATTCATATTAACTTCTTTGTAATTTCTATCAAGCTTAAAACAATATGCCTACTTCTTCCTCTGTATATTCCTTGGTACCTGAAAAAAACTCGTCCTGAGCTCAGCTGAAATAATTTTCAATTATGCCTGTTTCTCTACTGTGCTGTGACGGTCTGCCTGTTGCCATATCCTGTTGTTTCTTTTGCTACGCTGAAATATTTCGCTGTTTACAATCAAATTCACAATTGTAACAACCTAATTTAAAGATATGATCTTATTTAACTTACGTAATTCCTAATAATAATTGTTCAAACAGTCAATGGTAACTAAAACATTTAAAGTTTAACTAAAGGACCTAATCTTCCTCTTAAAGATCAATAATTTTCTATCTATTAGAAAAAGTTATTTATATTACCCCTTTTCAGGTTGAAACTAATTTTCCAATGGTCCAATCGAAAATCAAGTCCTACAATTTCCCCTTGACGTCTATGCTCTTGTATGCCGAGTCTGAGAAGCACAGTATCTGGTATTCGAGTACTTGAACCAGGATCGACAAAGCGGCTTCAGTACTCCGTAAGGATCAATAAGGCTCGATAGGGCTCGACAAGGCTTGATAAGGCTCCACAAGGAAAGAGTTTCTTCCTCTTCTAACGTCTCAAGTTTCAGTACCTTCAGCCCCTGGGTGGGCCCCTACCAGATTTCAGCCTTCTTTTCACCCGATAACAGGGCACATCAAAGCGACGTCTTGAAAACTGGTGTAGCTCAATAAAGCGATTTGACTTTGGGTCCCCTCTTCAGCAGGTCGGCAACCCAGTTTGCCCAACCACCTCCGAGGGTTCCCTAACGATATCGCCTATGTTGAAGAACATTTCCGACTTATTTGAGCAAACACTAGTGAAAATTTTTCTTACTTTCCAACCAAAAGAGCAATTGGGTTGATTCTTCAGGCAGTCAAGGTCACGGTTCAGTGAACATAATGGCTTTGAGTTCGCTCTAGGTAGTCTTGATACCAAGAAGATAACTGCTCTCTTATGACAACATTTCCATTTGACTCAAGTTGTTATATTCGTTTTGAAATTTCTTTGCTCGTGAACCTGGACGATCCTAGCATGGGTCCGACTGACCTTCAAACGTAAGGTTAACAACGGCTGGAACAGATGACAAATCGAGCGTCCTGGCACATTTTGATGTGAATCACGTCGAGTCAGGTGGCAAAAATGTGGAACAGCAGCTCTTGGCTATGATAATGTCGAAGAAGCCATCAGTTTTTGCATATTATAATGTAAATCGGCAGCTTTTGAAAACGGCCACGGCTATGATGATGTAAAAGAAGCCATCACTTCGCGTCGTGTTTCTTATCCCAAGTTCAGAATCCTGGTTACTGAGGCTCCATTTTATCCTCCTGTAACACTGCGAATACAGAGAGGACTAACAAGTCTGCTGGGTTATTATAAATCAGGCTTTATTAGTGTATAGTGGCGAATACAAAGTCCTGGTACAATTCAAACATGATGACGACCTCTCTTCTCTCTAGGTGGTTTTTCACTCCCCCAACAACAAGCTACGTCACGACTTGAGCATCCTTCCAGCTGTTCTATATTGATGCTCAAGCGTGCTGTAGACTTGCACACCTAGCTGATACTAATAATACCCTCATTCTGCTACCAAAGAATCGTCACATCCTGCACATGACTGCTTAGCCTCACTTCCGTATATTGGGCCTTACGTTCACCACAGGCTGTTCTTCCGGAAACCAGAAAAACGCAGTCTGCAGATGACACCCACACAGTGAGCTTTTGATTCGGATTTTGCACGTAATTGATTTGCTATCCAAGCTATATCCCATTTCGTGCCAATGGGACGATTTTTCCACCTTTGATGACGTCCACACAATGAGCTTTCACTATCTTGCTACTGTTCCAATCTTATTATTGTTCATTTCTTGCTACTGTTCCTATCTTGTTACTGTTCCTATCTTGTTATTGTTACTGGGGTGGGGGATGTGGGTGTGGGGGGATGTTTGGTGGGTGAGCGATGTGTGTATGGGTTGGGGGATGTGTAGGTGTGGGGATGTGGGGATGGGTGGGGGATGGGGCATTATGTGTGCCTGGGTTGTGTGTGTTGTTGGGGGGATGTGTGGATGGGTGGGGGTGTGCCTCATAACATAGTAATATGCATTGTTTATGTTTACAATTTTCATTTGACAATGTTTTTTTCCTATGTGAATGTTTTATGCACTACTGATGAACGAAAGATGATTGATTGGAGGGGCCGAATGTGATACGGGCCTGAGTGCCCAATTTGTTACTCTTTGAAAATAAAGTATGTTCGTTCGTTCGTTCCTCTCGTGTTACTGTTCATATCGTGTTACTAATCCTATCTTGTTACTGTTCATATCGTGTTACTAATCCTATCTTGTTACTGTTCCTATCTTGTTACTGTTCCTATCTTATTTCTAATCCTATCTTGTTACTGTTCCTATCTTGTTACTGTTCCTATCTTATTACTAATCCTATCTTGTTACTGTTCCTATCTTCTTACTAATCCTATCTTGTTACTGTTCATATCTTATTACTAATCCTATCTTGTTACTGTTCATATCTTGTTACTGTTCCTATCTTCTTACTAATCCTATCTTGTTACTGTTCCTATCTTCTTACTGTTCCTATCTTATTACTAATCCTATCTTGTTACTGTTCCTATCTTGTAACTGTAACTATCTTGTTACTGTTCCTATCTTGTTACTGTTCCTATCTTGTTACTGTTCCTATCTTGTTACTGTTCCTATATTATTACTAATCCTATCGTGTTACTGTTCCTATCTTGTTACTGTTCCTATCTTGTTACTGTTCCTATCTTGTTACTGTTCCTATCTTGTTACTGTTCCTATCTTGTAACTGTAACTATCTTGTTACTGTTCCTATCTTGTTACTGTTCCTATCTTGTTACTGTTCCTATCTTGTAACTGTAACTATCTTGTTACTGTTCCTATCTTGTTACTGTTCCTATCTTGTTACAGTACAGGACTGTCGCTATACGAACTCCCAAGTTCAGGTTTATATTGTGCTTTACCTAGATTGGGAGTCTCCGTGGAGAAGTGGTTAACCCACCCGTCTCGCGTTCCGAAGGCTGATGGTTCGATTCCGGTTCACAATTGCAGTTTTCTTGGAGACTCCTGTGGGTTGTCGCTGGAGCTACGGAGTTCGTGCTTTGTAGGACACTTTCGGCAGGCCGCCTTGCGGAAAGAGACCCTATCATGTGGGACAAAACCCGGTGTAATGAAGTCGACCCTCTCACCCTTTAAACCGTTGTTAAACTACGTAGAGAATTTAAGAACACGATTACCCCCCCCCCCCCCCCCCCCCCCAGTGACGATAACCGTTACCAGTGATTCAGCAACATCGCAGTAGGGTCCGCGCTTCCACACTAGCACAAATTGTTTAGTTAGGAATGCTAAATGCGCAGTCAGAATGACGCATCAAACACTGTAACTGTCATTATCATCATCCACTGCCTTGCTGGCGTCTGCGATCATGCCTCTCCACACATTGTGATCTCCGACGACATGGTTCAGTTTGTGTGTTGACTCCATTCCGAACTGCACGCCAACTTAAAGACTTAATTCTTCCAAAGGATTAACAACCAACCACCCAACTAACCAACTATCTGGGCTCAGTGGACTATAAAAAGAACACCAGTTTTTGGGCTATAAGTAGCTACTTGTCTGAATCTTTACAGAAATAGATGGTCTACCAGCGCGGCGCACATCTTGAACATTGCTAGTGCTGCGAAATTTCTTAATTAAATTGCTAACGCATTCGGATGAGGAGCTTGAGTATCAGGACATGTAATCATAAATTGTTGAACAACCACATATATCTCCTGGATTGGGATTACGAGTTCGGACACCGTCCAGGTCGTACGCGCCGTGGATGAATGCATCAATGGCACAATCTTAGTGCCGCTTTTATGATATAGCTTCTATCTTTTGAGTGATAGTGTTTTCATAAATAGTACTTGTGCTAATTACATGACAATGTGAACTGTGGTCAACATGAAACAGTGCAATAAATGATGACAATGATTTGGACTTCTTTTGAGTTATTCGTATAAATATGTGACTCTAGCGTGAGAGTTAGAGAGAGAGAGAGAGAGAGAGAGAGAGAGAGAGAGAGAGAGAGAGAGAGAGAGAGAGAGAGAGAGAGACAGACAGACACAGAGAGAGAGAGAGAGAGGGGGAGAGAGAGAGGGAGGGAGAGAGAGAGTGAGAGAGAGAGACAGACAGACAGACAGACAGACAGACAGACAGACAGACAGAGTAAACTGCAATCTGTTAGTGAACAGGGACAAGCCATAAAGATTTAATAGCAGAGTAGTGAGAAAGGAATAAGCATGGCGCAGATAGCTACTAACATCAAAGTCAAACAATAAAAGCCGCGCCATGGCAGATTGCTGTCGTAGACCTATTTGTACTAAAGACTATCCAGCATACAGACGCGCCCTAATAGGAATGCTATAATGCCTGTATCTTCCATTACTGTTATCATTACGCTCGCTGTCCTCACACAAACACTGTAGCAGATCAACGGGAACCAGAATTCCAACTAAACTGAAATGATCGCAGTAACGATAGTGTTCCACGTCAATAAATCTTTATTGCAGGCGATCAGTCGAACAGACAAATGCATGACCGATCCCATGTTAATGGGAGGGGCGGTCCGAAATATAATAAATAATAATTAATGATTTATAAATATATTAACTTAGCTGTCGAACTCGATGCCGTGTTAATATTGAAATACATGACGAATGTAAATCATACTCCATATCGTTCTGTGATTATTTGACGTTCCTGGTGGCTAAACAATGTAACTTACGGACTTCTGCGTGCAGCTGATTCTATGACTTCGAGCTGACTTTGAACCGGCACATTATGACGCCATAAACTTTATCATTTTCTCGGCTCTACACATCCATCTGCTAAACATCCTTCTTCTGCAGATCGTGCCGTTATTTCCTCCTCTTGTTGTAATATCAAATGTTATATCCATAAGGTTCTTCGGTTGGCTACTAATGTAAATGTATCGGTGTTGTCATTTTCTGCGCCCTTCATCCATGATGTTTCCAAACTTTCCTCTATGGTAACGTAGTTCCCATGTGACGTCATATGGCAACATTTTTATTCATGCACTTCTCAATTAACTCCTTCTGTTCCGTTTGCCATAATTTCGTATTTAATTCTAAATAATTGACTCTTGCCTCCGACGCCACATGGCAAGAAAGGTTTATGCCATGTCTCGTAGGGGATCTCCTAAAACTGAATCCCTGGGATCCAATATTCGTAACCCAATGTCAATATGGGAATTCATGCAAACTTGAGGATTTGTTTTTAAAATTAAGTACAGGAACCGTGTTTATTAACTACTCAGATTGTGGTATGTTTAACTTAAATTGCATGGTTTTCATTGTGGAAGACAAACGTTGTTTCAGTTTGATATTGTCGGTTTGAAGCATGGCTTTTACTATTTTCTTTTCAAGTTGCATATTCTTTACAGGACTTCGCAGTCGTTACCAGCATTTTACTGCCATTGTTGATGTCTTGGCATGTTTGTTTTTTTACGTTCAGTAACGACCGGCTCCCATACCAACACGTTAAAACTAGCTAGACACGGACTGCTCTTTTACTTTTAACTCCATCCATCCATCATGTGCCATGCCGATAATCGTGGGCGGTCATGTTCTGTCATCTCACTCGATCACCAGAGTCGTGGATCAGTTCTGTGTTCCTGTCTCGACCATGTCACGTGGCCAAGCCATCCAGGTATTTACTTCTCGGTCGTTCCCTTGGTCTCTTCCCTTCGAACTTGCCAATTGTCACCAAGTTCTCCAATTAATTTCTTCTCATTACATTACTATTAACTAATTCTATTTAATTTATTACAGCATAATATTCTCATCTTATATATAAATTAGGATGTGCGTATGTATCTCTGTATGTATTTATGTATCTCTGTCCGTATGGCCTTTATTTGTTCGCGAACGGCCCATCCGATTGAGATGAAATTTTCTACACGCCTTCCTTTTAATCCAGCGCTGCCAACTGTGATATTTTGTTAGTGTGAAATCGCCTGCTTACTCAGTATTATTTCATTTTTCATTTTTCATCATAATTTCATATATCTCAGGGGACCTAACTCTGTAAAAGTTATTTCAAGGGGCATAACTTTTCTGTATAACTTATAGTCATATTGTGGCATCGTTTTCAAAGATTTATAAACTCTTTGTCCATAGTTATGTACCGGCATATGAGTTATAATAAATAATGATACAATCTGTAAGGCATTTTCAAAGTTTTCATAAAAATAATGCACAATGCATAACATTGTAACTCATCTTTTTTTGCTTAAGAAGTTACTGTAGTCATGCAGGTGATTAGAAAGAGTTTTCATTAAAAATAATGGATGGTGAGGACATTCTTTTAAGTTACTTTTTTTGTTGTATGAATTTAATGAGAACTTATATGACTACTTATATGAATTAAATGAGATGCTCCCCACCAGGGACTGGGCGAAGCCGGACAGGGTCAGGCAGACAGATAGACAGACAGACAGACAGATAGACAGTCGGGAACAGGAACTTATATGACTACTTATATAAATTAAATGAGATGCTTCACACCAGGAGCTGGGCGATGCCGGGTCAGACAGACAGACAGACAGACAGATAGTTGGTAACGGGAACTTATATGACTACTTATATGAATTAAATGAGATGCTCCCCACCAGGGACTGGGCGAAGCCGGGCCGGGTCAGACAGACAGACAGACAGACAGACAGACAGACAGTCAGTCGGTAACGGGAACGAGAACTTATATGACTACTTATATGAATTAAATGAGATGCTCCCCACCAGGGTCTGGGCGAAGCCGGGCAGGGTCAGCTAGTTGTTTATATTGAGATATATTTTCAGAAACCCAGTTCACAATGCAAGCAGATATGGTACCAGATACTAAGATGTGGCTGTTGGCAGATGACGCAAATTGTAGATAGTAAGTGCTCAGAATGACACACCTGGATCTACCTGGTTTAACAGCCAATGGAGTATGTAGTAGGCTCATAACTTTGGAATCGTTGTACCATTATGGAACGAGTGGTGTATGAAGAGCCTATGGCTGAAGGTCAACAGTAAGGCACACCCAGCCATAAGTGGACGACATTATTTCTATGCACTGTGGGATGTGGATTTTAATTCCTGAGAATAATTCGTTAAAATGTCTAGGGGGTATTATTGATTCTCTGTCACTGGTAAGAATGCAGGGTGATCAGGGATATTTACCACAAATCCCAGGAGGAAAGAGTTCCATCCTTGAAACAATGGCATCTGTGTGTAGGTTTCCCTTCCCACTTCATCACCCTTAAATTAACTATAGATGCTAGAAGGATATTGATTGCTCACAACATATAAACAACCACTTGTTGGACACCACATTTACTTGATGTACACAACACTTTTGGACAAACAGTTCAGGTATTAACTCAAGATCTGTAGTTACATATATATATAGGTGTAATAAACACTATGCATTTTCAGACAGGCATGGGAATGATATGCAGTATTACAACATAGTACCCAGTGACCCCAGAAAAAAACAAGGTTATTACAAACAACACAACAACCACAAATTGGTTCTGCTAACTTGACTCATTGTACCTAGATAAAATCACATTGGTCTAGGTGCAGAAACCCAACATACATACATTTATTTCTGACACCATGTACAATTCTCATATTTAAAAATAATGAGTGGGTGTCAAAATATTATACATATATGTCATAACATAACCCTTTAGGTGTACACCATTACCATGTAAAACAATCTTTACCCTTTTCCTGTCATTGAAGAAAACCACACTCATGAAAACAGTTGATACTAATAATTAAATTAATTAATTATAGTGTTCATTTAGGCGTTGCGGATGGGCATTCTTCTCCAGTGCAAAGCAGTTAATGTCCATAATTATCCGTGCAGAATTATACTCACAGTCATTTTCTACTCACAGTATGTCCACCGAAGTTGGCTGGCGAATGTTTCTAATCCATAATCCAAGAATAGAATTATACATAAGCACATATTCTCTCCATGAGACTGAATTTAAGAATACTCGGTTGCCATTTGGGTTGTGTTCCAATTGAAATTGATGCCTAGGTCTGTCATACTTTCAGGAGATGCAACTTAAGCTCTGCAGAAGGTTCTTCCCTATATCATCTTATCGATGAAAAGATGACGACTGTCCAACAGCTCGGTTTATGTTAACCGTTTCCCAATTTAGTTCAAAAGGCTTTGTCACACACCCGGTTCATGTTGATAGGCCATCCCACACTTGATGATGGGCAGTTAGGCTGACATGGGACCAGCATAGAGTTCTCATTCATTCCATTTCTGTGTAGAACATACAGTGGTGAATCATTCATTTGGTTTCATCTGAAGATTCTGCTGCAGGCATGTAACTGAAGAATATTACTCCACCACATATCCAGGTTTGCAAGCCATCGGGTGATTCCTTTGGTTGCAGGCGTAAAGGCATTTACTCATCTAGCTGCTTTCATATGGTTCTTTTGATGGTGTTCAGGTTTTGGACCTTGAGGTAATCTGGTGTAGTTATGGTTCAGATGTTCTGAAGTTGGTACATTTGTTTGTATTGGCTATAATGTTGTTTCAGTGTCTCTTCCCATTTGTTTGAGTTGGTGTTCATAGCTAGAACTTGGTGTTGCATGGCTGGAACCTTATGTTTGACTTTTGCAGCTGTGAGATGTTCTTTCGAAGACTTATCCATTGTGGATATTAACTTGGTAATCCAACCAACAGTTGAAGGTTACTCACTGTTGTTAGTTTTAGTAACTTGAAGAAGGATTGTCCCAGTTTCACTGACTTGGTTGAATGATGAGGCCATTGGTGATACTTCTCAGAAGTAACGCAAACGATACACTGTTGTCAGTACTCTGATGATCTTCATCTTTGTAGATTATTAGATCTTGAAGTCCATCCTGGATATTCCTACTAAAATAGGACTTAATCACTCACCCAGTCAGTTGTCTTCTAATTTATCTGTTGCTCGCTATGGAGCTATTGAGTGCCGCAGTAAACATTGAGGTATTGCTAGATCCAGACTATGGTTTGGACATTCACTTTATGGCTGTTTACCCAGGATCCAGTGTTAGTGATATAGTCCCACCAAATTCAACCACCACCTGCTTCTCTTCTATAGAAAAGGGATGACAAAGAATACAACACTAGCATTAACCTACTGTGTTATGATAAAAGGTTTACAACACAATTACAAACACAAATACAAAACAACAAGGGGAGAAGGGGAAAGGAGTGGGTGTCCATGTTCCACTGTCCCTCATTGCTGAGTTGAGCCATTCTGACTCTTCATAGTGAGTAAGATATTTTCTCACTTATATTTTGTTCTGTTGTTACTGGGACTATTAGATGGGTGAAGTCATTCTGTCCATCCAACATGTTGATATTGTCTCTCTCATTACTTGAAGAGAATAGCCTATACAGAATCCCTGTGGTTTCTAATGCCGCGTCTTCCTTTCGGCACTATAATCATCATTAGGTCAAGACTATTCAACCTTGGCTTCTTAAAGTACTGACAAACACATGGATTCTTACATCAACATCCTCTAATCCCAAGGTGCAACATTAAAATGTATCTTCCCACAGTAAAAAGTAACAATCAGAACAGAGAAAATTCTCATACCAAAAAAAAACATACATGTACATTTCTCTGATATTAAGTACATGATAATCATACATAATAATCATAATGATGACGCAGGGAGCCTAGGTTTTTGAATTATCTTCATGAACTAAAACATCCATTGTTTTCCCCCCACTGCGTACAGCACATGAGGATAGTAATCGCTGTGATATGTTTTGCCAATGACTGCTATTATTCGGAGGGTATTTATAAGAATAACTTATGCCGCATGGTCCAGTCTTCTGAATATTGCAAGCAATTTATTCACATCAATCTTCGCTTCTGTTTCTACTACGGTGAGGCGATGCGGAGTGAATCCTATCCGAACATGCACTTACATCACACGTTTAATTGTTCATGAATTTATATTCACCCATGGCCTGTCCCTAACACTATTTTATGAAATGATTATATGTTCACCCTCATATGGAGTGGTTACTAATCTGTTAACAAAAGAATGGTACTAAAATTTAGCACTATATTTCCAAGTTACAGATTATAATGTGGCAAAATATTTTATCCCCTGACTAAGTAAGAGTCAGGAATATGCGTAATCATTTGTATGTCCCCGCATGGATAAAACAAGTTCAGAGACATCCTTACCAGTGCATTTACACTACATAGGATATTTGAAGGTGGCAGACACCAGTTCTCTACTTGTGCAGTATGAAATCAAGAGTCTGCTCCTACATTGAGAAAATGTTTCTTTAAAGTCCAATCTCTACAGTACATAAATTATTTGCAGATTTCTAAGCATTGATAGGGATATATAGTTCCATTGCATAGAAGTTATTTTTCATAGGACTATGAAATTGGCAGAAACGAGTTTTCTTCTCTGAAGTATGAATCAGGAGTCTTTCCTAAATTGAAAAGAGTTTCTGACATGAGAGTTGATACTCTATGTACTACAGTACACATACTATTCATAGGTTATAAACACTATTTAGTTAGATATAAGTTCATAATGCCTATAAAAGATATTAACATAGGGATTTGAAGACATAGGAAAAATTACAGCGTGGCGCCCACCTGTGTTTCCTTAGTAAACATCATCCAGCCTGGTTTAAGAGAATTGTAACTAATTCTTAATTAAACATACTGGTCAATGTAATACATAAATATATCTTAATAATGTAGATAACATACCAATAGCTTGAAGAGAATCATGGTTTTAAAACAAACTACCTTCTCCCCGAAGGGAAAGGTCGACTTTCTTGTCTGGTGTCTTGACTAGAAATGGCCGCTTCAGTCTTTGTTTTCCCCCTCGCCAGGACTGGCCAGATAAGGGAGAGAAAACAAGCCAAACTAAATTTAGCTGTGCCACGGTCAGTCTATCGCTGTTTTATTTTCTCCTACATTAAGTAAGTTACTTAAACAGTAATTGTAAGGGTTTGTTTATTTTTAAGGGAGTCCATAAATAGGAAAGGGTAGGGACGTTTTTATTATACCACACGCCTCCCCAATTTAAGCCATTTATTTCTTTCAGAAAATAAATGGTCAAATAGTACTCTACAATTTCCGTCTTTACATTGACTCACCTAGTATCCATTCCTTATTAATTTCTTGCATTACTTCCCTATGTTATATAATCAGAGCCACGTCCATTTTCTTTTAGTCACGACAACTGGCATAACCTTAAAGGATTATTTCTCTTTTAGTGAAAGAGTGTAGCACCCTCTCCACTGTTGTCAGCTATTGTTTGAAATATGAGTGGTTATCTGATAATTTGTTACTTTCCAGTACTGGTTTGTCTGCATCAAACCGACTTTTTGAAGCAATTGAGATATCAATAAGCTTGATTTCTCTCTCATTAGATTATCAATCTTGAGATTATGTTAAAACCGACGGTTAATTCTGCGTCTACTGATAGCATATTAAACTCGCCCGTCTCCCTGTAAGTTAGACGTTTGTTTTAACTATAGATCTGGTATTTAAAGGAAGCTAAAGATGGTTCCTGTTGAAATACATTTTCATCCAACACATCATGTGTTTGGGTTATAAGTCGAGTTATGGGATTTTCCGATCAGTTTTGATAACTACTGATTAGAGTGGTGTCCCTTTCTCTTGTGGGTTTTCCCGGAGAATCTCGTCTAACATGTAAACAAGGTCCAACTTTTCTAGATTTCCGTTCTGAACCGACTATTCCGGGGAACATGAATCTATCAGAAACGAAGTAATTCTTAGCTTACTCTCTCTCTCTCTCTCTCTGCTTTTCCTTCTAACCTAGATCTATTTTACGCTAGAATCCTTATTAGTAATTCTAACTTGATGTGTTTGAGTTTCACTCTGTATTTGTTGCTTTGGTGTTGAATTACGAGCAATTTTGCGTCGCTTGGCGTACATTGATCGTCGTCTACCTCCCTCCAGGTTTTAGGACTATTTTCAACTTAGCAACATACATTGTTATGTAGGTTCAGAAGTATTGTCTCCTACCATATATAATCAGTTCAGTGAGAAGTTAAAAGCCCCTTTTTGTGATTCCTGTGATAGTCTTCCAGACAATCAAGTTGCTGGTTCACTTTCCAGTTATGGATGTGGGTTACTAGTTTTTGTAAAATTACTATTACATCTGTATATCCCTCTAATACTGGCGTCTCCTGAGTTGTGTCCTCAAGATAACAGGTAAGGTACTCTTAATGTTTCTCTCCAGTTTTGTTTTCGTCCGTTTAATACGTGGAAACTCTGGATTTATTTAGATTGACGAAGGTCTATCTTTGAACTGTTATATAATTTACTAGCTGGATTCCTGATTGAAATTCCTACTCTAGTAAATATCAAGCAATTCTTCAGCTATATGCTCCAATTTGCTTGGTTTTTACACAGCTATATTCCATTTTTCTAGCATGGGTTCACTGTATAAGTTTTAGGCGTTTCCTCTGTCTTTACGTCAAAGGGTTCGTCCTATCTATAAACAGCATCTATTTCAGGAGTTGTTTATTTAATTGTTGCTTTTACTGATTCGTATCAGTTATTTAAGCTAATCTCTGTTAGTCTGGATCTGCTTTCACATATTTAATGCTGGCATATAATCCTAGTCAGAACTGAGATGTAGAAATCTGTTTCGTCTTGCGACTGATTTCTGATTAATCTACCTTTTAGTAGGCTTCGAGCATTATCTAGAATTTAGTTACTCGGTTAGTTTTAAAGAAAATACAATTGAGTCGCGCGCCTCTATTGTACCACTTATTTTTGCCCTTCTTAATTCTTCCCTTATGAGAATATTAATGTTAGTTAGGCAATTATTGAAATAACTTTACGTAAGCTAATCGCTAACTAAAAGCTGTTTCACTCCTCTTTTTGATGAGGACTTCTCATAGTGAACATTTCACTTAATGAGATTAAACTGTAAATTTCAAAGCTAAGGAGCCAATTTTCTGAAATGTTTAGTCTCTTACTAGAGTCTAGCACAGATTTTTTCCGGTATCTCCTGAAGTTCATTTGAAATTCCAATTTATATAGTTAATTCTTTAATTATACCTTTTACATACCTATACGGTCTGTTTCCTCTACCATTAATAATGGAATCGGGGTGGATAATTTAAAGAAATACCTTATATTCTGTTGGGTCAGTAAGTGAGTTGATCAGTTTCACTTACATCACCAGGTGAATATTTTGGTTGCCCCTATTTATTAACATATGGGCCATCTGAGTTAGTTAATACTACTACTCATATCACCGGTGGAGTAGAATAAGTGTCGGTATGGCTTTTCTTCCTAAGTATCCATCAGTTATTCACTTTACTTTACTACCGGTGTTGTAGAACATGTTATGTCATATGAAAAAAAAGGATTAAATTAGGGTGCCCCTAAATACTGCAAATTCTTACAATATTCCTTCCCTTCCATTAACTATGTCTACATTTTTGCAAGTGGTGGTTTTGGCCTTACCATTAGTTCATTTACTTTAGTTACTGCTATTTTCCCCTGGTTTAATTCATCTCTCAGGTATTATTTACTTTCCTACTGAATCATCATTTGTTGATTAAATTTTTCCCTTAAAAAAAAATTTATTGGATTTTTAACTTACTGTCCTAATTATCTATAAAATTGTCTATCACTCTCTGCTGCCTTGGTAACTTTTCAATATTACATATTACAAGCAGATCAAGCATGAAAATACAATGATAATCAATGACAAAATAATTAATTAACACATGATTCATATGTAGGAACATAAACCTTATGGATACATAATATAGTAGTGTGTTCATGAGTACACCACTTTTAAACCATTTAAAGAAAATACCAGAGTAGCGGAACCATACCTCAAACATCAAATGGGAATGACTATGAATTCTAAACATTCACTGAATTACCTATCTTATGTGAGTTTACCATCAATAAGATATAAAATATGAGTTTTTAAAACAAAATCTCATACCCAACAACCAACTACCTGATGCAGCTGCCAGAATCAAGATATTACCTGTGAACAGTTTTGTACCAAAAAAAAACCTATATTTATCTGAGCCATTATGGGTTCATATAACACTTGACTCAGCTCATACTAATGAGTGATTAGGTCTGTTAATAACACTATAACATTCTGAAGTGACTTGGTTTACCTGCGAGAGGTTTTCCCTGAATTCATATACTCACCATAATACACCAATTGTGATGTTTACCATGAGTTTTAAATTCACGGACTACTCCACTACTAGGTGAAGTCCGTACCGGGCGGGACCACACATGTGGGATGTGGATTTTAATTCCTGAGAATAATTCGTTAAAATGTCTAGGGGGTATTATTGATTCTCTGTCACTGGTAAGAATGCAGGGTGATCAGGGATATTTACCACAAATCCCAGGAGGAAAGAGTTCCATCCTTGAAACAATGGCATCTGTGTGTAGGTTTCCCTTCCCACTTCATCACCCTTAAATTAACTATAGATGCTAGAAGGATATTGATTGCTCACAACATATAAACAACCACTTGTTGGACACCACATTTACTTGATGTACACAACACTTTTGGACAAACAGTTCAGGTATTAACTCAAGATCTGTAGTTACATATATATAGGTGTAATAAACACTATGCATTTTCAGACAGGCATGGGAATGATATGCAGTATTACAACATAGTACCCAGTGACCCCAGAAAAAAACAAGGTTATTACAAACAACACAACAACCACAAATTGGTTCTGCTAACTTGACTCATTGTACCTAGATAAAATCACATTGGTCTAGGTGCAGAAACCCAACATACATACATTTATTTCTGACACCATGTACAATTCTCATATTTAAAAATAATGAGTGGGTGTCAAAATATTATACATATATGTCATAACATAACCCTTTAGGTGTACACCATTACCATGTAAAACAATCTTTACCCTTTTCCTGTCATTGAAGAAAACCACACTCATGAAAACAGTTGATACTAATAATTAAATTAATTAATTATAGTGTTCATTTAGGCGTTGCGGATGGGCATTCTTCTCCAGTGCAAAGCAGTTAATGTCCATAATTATCCGTGCAGAATTATACTCAGTCATTTTCTACTCACAGTATGTCCACCGAAGTTGGCTGGCGAATGTTTCTAATCCATAATCCAAGAATAGAATTATACATAAGCACATATTCTCTCCATGAGACTGAATTTAAGAATACTCGGTTGCCATTTGGGTTGTGTTCCAATTGAAATTGATGCCTAGGTCTGTCATACTTTCAGGAGATGCAACTTAAGCTCTGCAGAAGGTTCTTCCCTATATCATCTTATCGATGAAAAGATGACGACTGTCCAACAGCTCGGTTTATGTTAACCGTTTCCCAATTTAGTTCAAAAGGCTTTGTCACACACCCGGTTCATGTTGATAGGCCATCCCACACTTGATGATGGGCAGTTAGGCTGACATGGGACCAGCATAGAGTTCTCATTCATTCCATTTCTGTGTAGAACATACAGTGGTGAATCATTCATTTGGTTTCATCTGAAGATTCTGCTGCAGGCATGTAACTGAAGAATATTACTCCACCACATATCCAGGTTTGCAAGCCATCGGGTGATTCCTTTGGTTGCAGGCGTAAAGGCATTTACTCATCTAGCTGCTTTCATATGGTTCTTTTGATGGTGTTCAGGTTTTGGACCTTGAGGTAATCTGGTGTAGTTATGGTTCAGATGTTCTGAAGTTGGTACATTTGTTTGTATTGGCTATAATGTTGTTTCAGTGTCTCTTCCCATTTGTTTGAGTTGGTGTTCATAGCTAGAACTTGGTGTTGCATGGCTGGAACCTTATGTTTGACTTTTGCAGCTGTGAGATGTTCTTTCGAAGACTTATCCATTGTGGATATTAACTTGGTAATCCAACCAACAGTTGAAGGTTACTCACTGTTGTTAGTTTTAGTAACTTGAAGAAGGATTGTCCCAGTTTCACTGACTTGGTTGAATGATGAGGCCATTGGTGATACTTCTCAGAAGTAACGCAAACGATACACTGTTGTCAGTACTCTGATGATCTTCATCTTTGTAGATTATTAGATCTTGAAGTCCATCCTGGATATTCCTACTAAAATAGGACTTAATCACTCACCCAGTCAGTTGTCTTCTAATTTATCTGTTGCTCGCTATGGAGCTATTGAGTGCCGCAGTAAACATTGAGGTATTGCTAGATCCAGACTATGGTTTGGACATTCACTTTATGGCTGTTTACCCAGGATCCAGTGTTAGTGATATAGTCCCACCAAATTCAACCACCACCTGCTTCTCTTCTATAGAAAAGGGATGACAAAGAATACAACACTAGCATTAACCTACTGTGTTATGATAAAAGGTTTACAACACAATTACAAACACAAATACAAAACAACAAGGGGAGAAGGGGAAAGGAGTGGGTGTCCATGTTCCACTGTCCCTCATTGCTGAGTTGAGCCATTCTGACTCTTCATAGTGAGTAAGATATTTTCTCACTTATATTTTGTTCTGTTGTTACTGGGACTATTAGATGGGTGAAGTCATTCTGTCCATCCAACATGTTGATATTGTCTCTCTCATTACTTGAAGAGAATAGCCTATACAGAATCCCTGTGGTTTCTAATGCCGCGTCTTCCTTTCGGCACTATAATCATCATTAGGTCAAGACTATTCAACCTTGGCTTCTTAAAGTACTGACAAACACATGGATTCTTACATCAACATCCTCTAATCCCAAGGTGCAACATTAAAATGTATCTTCCCACAGTAAAAAGTAACAATCAGAACAGAGAAAATTCTCATACCAAAAAAAAACATACATGTACATTTCTCTGATATTAAGTACATGATAATCATACATAATAATCATAATGATGACGCAGGGAGCCTAGGTTTTTGAATTATCTTCATGAACTAAAACATCCATTGTTTTCCCCCCACTGCGTACAGCACATGAGGATAGTAATCGCTGTGATATGTTTTGCCAATGACTGCTATTATTCGGAGGGTATTTATAAGAATAACTTATGCCGCATGGTCCAGTCTTCTGAATATTGCAAGCAATTTATTCACATCAATCTTCGCTTCTGTTTCTACTACGGTGAGGCGATGCGGAGTGAATCCTATCCGAACATGCACTTACATCACACGTTTAATTGTTCATGAATTTATATTCACCCATGGCCTGTCCCTAACACTATTTTATGAAATGATTATATGTTCACCCTCATATGGAGTGGTTACTAATCTGTTAACAAAAGAATGGTACTAAAATTTAGCACTATATTTCCAAGTTACAGATTATAATGTGGCAAAATATTTTATCCCCTGACTAAGTAAGAGTCAGGAATATGCGTAATCATTTGTATGTCCCCGCATGGATAAAACAAGTTCAGAGACATCCTTACCAGTGCATTTACACTACATAGGATATTTGAAGGTGGCAGACACCAGTTCTCTACTTGTGCAGTATGAAATCAAGAGTCTGCTCCTACATTGAGAAAATGTTTCTTTAAAGTCCAATCTCTACAGTACATAAATTATTTGCAGATTTCTAAGCATTGATAGGGATATATAGTTCCATTGCATAGAAGTTATTTTTCATAGGACTATGAAATTGGCAGAAACGAGTTTTCTTCTCTGAAGTATGAATCAGGAGTCTTTCCTAAATTGAAAAGAGTTTCTGACATGAGAGTTGATACTCTATGTACTACAGTACACATACTATTCATAGGTTATAAACACTATTTAGTTAGATATAAGTTCATAATGCCTATAAAAGATATTAACATAGGGATTTGAAGACATAGGAAAAATTACAGCGTGGCGCCCACCTGTGTTTCCTTAGTAAACATCATCCAGCCTGGTTTAAGAGAATTGTAACTAATTCTTAATTAAACATACTGGTCAATGTAATACATAAATATATCTTAATAATGTAGATAACATACCAATAGCTTGAAGAGAATCATGGTTTTAAAACAAACTACCTTCTCCCCGAAGGGAAAGGTCGACTTTCTTGTCTGGTGTCTTGACTAGAAATGGCCGCTTCAGTCTTTGTTTTCCCCCTCGCCAGGACTGGCCAGATAAGGGAGAGAAAACAAGCCAAACTAAATTTAGCTGTGCCACGGTCAGTCTATCGCTGTTTTATTTTCTCCTACATTAAGTAAGTTACTTAAACAGTAATTGTAAGGGTTTGTTTATTTTTAAGGGAGTCCATAAATAGGAAAGGGTAGGGACGTTTTTATTATACCACACGCCTCCCCAATTTAAGCCATTTATTTCTTTCAGAAAATAAATGGTCAAATAGTACTCTACAATTTCCGTCTTTACATTGACTCACCTAGTATCCATGCCTTATTAATTTCTTGCATTACTTCCCTATGTTATATAATCAGAGCCACGTCCATTTTCTTTTAGTCACGACAACTGGCATAACCTTAAAGGATTATTTCTCTTTTAGTGAAAGAGTGTAGCACCCTCTCCACTGTTGTCAGCTATTGTTTGAAATATGAGTGGTTATCTGATAATTTGTTACTTTCCAGTACTGGTTTGTCTGCATCAAACCGACTTTTTGAAGCAATTGAGATATCAATAAGCTTGATTTCTCTCTCATTAGATTATCAATCTTGAGATTATGTTAAAACCGACGGTTAATTCTGCGTCTACTGATAGCATATTAAACTCGCCCGTCTCCCTGTAAGTTAGACGTTTGTTTTAACTATAGATCTGGTATTTAAAGGAAGCTAAAGATGGTTCCTGTTGAAATACATTTTCATCCAACACATCATGTGTTTGGGTTATAAGTCGAGTTATGGGATTTTCCGATCAGTTTTGATAACTACTGATTAGAGTGGTGTCCCTTTCTCTTGTGGGTTTTCCCGGAGAATCTCGTCTAACATGTAAACAAGGTCCAACTTTTCTAGATTTCCGTTCTGAACCGACTATTCCGGGGAACATGAATCTATCAGAAACGAAGTAATTCTTAGCTTACTCTCTCTCTCTCTCTCTCTGCTTTTCCTTCTAACCTAGATCTATTTTACGCTAGAATCCTTATTAGTAATTCTAACTTGATGTGTTTGAGTTTCACTCTGTATTTGTTGCTTTGGTGTTGAATTACGAGCAATTTTGCGTCGCTTGGCGTACATTGATCGTCGTCTACCTCCCTCCAGGTTTTAGGACTATTTTCAACTTAGCAACATACATTGTTATGTAGGTTCAGAAGTATTGTCTCCTACCATATATAATCAGTTCAGTGAGAAGTTAAAAGCCCCTTTTTGTGATTCCTGTGATAGTCTTCCAGACAATCAAGTTGCTGGTTCACTTTCCAGTTATGGATGTGGGTTACTAGTTTTTGTAAAATTACTATTACATCTGTATATCCCTCTAATACTGGCGTCTCCTGAGTTGTGTCCTCAAGATAACAGGTAAGGTACTCTTAATGTTTCTCTCCAGTTTTGTTTTCGTCCGTTTAATACGTGGAAACTCTGGATTTATTTAGATTGACGAAGGTCTATCTTTGAACTGTTATATAATTTACTAGCTGGATTCCTGATTGAAATTCCTACTCTAGTAAATATCAAGCAATTCTTCAGCTATATGCTCCAATTTGCTTGGTTTTTACACAGCTATATTCCATTTTTCTAGCATGGGTTCACTGTATAAGTTTTAGGCGTTTCCTCTGTCTTTACGTCGAAGGGTTCGTCCTATCTATAAACAGCATCTATTTCAGGAGTTGTTTATTTAATTGTTGCTTTTACTGATTCGTATCAGTTATTTAAGCTAATCTCTGTTAGTCTGGATCTGCTTTCACATATTTAATGCTGGCATATAATCCTAGTCAGAACTGAGATGTAGAAATCTGTTTCGTCTTGCGACTGATTTCTGATTAATCTACCTTTTAGTAGGCTTCGAGCATTATCTAGAATTTAGTTACTTGGTTAGTTTTAAAGAAAATACAATTGAGTCGCGCGCCTCTATTGTACCACTTATTTTTGCCCTTCTTAATTCTTCCCTTATGAGAATATTAATGTTAGTTAGGCAATTATTGAAATAACTTTACGTAAGCTAATCGCTAACTAAAAGCTGTTTCACTCCTCTTTTTGATGAGGACTTCTCATAGTGAACATTTCACTTAATGAGATTAAACTGTAAATTTCAAAGCTAAGGAGCCAATTTTCTGAAATGTTTAGTCTCTTACTAGAGTCTAGCACAGATTTTTTCCGGTATCTCCTGAAGTTCATTTGAAATTCCAATTTATATAGTTAATTCTTTAATTATACCTTTTACATACCTATACGGTCTGTTTCCTCTACCATTAATAATGGAATCGGGGTGGATAATTTAAAGAAATACCTTATATTCTGTTGGGTCAGTAAGTGAGTTGATCAGTTTCACTTACATCACCAGGTGAATATTTTGGTT
The DNA here is from genome assembly GCA_963921405.1 of Cepaea hortensis. Taxonomy (NCBI): domain Eukaryota; kingdom Metazoa; phylum Mollusca; class Gastropoda; order Stylommatophora; family Helicidae; genus Cepaea; species Cepaea hortensis. The sequence continues at coordinate 49,287,610 of OY992892.1, read as the reverse complement.
GCCTATATTTATTAACATATGGGCCATCTGAGTTAGTTAATACTACTACTCATATCACCGGTGGAGTAGAATAAGTGTCGGTATGGCTTTTCTTCCTAAGTATCCATCAGTTATTCACTTTACTTTACTACCGGTGTTGTAGAACATGTTATGTCATATGAAAAAAAAGGATTAAATTAGGGTGCCCCTAAATACTGCAAATTCTTACAATATTCCTTCCCTTCCATTAACTATGTCTACATTTTTGCAAGTGGTGGTTTTGGCCTTACCATTAGTTCATTTACTTTAGTTACTGCTATTTTCCCCTGGTTTAATTCATCTCTCAGGTATTATTTACTTTCCTACTGAATCATCATTTGTTGATTAAATTTTTCCCTTAAAAAAAAATTTATTGGATTTTTAACTTACTGTCCTAATTATCTATAAAATTGTCTATCACTCTCTGCTGCCTTGGTAACTTTTCAATATTACATATTACAAGCAGATCAAGCATGAAAATACAATGATAATCAATGACAAAATAATTAATTAACACATGATTCATATGTAGGAACATAAACCTTATGGATACATAATATAGTAGTGTGTTCATGAGTACACCACTTTTAAACCATTTAAAGAAAATACCAGAGTAGCGGAACCATACCTCAAACATCAAATGGGAATGACTATGAATTCTAAACATTCACTGAATTACCTATCTTATGTGAGTTTACCATCAATAAGATATAAAATATGAGTTTTTAAAACAAAATCTCATACCCAACAACCAACTACCTGATGCAGCTGCCAGAATCAAGATATTACCTGTGAACAGTTTTGTACCAAAAAAAAACCTATATTTATCTGAGCCATTATGGGTTCATATAACACTTGACTCAGCTCATACTAATGAGTGATTAGGTCTGTTAATAACACTATAACATTCTGAAGTGACTTGGTTTACCTGCGAGAGGTTTTCCCTGAATTCATATACTCACCATAATACACCAATTGTGATGTTTACCATGAGTTTTAAATTCACGGACTACTCCACTACTAGGTGAAGTCCGTACCGGGCGGGACCACACATGTGGGATGTGGATTTTAATTCCTGAGAATAATTCGTTAAAATGTCTAGGGGGTATTATTGATTCTCTGTCACTGGTAAGAATGCAGGGTGATCAGGGATATTTACCACAAATCCCAGGAGGAAAGAGTTCCATCCTTGAAACAATGGCATCTGTGTGTAGGTTTCCCTTCCCACTTCATCACCCTTAAATTAACTATAGATGCTAGAAGGATATTGATTGCTCACAACATATAAACAACCACTTGTTGGACACCACATTTACTTGATGTACACAACACTTTTGGACAAACAGTTCAGGTATTAACTCAAGATCTGTAGTTACATATATATAGGTGTAATAAACACTATGCATTTTCAGACAGGCATGGGAATGATATGCAGTATTACAACATAGTACCCAGTGACCCCAGAAAAAAACAAGGTTATTACAAACAACACAACAACCACAAATTGGTTCTGCTAACTTGACTCGTACCTAGATAAAATCACATTGGTCTAGGTGCAGAAACCCAACATACATACATTTATTTCTGACACCATGTACAATTCTCATATTTAAAAATAATGAGTGGGTGTCAAAATATTATACATATATGTCATAACATAACCCTTTAGGTGTACACCATTACCATGTAAAACAATCTTTACCCTTTTCCTGTCATTGAAGAAAACCACACTCATGAAAACAGTTGATACTAATAATTAAATTAATTAATTATAGTGTTCATTTAGGCGTTGCGGATGGGCATTCTTCTCCAGTGCAAAGCAGTTAATGTCCATAATTATCCGTGCAGAATTATACTCACAGTCATTTTCTACTCACAGTATGTCCACCGAAGTTGGCTGGCGAATGTTTCTAATCCATAATCCAAGAATAGAATTATACATAAGCACATATTCTCTCCATGAGACTGAATTTAAGAATACTCGGTTGCCATTTGGGTTGTGTTCCAATTGAAATTGATGCCTAGGTCTGTCATACTTTCAGGAGATGCAACTTAAGCTCTGCAGAAGGTTCTTCCCTATATCATCTTATCGATGAAAAGATGACGACTGTCCAACAGCTCGGTTTATGTTAACCGTTTCCCAATTTAGTTCAAAAGGCTTTGTCACACACCCGGTTCATGTTGATAGGCCATCCCACACTTGATGATGGGCAGTTAGGCTGACATGGGACCAGCATAGAGTTCTCATTCATTCCATTTCTGTGTAGAACATACAGTGGTGAATCATTCATTTGGTTTCATCTGAAGATTCTGCTGCAGGCATGTAACTGAAGAATATTACTCCACCACATATCCAGGTTTGCAAGCCATCGGGTGATTCCTTTGGTTGCAGGCGTAAAGGCATTTACTCATCTAGCTGCTTTCATATGGTTCTTTTGATGGTGTTCAGGTTTTGGACCTTGAGGTAATCTGGTGTAGTTATGGTTCAGATGTTCTGAAGTTGGTACATTTGTTTGTATTGGCTATAATGTTGTTTCAGTGTCTCTTCCCATTTGTTTGAGTTGGTGTTCATAGCTAGAACTTGGTGTTGCATGGCTGGAACCTTATGTTTGACTTTTGCAGCTGTGAGATGTTCTTTCGAAGACTTATCCATTGTGGATATTAACTTGGTAATCCAACCAACAGTTGAAGGTTACTCACTGTTGTTAGTTTTAGTAACTTGAAGAAGGATTGTCCCAGTTTCACTGACTTGGTTGAATGATGAGGCCATTGGTGATACTTCTCAGAAGTAACGCAAACGATACACTGTTGTCAGTACTCTGATGATCTTCATCTTTGTAGATTATTAGATCTTGAAGTCCATCCTGGATATTCCTACTAAAATAGGACTTAATCACTCACCCAGTCAGTTGTCTTCTAATTTATCTGTTGCTCGCTATGGAGCTATTGAGTGCCGCAGTAAACATTGAGGTATTGCTAGATCCAGACTATGGTTTGGACATTCACTTTATGGCTGTTTACCCAGGATCCAGTGTTAGTGATATAGTCCCACCAAATTCAACCACCACCTGCTTCTCTTCTATAGAAAAGGGATGACAAAGAATACAACACTAGCATTAACCTACTGTGTTATGATAAAAGGTTTACAACACAATTACAAACACAAATACAAAACAACAAGGGGAGAAGGGGAAAGGAGTGGGTGTCCATGTTCCACTGTCCCTCATTGCTGAGTTGAGCCATTCTGACTCTTCATAGTGAGTAAGATATTTTCTCACTTATATTTTGTTCTGTTGTTACTGGGACTATTAGATGGGTGAAGTCATTCTGTCCATCCAACATGTTGATATTGTCTCTCTCATTACTTGAAGAGAATAGCCTATACAGAATCCCTGTGGTTTCTAATGCCGCGTCTTCCTTTCGGCACTATAATCATCATTAGGTCAAGACTATTCAACCTTGGCTTCTTAAAGTACTGACAAACACATGGATTCTTACATCAACATCCTCTAATCCCAAGGTGCAACATTAAAATGTATCTTCCCACAGTAAAAAGTAACAATCAGAACAGAGAAAATTCTCATACCAAAAAAAAACATACATGTACATTTCTCTGATATTAAGTACATGATAATCATACATAATAATCATAATGACGACGCAGGGAGCCTAGGTTTTTGAATTATCTTCATGAACTAAAACATCCATTGTTTTCCCCCCACTGCGTACAGCACATGAGGATAGTAATCGCTGTGATATGTTTTGCCAATGACTGCTATTATTCGGAGGGTATTTATAAGAATAACTTATGCCGCATGGTCCAGTCTTCTGAATATTGCAAGCAATTTATTCACATCAATCTTCGCTTCTGTTTCTACTACGGTGAGGCGATGCGGAGTGAATCCTATCCGAACATGCACTTACATCACACGTTTAATTGTTCATGAATTTATATTCACCCATGGCCTGTCCCTAACACTATTTTATGAAATGATTATATGTTCACCCTCATATGGAGTGGTTACTAATCTGTTAACAAAAGAATGGTACTAAAATTTAGCACTATATTTCCAAGTTACAGATTATAATGTGGCAAAATATTTTATCCCCTGACTAAGTAAGAGTCAGGAATATGCGTAATCATTTGTATGTCCCCGCATGGATAAAACAAGTTCAGAGACATCCTTACCAGTGCATTTACACTACATAGGATATTTGAAGGTGGCAGACACCAGTTCTCTACTTGTGCAGTATGAAATCAAGAGTCTGCTCCTACATTGAGAAAATGTTTCTTTAAAGTCCAATCTCTACAGTACATAAATTATTTGCAGATTTCTAAGCATTGATAGGGATATATAGTTCCATTGCATAGAAGTTATTTTTCATAGGACTATGAAATTGGCAGAAACGAGTTTTCTTCTCTGAAGTATGAATCAGGAGTCTTTCCTAAATTGAAAAGAGTTTCTGACATGAGAGTTGATACTCTATGTACTACAGTACACATACTATTCATAGGTTATAAACACTATTTAGTTAGATATAAGTTCATAATGCCTATAAAAGATATTAACATAGGGATTTGAAGACATAGGAAAAATTACAGCGTGGCGCCCACCTGTGTTTCCTTAGTAAACATCATCCAGCCTGGTTTAAGAGAATTGTAACTAATTCTTAATTAAACATACTGGTCAATGTAATACATAAATATATCTTAATAATGTAGATAACATACCAATAGCTTGAAGAGAATCATGGTTTTAAAACAAACTACCTTCTCCCCGAAGGGAAAGGTCGACTTTCTTGTCTGGTGTCTTGACTAGAAATGGCCGCTTCAGTCTTTGTTTTCCCCCTCGCCAGGACTGGCCAGATAAGGGAGAGAAAACAAGCCAAACTAAATTTAGCTGTGCCACGGTCAGTCTATCGCTGTTTTATTTTCTCCTACATTAAGTAAGTTACTTAAACAGTAATTGTAAGGGTTTGTTTATTTTTAAGGGAGTCCATAAATAGGAAAGGGTAGGGACGTTTTTATTATACCACACGCCTCCCCAATTTAAGCCATTTATTTCTTTCAGAAAATAAATGGTCAAATAGTACTCTACAATTTCCGTCTTTACATTGACTCACCTAGTATCCATGCCTTATTAATTTCTTGCATTACTTCCCTATGTTATATAATCAGAGCCACGTCCATTTTCTTTTAGTCACGACAACTGGCATAACCTTAAAGGATTATTTCTCTTTTAGTGAAAGAGTGTAGCACCCTCTCCACTGTTGTCAGCTATTGTTTGAAATATGAGTGGTTATCTGATAATTTGTTACTTTCCAGTACTGGTTTGTCTGCATCAAACCGACTTTTTGAAGCAATTGAGATATCAATAAGCTTGATTTCTCTCTCATTAGATTATCAATCTTGAGATTATGTTAAAACCGACGGTTAATTCTGCGTCTACTGATAGCATATTAAACTCGCCCGTCTCCCTGTAAGTTAGACGTTTGTTTTAACTATAGATCTGGTATTTAAAGGAAGCTAAAGATGGTTCCTGTTGAAATACATTTTCATCCAACACATCATGTGTTTGGGTTATAAGTCGAGTTATGGGATTTTCCGATCAGTTTTGATAACTACTGATTAGAGTGGTGTCCCTTTCTCTTGTGGGTTTTCCCGGAGAATCTCGTCTAACATGTAAACAAGGTCCAACTTTTCTAGATTTCCGTTCTGAACCGACTATTCCGGGGAACATGAATCTATCAGAAACGAAGTAATTCTTAGCTTACTCTCTCTCTCTCTCTCTCTCTGCTTTTCCTTCTAACCTAGATCTATTTTACGCTAGAATCCTTATTAGTAATTCTAACTTGATGTGTTTGAGTTTCACTCTGTATTTGTTGCTTTGGTGTTGAATTACGAGCAATTTTGCGTCGCTTGGCGTACATTGATCGTCGTCTACCTCCCTCCAGGTTTTAGGACTATTTTCAACTTAGCAACATACATTGTTATGTAGGTTCAGACGTATTGTCTCCTACCATATATAATCAGTTCAGTGAGAAGTTAAAAGCCCCTTTTTGTGATTCCTGTGATAGTCTTCCAGACAATCAAGTTGCTGGTTCACTTTCCAGTTATGGATGTGGGTTACTAGTTTTTGTAAAATTACTATTACATCTGTATATCCCTCTAATACTGGCGTCTCCTGAGTTGTGTCCTCAAGATAACAGGTAAGGTACTCTTAATGTTTCTCTCCAGTTTTGTTTTCGTCCGTTTAATACGTGGAAACTCTGGATTTATTTAGATTGACGAAGGTCTATCTTTGAACTGTTATATAATTTACTAGCTGGATTCCTGATTGAAATTCCTACTCTAGTAAATATCAAGCAATTCTTCAGCTATATGCTCCAATTTGCTTGGTTTTTACACAGCTATATTCCATTTTTCTAGCATGGGTTCACTGTATAAGTTTTAGGCGTTTCCTCTGTCTTTACGTCAAAGGGTTCGTCCTATCTATAAACAGCATCTATTTCAAGAGTTGTTTATTTAATTGTTGCTTTTACTGATTCGTATCAGTTATTTAAGCTAATCTCTGTTAGTCTGGATCTGCTTTCACATATTTAATGCTGGCATATAATCCTAGTCAGAACTGAGATGTAGAAATCTGTTTCGTCTTGCGACTGATTTCTGATTAATCTACCTTTTAGTAGGCTTCGAGCATTATCTAGAATTTAGTTACTCGGTTAGTTTTAAAGAAAATACAATTGAGTCGCGCGCCTCTATTGTACCACTTATTTTTGCCCTTCTTAATTCTTCCCTTATGAGAATATTAATGTTAGTTAGGCAATTATTGAAATAACTTTACGTAAGCTAATCGCTAACTAAAAGCTGTTTCACTCCTCTTTTTGATGAGGACTTCTCATAGTGAACATTTCACTTAATGAGATTAAACTGTAAATTTCAAAGCTAAGGAGCCAATTTTCTGAAATGTTTAGTCTCTTACTAGAGTCTAGCACAGATTTTTTCCGGTATCTCCTGAAGTTCATTTGAAATTCCAATTTATATAGTTAATTCTTTAATTATACCTTTTACATACCTATACGGTCTGTTTCCTCTACCATTAATAATGGAATCGGGGTGGATAATTTAAAGAAATACCTTATATTCTGTTGGGTCAGTAAGTGAGTTGATCAGTTTCACTTACATCACCAGGTGAATATTTTGGTTGCCTATATTTATTAACATATGGGCCATCTGAGTTAGTTAATACTACTACTCATATCACCGGTGGAGTAGAATAAGTGTCGGTATGGCTTTTCTTCCTAAGTATCCATCAGTTATTCACTTTACTTTACTACCGGTGTTGTAGAACATGTTATGTCATATGAAAAAAAAGGATTAAATTAGGGTGCCCCTAAATACTGCAAATTCTTACAATATTCCTTCCCTTCCATTAACTATGTCTACATTTTTGCAAGTGGTGGTTTTGGCCTTACCATTAGTTCATTTACTTTAGTTACTGCTATTTTCCCCTGGTTTAATTCATCTCTCAGGTATTATTTACTTTCCTACTGAATCATCATTTGTTGATTAAATTTTTCCCTTAAAAAAAAATTTATTGGATTTTTAACTTACTGTCCTAATTATCTATAAAATTGTCTATCACTCTCTGCTGCCTTGGTAACTTTTCAATATTACATATTACAAGCAGATCAAGCATGAAAATACAATGATAACACATGATTCATATGTAGGAACATAAACCTTATGGATACATAATATAGTAGTGTGTTCATGAGTACACCACTTTTAAACCATTTAAAGAAAATACCAGAGTAGCGGAACCATACCTCAAACATCAAATGGGAATGACTATGAATTCTAAACATTCACTGAATTACCTATCTTATGTGAGTTTACCATCAATAAGATATAAAATATGAGTTTTTAAAACAAAATCTCATACCCAACAACCAACTACCTGATGCATCTGCCAGAATCAAGATATTACCTGTGAACAGTTTTGTACCAAAAAAAAACCTATATTTATCTGAGCCATTATGGGTTCATATAACACTTGACTCAGCTCATACTAATGAGTGATTAGGTCTGTTAATAACACTATAACATTCTGAAGTGACTTGGTTTACCTGCGAGAGGTTTTCCCTGAATTCATATACTCACCATAATACACCAATTGTGATGTTTACCATGAGTTTTAAATTCACGGACTACTCCACTACTAGGTGAAGTCCGTACCGGGCGGGACCACACATGTGGGATGTGGATTTTAATTCCTGAGAATAATTCGTTAAAATGTCTAGGGGGTATTATTGATTCTCTGTCACTGGTAAGAATGCAGGGTGATCAGGGATATTTACCACAAATCCCAGGAGGAAAGAGTTCCATCCTTGAAACAATGGCATCTGTGTGTAGGTTTCCCTTCCCACTTCATCACCCTTAAATTAACTATAGATGCTAGAAGGATATTGATTGCTCACAACATATAAACAACCACTTGTTGGACACCACATTTACTTGATGTACACAACACTTTTGGACAAACAGTTCAGGTATTAACTCAAGATCTGTAGTTACATATATATAGGTGTAATAAACACTATGCATTTTCAGACAGGCATGGGAATGATATGCAGTATTACAACATAGTACCCAGTGACCCCAGAAAAAAACAAGGTTATTACAAACAACACAACAACCACAAATTGGTTCTGCTAACTTGACTCATTGTACCTAGATAAAATCACATTGGTCTAGGTGCAGAAACCCAACATACATACATTTATTTCTGACACCATGTACAATTCTCATATTTAAAAATAATGAGTGGGTGTCAAAATATTATACATATATGTCATAACATAACCCTTTAGGTGTACACCATTACCATGTAAAACAATCTTTACCCTTTTCCTGTCATTGAAGAAAACCACACTCATGAAAACAGTTGATACTAATAATTAAATTAATTAATTATAGTGTTCATTTAGGCGTTGCGGATGGGCATTCTTCTCCAGTGCAAAGCAGTTAATGTCCATAATTATCCGTGCAGAATTATACTCACAGTCATTTTCTACTCACAGTATGTCCACCGAAGTTGGCTGGCGAATGTTTCTAATCCATAATCCAAGAATAGAATTATACATAAGCACATATTCTCTCCATGAGACTGAATTTAAGAATACTCGGTTGCCATTTGGGTTGTGTTCCAATTGAAATTGATGCCTAGGTCTGTCATACTTTCAGGAGATGCAACTTAAGCTCTGCAGAAGGTTCTTCCCTATATCATCTTATCGATGAAAAGATGACGACTGTCCAACAGCTCGGTTTATGTTAACCGTTTCCCAATTTAGTTCAAAAGGCTTTGTCACACACCCGGTTCATGTTGATAGGCCATCCCACACTTGATGATGGGCAGTTAGGCTGACATGGGACCAGCATAGAGTTCTCATTCATTCCATTTCTGTGTAGAACATACAGTGGTGAATCATTCATTTGGTTTCATCTGAAGATTCTGCTGCAGGCATGTAACTGAAGAATATTACTCCACCACATATCCAGGTTTGCAAGCCATCGGGTGATTCCTTTGGTTGCATGCGTAAAGGCATTTACTCATCTAGCTGCTTTCATATGGTTCTTTTGATGGTGTTCAGGTTTTGGACCTTGAGGTAATCTGGTGTAGTTATGGTTCAGATGTTCTGAAGTTGGTACATTTGTTTGTATTGGCTATAATGTTGTTTCAGTGTCTCTTCCCATTTGTTTGAGTTGGTGTTCATAGCTAGAACTTGGTGTTGCATGGCTGGAACCTTATGTTTGACTTTTGCAGCTGTGAGATGTTCTTTCGAAGACTTATCCATTGTGGATATTAACTTGGTAATCCAACCAACAGTTGAAGGTTACTCACTGTTGTTAGTTTTAGTAACTTGAAGAAGGATTGTCCCAGTTTCACTGACTTGGTTGAATGATGAGGCCATTGGTGATACTTCTCAGAAGTAACGCAAACGATACACTGTTGTCAGTACTCTGATGATCTTCATCTTTGTAGATTATTAGATCTTGAAGTCCATCCTGGATATTCCTACTAAAATAGGACTTAATCACTCACCCAGTCAGTTGTCTTCTAATTTATCTGTTGCTCGCTATGGAGCTATTGAGTGCCGCAGTAAACATTGAGGTATTGCTAGATCCAGACTATGGTTTGGACATTCACTTTATGGCTGTTTACCCAGGATCCAGTGTTAGTGATATAGTCCCACCAAATTCAACCACCACCTGCTTCTCTTCTATAGAAAAGGGATGACAAAGAATACAACACTAGCATTAACCTACTGTGTTATGATAAAAGGTTTACAACACAATTACAAACACAAATACAAAACAACAAGGGGAGAAGGGGAAAGGAGTGGGTGTCCATGTTCCACTGTCCCTCATTGCTGAGTTGAGCCATTCTGACTCTTCATAGTGAGTAAGATATTTTCTCACTTATATTTTGTTCTGTTGTTACTGGGACTATTAGATGGGTGAAGTCATTCTGTCCATCCAACATGTTGATATTGTCTCTCTCATTACTTGAAGAGAATAGCCTATACAGAATCCCTGTGGTTTCTAATGCCGCGTCTTCCTTTCGGCACTATAATCATCATTAGGTCAAGACTATTCAACCTTGGCTTCTTAAAGTACTGACAAACACATGGATTCTTACATCAACATCCTCTAATCCCAAGGTGCAACATTAAAATGTATCTTCCCACAGTAAAAAGTAACAATCAGAACAGAGAAAATTCTCATACCAAAAAAAAACATACATGTACATTTCTCTGATATTAAGTACATGATAATCATACATAATAATCATAATGACGACGCAGGGAGCCTAGGTTTTTGAATTATCTTCATGAACTAAAACATCCATTGTTTTCCCCCCACTGCGTACAGCACATGAGGATAGTAATCGCTGTGATATGTTTTGCCAATGACTGCTATTATTCGGAGGGTATTTATAAGAATAACTTATGCCGCATGGTCCAGTCTTCTGAATATTGCAAGCAATTTATTCACATCAATCTTCGCTTCTGTTTCTACTACGGTGAGGCGATGCGGAGTGAATCCTATCCGAACATGCACTTACATCACACGTTTAATTGTTCATGAATTTATATTCACCCATGGCCTGTCCCTAACACTATTTTATGAAATGATTATATGTTCACCCTCATATGGAGTGGTTACTAATCTGTTAACAAAAGAATGGTACTAAAATTTAGCACTATATTTCCAAGTTACAGATTATAATGTGGCAAAATATTTTATCCCCTGACTAAGTAAGAGTCAGGAATATGCGTAATCATTTGTATGTCCCCGCATGGATAAAACAAGTTCAGAGACATCCTTACCAGTGCATTTACACTACATAGGATATTTGAAGGTGGCAGACACCAGTTCTCTACTTGTGCAGTATGAAATCAAGAGTCTGCTCCTACATTGAGAAAATGTTTCTTTAAAGTCCAATCTCTACAGTACATAAATTATTTGCAGATTTCTAAGCATTGATAGGGATATATAGTTCCATTGCATAGAAGTTATTTTTCATAGGACTATGAAATTGGCAGAAACGAGTTTTCTTCTCTGAAGTATGAATCAGGAGTCTTTCCTAAATTGAAAAGAGTTTCTGACATGAGAGTTGATACTCTATGTACTACAGTACACATACTATTCATAGGTTATAAACACTATTTAGTTAGATATAAGTTCATAATGCCTATAAAAGATATTAACATAGGGATTTGAAGACATAGGAAAAATTACAGCGTGGCGCCCACCTGTGTTTCCTTAGTAAACATCATCCAGCCTGGTTTAAGAGAATTGTAACTAATTCTTAATTAAACATACTGGTCAATGTAATACATAAATATATCTTAATAATGTAGATAACATACCAATAGCTTGAAGAGAATCATGGTTTTAAAACAAACTACCTTCTCCCCGAAGGGAAAGGTCGACTTTCTTGTCTGGTGTCTTGACTAGAAATGGCCGCTTCAGTCTTTGTTTTCCCCCTCGCCAGGACTGGCCAGATAAGGGAGAGAAAACAAGCCAAACTAAATTTAGCTGTGCCACGGTCAGTCTATCGCTGTTTTATTTTCTCCTACATTAAGTAAGTTACTTAAACAGTAATTGTAAGGGTTTGTTTATTTTTAAGGGAGTCCATAAATAGGAAAGGGTAGGGACGTTTTTATTATACCACATGCACATTAGACACTGGTTGACTACCATGGCATACTATATAAATGGGGCGGGTTGAGCATAGTTAATGTTTATTCTGAAGAAATCACTGAGCAAGTATAGATTTAAAAAATAATAATAACAATAAAAATGTCGCATGTGTTAATTGCATGAGTTAACACTATTCTGAATTTGCTGAAATTTTGGATTTGTTATTTCTTGATACGATAGTGATTTCACCACAGTTAACTTATTAATAAATTAATGTATGCAGCTAAAATAATTGGATTAAAATTGGCACAAATTATGAAAAAACATCTTTCATTAAAGTATTAAAGTTCAGTTGATATTGATTATAGTTTTTGAAAGGATATTTTTGAATGAGACATAACTTAATCAGAATGAATTATCCATGATTATGTATGCTTAGTTCCAGTAAGGCTACATTTAAAGAATATACAACACACATATCATTGGCAACATGATGATGGATAATGGATTATCATTGGGGATTACCGTGTTGTGTTGTTTGGATGATATATGATTTCATGTCAGTCTTTGAGACCAGAGATTGTGTATGTCGGTTTTGCGTAGACTGGAAGGCAACTTTTCTCTGATTATTCTGGGCAATGTATTTTAGACAGTAAGCATAACAGAGTTTGCTGGTTGGGGATGTCGTAGCCTGCGCCTACATGGGCAAGTTTGGAGTATGTCGATGGTTATCGTATCCTGAGCGTAAGTGGGCAAGTATGGCGTAAGTCGATATACATTTCTCAAAAAATAAGCTTAGTGTCATGAAACAGAAGACACCTATTATATATTATTTGTGCAAGCAACTGGTCTACCCAGAGGGGTCGGCATGATGATTATTCACTTACTGAATGGATATGTTGATGACTTCTTCTTCTTCTTCGTTCATCCGGATTTTTTTTCGGACGTGCCTGTTTACAGCAGAGCTGCGTTCTTGCGCCGGTAGGCCGACACATCCGACTTCTGCGGGCATTTGTTGACGGGGTTAACCTTCCCGGTATTGATGACGGGATTATGATATACTCTATTGACAATAGTAGTTGATTGTGCTGAAATATTGAAGTCGAAGTAACATATTGCGTTAGGATATGCAGTTTAAGATAGTCAAAGTCTTATATGATAAACTAGTAATATAAATAGAACTTTCAAAATGTTATGAACAAGTTTGATTTTATAGACATGATTTGAATAGTTTTCTGTTCATTGCAGTCTGTCGCAAGTGCTGGAATAAACAGAATTTTTAGAAATTAGAAATTAGAATTTATGATTAAAAATATTATGTTGTATATGTAAGTGTATAAATGAGATTGGTGGGAAAATTTGGAATACAACATTAGTTGGAATCCAGTTTCTTTAACTTTTTTAATTGGCGGGGGTGAGTGTTAAGTTGCTGGTTATATACACGAATGAAACTTACACCCGCACGATGGTTCGTTGTTGCTGAGGCACGTTTTGTTACGAGATTCGGGAGAAGAGAATTCTCTCCTGGGCTGGGATTACGAGTTCGAACGCCATTCAGATCGGACGCGTCGTAAATGAGTGAAATAATGGCACAATCATAGTGTATCTTTCATGATGTAGTGTTTAACTTTTGAGTGATGGTGTTTTCATAAAGAGTGCTTGTGCGAATTACATGATAATGTGAACTGTGGTAAATATGAAACTGCAATTGATGGTCAGGCGGATTTGGACTTCTGTTGAGTTATTCATCTAAATTTGTGACTCTAGCGTGAGAGCTGAAAAGATAAAGAGATTGGCGTGAGAGCTGAAAAGAGAAGGAGAGAGAGAGAGAGAGAGAGAGAGAGAGAGAGAGAGAGAGAGAGAGAGAGAGAGAGAGAGAGAGAGAGAGAGAGAGAGAGTAAGCTGCGATCTGTTTGTGAACACGGACAACCCATAAAGATTTAATAGCAGAGTAGTGAGAAAGGAATAAGCATGGCGCAGATATCTATTAACATCAAAGTCGGACAAACGAAGCCGCGCCATGGCAGATTGCTGTCGTAGACCTATTTGTACGAAAGACTATCGAGCATACAGACGAGCCCTAATCGGAAGGTTTATGTAAGTTAACACCAATGTAGCTGAGTGTAGCGTAACGTTGACTATTTTGTTAGACAATAATCAGAAATAGCAACAAATAGCTTTCAGGATTCAGAAAGACTAATCACTGCCGAAGAAGAGGGCCGAAATTGCTCGTATTCTAGACTATGATTTGAACAAGTCCCAGGAATGACCAAGTCTTCAGACAGTGTCCAGGCAAGGACATGTATAGAGAACAACCGTACTAGTACTCTGCACAGTCTGCTTAAGTAACCCTGCTACTAATGCCTGAAAGATAAAAGAACCCCCAAATCTGATCCTTTCTCTCAGCACGGAGAAAGACAGAGTACAATTATCAAGTTACAACTTTCACTATATAAATAACTCACTCTTAATATATTAATGTTAAATTCTAGTAACTAGTTGCTTTAGATAAAACATAGAACAACATACGGTTTTATTTAATTACACTACATATCCTCCGCGGGAGGGTTTTGCAAATGCCCTGCTTATTCTATAAGTTTGTTTATAAATTGTCTGTGATTTTAATCAGGGATTGTGCCCATGAGGCCAAAACAACTATTAAAGTAGCCAGGTTGGGTGTTCCAGACGGTTTATCTTGAGTACTTAGCTGCGAACTCCTCTCCTGGTTGTCGACTAGGCTGGTGTCAAGGTAAGGTATCCTCTCCTCCTCCTTTGCGTTGATTCACACACACACACACACACACACACACACACACACACACACACAGGCAAGAGAGAGAGAGAGAGAGAGAGAGAGAGAGAGAGAGAGAGAGAGAGAGAGAGAGAGAGAGGTCGTAGTAACATTGCCACGACACAGCTTACGTTACACAACTTACGTTATGCTGACATTGTACAGTGAATGTGTAATGCCATCTACCGAAAACATGCCAGGGATGCTGGTTGGTGGAAATAATATAAATAACTTACGCTATGCTGACGACACTGTCTTGATAGGAACAAGACAGAACGATCTATACGCAATGATAGATACAGTGGTTGTGGAGAGTGAATGAATGGGCCCTAGTTTGAATAATAGAAAGACAGAAGTCATGGTGACATCAAAGAAATAGAGTGTGCCTTAATGTGCAATTAAAGTACAGGACGTTATTATGGAGCAAGTGCAGAAATTCAGATATCTAGGCATATCGATAACATCAGATGGAAGATGCATTACTGAGATAAAGAGCAGAATAGGACAAGTAAAAACTGCATTCTGTCAAATGAAGAAAGTTTTGTGCAATAAGTCATTGTCCTTGAAAGTCAGAAAAAGAGTTCTTGCATGTTACACAGAACCAGCTTTAACATATGGCTGCAAGTCCTGGACATTTAGTAAACAGACGAAAAAATCCCCGAAAGCCTTGGAGATGTGGTTTTATATAAAAACGATGCGAATTAATTGAACAGCCAAAAAGAGCAATCAGGACGTTTTATGGGAAGCTGAGTTGCAAAGATAACTTATCACAAACATCAGAAAGAGGCAGTCATCATTTTTTGGCCATGTTATGAGAAGTCAAAAACTGTAACATATTGTGACAACCGGAAAGATTTGCAGAAAGAGAAATAGAGGAAGACAGCGTAAACAGATTATTTACGGTCTTGTGTCATGGCACGGAAGAGAGTCAACACACGAATTGATCCTTGACGTCAGGATCGTAATTTGTGGAGTTGCATGATCGCCCACGCCAGCCGGCAAGGCACCTGCGATGATGATGATGATGATGATGATGATGATGATGATGAGATCACATTTTGTGTTTCATTGTGTATAGCTACCTGGTCCCACTCCCAAAGCCAGGTAAGGATCACTCCAGACTTAATGGATGCCGAATCATAACCCTGCAAAACACGTATGGCAAAGTCCTCGAAAAGATAGAAGCACGCAATGCTCCAGCGACATTTGGAAAGTCGTAATCTGCTTCATCAAGGACTCGGGAGTTACCGCCTGGGAAGGACACCTGAGCCGATGCTGCAACTTTAGCATTTGATGTTTACAAGGGCTTCCAGGATAAACAGGAGACAGTGGCGGTAGCTCTTGACATAGAGGATGCGTATAACATGGTCAGTTATGTCATTGGCACCTTGCCGTCTTGACAGACGATACTTTGTGCTTCAAAAAGGCATAATAACTTTTACCCATGGCGGTAGCGAATGTGGCTGATAAGGCTAATTCGCGCTGTAAATGTTCGTTCACGGTAAGTGCATGTGAACACGTGGTCATTTCCACCATCATGCACCATCTTACGTCTGACACGCTCGGTGTGTAACTTATCTGCAATCATTTTCTCCTTTGTCTTTATTCAATTTCTGATGTTTGCTTTCCATGCAACACGTTCAGCGGCGACTTGCTCCCAATGTGCATTATCAATGCCTGTATCAATCATGTCCTGCTTACACACATCTTTGTACCTTAGTGGAGGCCGACCCTGAGATTTCTTATCCATCTGTAATTCACCAAAAAATATGTCCTTTGGTATTCTACCATAATCCATCCTCCTCAGATGTCCTATCCATCCAAGTCTACGAAGACTGAGCATGGAATAAACCGTCACACAACCTGATCCTTCCAATACTTCAGTATTTGTGATTTTGTCTTGCCACTTAATACCAAGAATTCTTCGCAGACACCGCTTATGAAAGCTGTTTACACGTTTCTCTTGGTGTGAGTAAGTTGTCCAGGTTTCACTTCCATAAAGAAGAGTACTAAGGACACATGCTTGATAGACAAGGACTTTTGTTTTGGCAGTAAGCTTCTTGCTCTCCCACTCTTTTTTTTTAAAACCTGTTCATTGTTGTTGCTGCCTTACCAATACGGATGTTGATTTCCTGATCTAGGGATAATTTGCTATTTACCACTGATCATAGATATGTAAACTGGTCTACCATCTCTAGTTCGGCGTCGTCAATTAAGATTGATGGTACTCCATGTGCACCTTGTGACATAATCTGTGTCTTCTTTTTGCTAATTGTTAAACCAAACTCAGAACAAGCATTGGAGAATGCAGATAGCAGACATTGTAATTCTTCTTCAGAGTGAGTCGTAACTGCAGCATCATCTGCAAAAAGCAACTCTCTGATCAGTACCCTCCTAATTTTGGTCTTGGCCTTCAATCTCTGAGCATTGTAGAGGCCGCCATCTGAGCGTGAGTGAATGTATATACCACCATCCTGATCACGAAAGCCATATTTCAGTAGAGGTGAAAAGTATATTCCAAAGAGGGTATGAGCTAGTACACAACTTTGCTTAACTCCACTCTTGATTTCAAACTCTTCAGAAGTTGCACCATCAAACTTGATTATATATGCCTGTGTGGAACGATTCCACAATGGACAGAAGAGTTGGTGGGCAGCTAATCTTCTTTAGTGCCTTGAACAGACCCTCACGACTGACCAAATCAAATGCCTTTGTGAGGTCGATGAAGGCAAGAAACAGTGGTTGATTTTGTTCACGGCATTTTTCTTGCATTTGACGCAATGAGAATATCATATCAATGGTAGACCAATCCTGTCGGAAGCCACACTATGATTCGGAGTAGACTTGATCTCCTAGGACTTGAAGTCTGCGCAGAACAATTCTGGCAAATACTTTTCCAACAATACACAGAAGTGAGATACCCCTATAGTTGTTGCAGTCGCTCCGATCGCCCTTGTTCTTGTACAGTGTTATGATGCTTGAATCTTTGAAATTCTGTGGGACTTGTCCTTCTCGCCAGCATAGCTATATTAGCTGGTTAATCTGTAGAGTGAGTGTGTCTTGCCCACTCCTGATAACTTCTATTTGGAATCCCATCCTTACCTGGAGCCTTGCCAGATGCAAGTTCATTAATAGACACTTAACTTCTGTTATGGTGGGAAGTGTGTCTAGGTGGTCAAGAGTTGGTAGAGCCTCTATGGCGTTGAGGGCATCATCCGCTAGTTTGGTCTCACTTGAGTAGAGCTCCAAATAGTGCTCTACCCATCTGTCCATCTGCTGTTTCTTATCAGTTATGATTTCTCCAGTTAGGTTTTCAACGGTGCACTTCTTTTGATCATTGGACCACAGGCTTTCTTTATTTATTCCTTCATACATGCTTCTGATGTTTCCCTTATCACTTGCGATTTGAATGGACTCACATAACATGATCCAATAATCATTTGCACACTGCATGGCAGCCTTCTGCACATCCTTCCTAGCTTGCTTAAGCTCACTCAGAGTGTTACGCGTTGGTCTTTCCTTGTTCCTTAAGAGAGCTATCTTCTTCTTATCAATCAAGGGCTGCAGAGTCTGGCTGTTTGCCGCAAACCAGTCCTGCTCTGATGATCCACAGTGCCGTAAACCCCTACGGCAGTTTTACAAATAGTTTCCTTAAGTTGACCCCACTTTTCATTTACTGTACACTTTTCTGGTGTATCAGTGAAAGCGTCTTCAAGTTGCTGTTGAAACTGAAAGCACTTTTTCAGGATAGTGAGTCTTAATAATATTAATCCTGGGGGTAGATTTGTGTTTAGCTGTTTAGATTCTCTTTGGTCTCAGTCTAACCCTTGCAACAACCAAAGAATGATCCATATCACAGTCATCACTGTGGTAACTTCGAGTCAATGATATATGGTTCAGATGTTGTCTCCGTGTGATAATGAAGTCCAGCTGGTGCCAATGGCCGGACCTTGGATGTTTCCATGTGACCTTATGCAGCTCTTTTTTTTTTTTTAAATGAGTTTGTAATACATAGATCATTTCTGGTGCAATGTTCCAGCAGCCTTTGCCCATTTTCATTCATGCGACCGATGTTGTATTTTCCAAGGCACACTGGCCATGAACTCGAGTCCTTGTCCACACGAATATTGAAGGCACCGAGCACATAAATGTAGTCAGTGATTTTGGTACTGCCTTGATCACGGAGTCTAACTCCTGATAGAACGAATCCTTCACATCATCAGAGGAATCGAGTGTCGGTGCATATGAAGTAATAATGGTGGCAAAACCACAAGAGGTTGCCGCAGGGATAATAGCCTTTCATTTCCTCCTGCTGGAATTTCAATCATTCCCAGTAGCGAATTCTTCACTGCAAAGCCCACACCGTGTTGCCTTTTTTCTGCCTGCCCTCTACCCTTCTAAAAAAAGGTGTAATTGTTTTCCCTGAGTGACCCTTCCTCGGCGAGGCGAGTCTCCTGCAGGCCAGCAATATCAATGTTAAGACGATTGAGTTCGGCATCAATAACAGCCGCTTTTCTCACATCGTCAATATTGGTTAAGTCAGTGGAAAATCCTGGACACATGGTTCTCACATTCCAGGTTGCAAGCCGTAGCTTGAGGTTTCTATTTTTCTTTTTATTAGTACCTGGTGCATTGGTTTTACAGCCTTCTAATTCAGATTTTGTCCTAGCCCCAAGCACCCATTGAAGCAGGCAAGCTGCGGCGGATCAGCACCCAATTGGCCAGCTTAGGCGTGCGGTAGCTTCTTCTTCTTCTTTCGTTCGCTTGAAATATGTCTATATCTGCAATGTCGTCTCTTGCATGAATTGAACTGTTTTTTTTTCAGTTCACACAGTGGTCCATAGAGTTTATCTTCCACTGTCGTCTCTCTAGGCCAGAAGGTTTGCCTAGATATGTTATATTTTGGGCAGTCTTGGAGTATGTGCTCTGCTGTCTGCGACGCCAATCCACATGTGCACATGGCTGTTTCACCAATCTTGAATTTTGTATACATGTGGTTGCGTAATCTATTGTGTCCTGTTCTGAGGCGCAGAATAATGACTTGTTCTGGTCTGTCCATAATGTGGTAGTGCGTGCGGTAGCTGATCAGTGACACCTGTAGGTGTCTCCCACCGTCAGAGGCAACGAGTGGCACCCCATGTCTACGCCAAATTACAGGGACTTATAACCCGTAATACTTGCCTCTCGCTTTGATTCCGAAACCGGTTAAGACCAGGGATGGAGTTACTGCCTCTCCATAGCACAAAGCCTGGGCTAAAATATAGAGATCATGTGTTGCCCATGCAGCATGATCCCTCTCTTGGCCTGCCTAGTTCACTCTAGAGGAAAGATAACACCTCTACATCTGGAACAAGACAAGCTTCAGAAGCTGCCGGATCAGCAAAGCAATGCTCTAACTGCCCGCCTGTCGGTGCTTCGATCCTAGACCAGCCGCCAACCAAGGCTTAGGGCCTGGTCTGCCCTGCCATGACATTTTGTCTTTATGTTGCATACCTCGCACCAGGGTAAGGCTTGTACCCTCCCAGTTGCGCTCTTTCGCATGAAGCCGTTAGCACAATGTGGAGTGTCGGGTATGGTAAGCGCCGCCCAACGTTCGGTGCTAACAGAAAGCAGGTAGTACCGTCTACTGTTATACGGTAGCTCAGTCATATCTGACTAAGACCTGACACCAAACTAACTAACTAACTAACTAACTAACTAACTAACTAACATTGTCAAGTATGATCCGTTAATAAACACACTGTTGGACATGGAAGTCTGCCCTTGCCTTGTTAGATGGGTTGCGACAGTCCTTTATGAGCGTGAGGTTGCACTGCGCATGGGTTCTTGGGCTTCTGACCCCTATACTATTACACCTGGGTTGCCGCAGGGATCTGCCTTGCTCCCCAGTGCTCTTTAATGTCTACACCAGCAAAATCACAGCCATTGAGACACCAGGTGTGGGTAGATTCTGGACATTTGCAGATGATGTGCTGGTGTACAGACAGGGCAGAGACAGGGCCAGTTTAGCGAAAGACTTACAGTTGGCAGTGAACAGGGTGGCGGAGTGGTGCAGGGACGCGGGGCCATTATATACCCAGACAAGGTATCGGTTGTGTGGTACTCCCTGGATAACCGGATCGTGAAGGTAGATGTCCCAGGTATTATGTTGAATGGATGTCCTCATAGTCGAGAGAGTAAATTGAAGTACTTGGGTATCACCTTTGACAGGTGTTTGTCTTTTAAGGATCACGTGGAGCTTTTGGTGGTGAAGGCTGGTAAGAAACTTAATGCATTGAGGGCTATGGCAGCAACCATGGTAGATCAGAGGATGCTGTACAGGCTCTTTCAGCAGTTAATAATTTCTATCATTGAGTATGGTTTGGGGCTGCTGACAGTATCAAAGAGCCAGCTTGAAAGGCTGGAGCGCATACAGATGCTGCCATGCGGTTAATCCTGTAGTGCACGAAGGACACACCAATTATATGCATGAGGCATATCCTGGCGCTATCAATAATGACGGATAGACATAGGGTCATTCAGCCCAAATGGTACCTGAGAGTTGCAGCACTCAGGGATCACCCGCTGCATGCAGAAATGGATATGGTCAAGGTTCATAGACAAAGACGAGGCAGGTCCTGGATGGCACAGGCAGAACTTTCTATACGTCAGGTGTGTGATCTAGAGACCATCAATCGTGAAAGAGAGTGGGTTGAAGTTCCGGAAGACATGACAGACTGGCACAATGTAATAACACTGAATCGTGAGTGCAGAGAATGAATGAATTTGAAGTGCAACAGCTGATCCAGAGCAACAAACATCAAGGTGACATAGTCATCTACACCGATGGGTCAGTGGTGAGAAACAGACGTAGCGGCTGGGGCTTTATTGCAAAGGCTAATGGACGAGTCTTGAAAAAGGAGAGTCTGGCATATGAGACTATGACCTCCATCATGAGAACGGAGGTGGAGTCAGTAAGAGCGGTATTCCGGTGGCTAGAGGAGACCACTGCAACACACGTTGTATTCATTACGGATTCAAAGAGTATGCTTAGTAAGGTGGAGAAAGGAATGTTTCGTGTGGAATGGCTCTCGTCGCTTCAGAGGTCACAGATTGTGATAATTGTATGGATATTTTGCCCTGGTCACGCGGGGTTACGGAGGAATGAACAGGCTGATAGGATAGCAGGGAATGCACCTCTTGGTGGTAGTTTGCCTACGGACAAGGGGGAGGTGGTCGTGCGCTTGTGGGACCAGGTGGAGAAGGCGGAGGAACAGATTGAGAACCCATATGTGGAAATATTGAGATTGCGGGGGATCGGCAGTGGTTCTGGAAGAATCTTAAAACTAAGAGGGAAGACCAGGATAACCTTTAATCAGATAGCGGTGGGAACGATTAGTAGTATAACTCTTCGCTGGTTGTTGAACGAGGGGACGGAGCACGTATGGGAATGTCCTGAGTGCAGTGATGTCTTTTCTTAACACAGCTCAACTCAACTGTGTATATTTGACTTTCTTTAATGTATATTGCTTATGATTAATAATATATGGTCGCTGTAACAGTCTGAGCTTGGTATAGTTTGTGCGACTCTTAAGGCATTTCGAAATCTTCTGTTGATGAGAATATAATCAATCTGATTTCAGATCGTATTGTCAAGACCCCTCCATGTCCATAATCTATTTTGATAAATGCGATACTATCTCGCGAAAATCGCGAACGACAACTTTAACGCGGGTTCAAGAGAGTTATTCTTCCATGTTGCATTGTGTGGACGGGGTATTTATTTCTCCAAACAAATCTAAATATTTCTGCATACGCCAAACGGTTAGGGAGTTTATTGTTTAGTTTGTATATTATCGGTAGATATACATAGCCACTTTAGTGTAACTAACATTTTTTTAAATTGCTTTTTAAGCACTCTTCCGAATCATCATCATCATCATCATCATCTTCCACTTCTGTCGTCAAGCGTCGTGGGGAGGAATAATTTGCGAATAACGAATAACGGTTATAAATATATTATGGGAGAGTTTATTCGGAGCTGGAGTCTGAATAAACAGAGTAGTTTATACGGAGCTGGAGTCTGAATAAACGGAGTAGTTTATACGTAGCTGAAGTATGAAGCTGTTTAAATATCAAGAATAATTTTCCAGATTGGTATCCCCAATAAAAATAATTGTGTCCCCATGCGAGTTAAAGAATTGTTAATCCCCAATAAAATTAATTGTGTCCCCATGCGAGTTAAAGAATTGTTAACTTGCGTTTCTGTACTCTTACTGTTTACAGGCTTCCATCTTTGTTTACATTACCGACCTACTATTTCCTGCTATTGATGTCCTCGCCCTCATAATTCCGATCCAAGCTGACAGTAATATGCGTCGCCTCAGAAAGACATGATTACAGATTAGGCAATTCAAACACCAGGCTTCCGACTTACTGGCCTGATGAATTAACAAATAAACAAGGAAATGCTACGCACATAAAGTGCAGGAAAACCTGGTATATGTGAAGCAGGTTGAAAAGAGAGAGGAGATAGATAGATAACGAAGCTAGTGTGAGAGACAGAGATATGAGAAAGATGTGTTGAAAGACATAAAAAAGTGATAACTTTTATATAATATAAATAAGATAATATAAGTGACAAAACATCTGTTCATAATCATAGTTCCTAATATTTTTTTTATTAAAAAGTCGCTTGCACCCAATTAATTGCTGAAAAATAAAAAAAATAAAAATGTGTTCAGCAGGGAATCGAACCAACAGCTCCCGCTTATCAGGCAGAGACACTTACCACTGTGATACTGAGGATATGATTTTGAATCAACAAAAGTATGTAACATAGCCACGCTCATGCCCCGATGACGTCACATACGTTAAGTCACGTGACTAGGCAAATCACGTGACCATGACCACCCGGGGTTTCCCGGACCGGGAAAAATCACGTGATAGTTCAGCTCTGAATAAACGGAGTAGTTTATTCGGAGCTGGACTCTGAATAGACACTTCCATATATTATATACTATAAATGAATGGGACATAACTCACTGTTCAGTGTTTAGTGAAATATCTTAATTAATTAACTGCTGTTTAATTTATGCAGCAGTTACAAGCTTACTTACTTACATTAATGCATGATATTTAATCAACAAAAGAAAGCTGTCGCTATGCGGTTAGGACATTAAGACAATACAATATGATAGTAGATGGTCGTGCTGTACCTGATGTGCTGAGAGATGTGAGGAGTCTTGTTCATGCCAACGAACCAGGCAAGATTACAGGAAGGGAGAGTTTATTCCGAGCTGGAGTCCGAATAGACAGAGTAGTTTATTCCGAGCTGGAGTTCGAATAGACAGAGTAGTTTATACATAGCTGAAGTGTGAAGCTGTTTAAATATCAAGAATAATTTTCCAGATTGGTATCCCCAATAACAATAATTGTGTTCCCATGCGAGTTAAAGAATTGTTAACTTGCGTTTCTGTACACTTACTGTTTACAGGCTTCCATCTTTGTTGACATTACCGCCCTACTATTTCCTGCTATTGATGTCCTCATCATTCCGGTCCAAGCTGAAAGTAATATGCGTCGCCTCAGAAAGATATGATTAGGCAATTCAAACACCAGGCTTCCGACTTACTGGCCTGATGAATTAACAAATAAGCAAGGAAATGCTACGCACATAAAGTGCAGGAAGACCTGGTATATGTAAAGCAGGTTGAAAAGAGAGAGGGGGGAGATAGATAACGAAGCTAGTGTGAGAGACAGAGATATGAGAAAGATGTGTTGAAAGACATAAAAAAGTGATAACTTTTATCTATATATATAAAAAATCTTTGTGTGTATGTATGTATGTATGTCCGTCCTTCATGCGTTCGCGAACGGTCCAACCGATTTAGATGAAATTTTCTACATGTTTTCCTTTCATTCCTGTGCAACCAACTGTGATAGTTTTATCTATCAGCTATCAGCTATTACCTTCCTAAAATTTAATTTTGTAATTACATGACTGAACATAAGAAAATATAAAAATATATGACAAAAAGGGATATAACTTTTAGTATAATTGTTATATCTTAAGTTACGTCCCCTGAGTTTAAATGAGTTGATTGACGATGAATTAAATGAGATGCTCCACATAGATAGATAGATAGATAGATACATAGATAGATAGATAGATAGATAGATCCCCGCCAGAGCCTGGGCGAAGCCGGGCCGGGCAGCTAATATTTGGGCAGCTATATTCAAGGGGACTTAACATAAGAAAAGTTATTTCAAGGGTCATAACTTTTAATAACATCACTATTATTTTATGTATAGATTGTTGCATTGTTTTCAAAGATTTATAAACTCTTTTCTATAGTTATTTACAGGCATATGAGTTATAATATATAGTGATATAATCTTTAAGGCATTTTCATAATAATTATAATAAAAGTAATGCATCTATTTAAATAGTGAAAGTTTTCTAACACATCTTTTTATGTTTTTAAAACGAGTGTTCATTAAAAATAATGGATTTTATTTTATTTCTGTACTTTTTTTCGGAGTGGAACTTTTGAAGTAATCGAAGCATTTGTTTTTTCCGTTCGCTTGGCAGAGAGAAGGTCAGTACACAATTAAATGGGTATATTCTCGATTTTGTTTTTGTTTAAAAACAAAAGTTGGCCACGTGTGTGTCAACATCAGTGACGAAACGGATAAAGAACGGCAGATCTCTGCATAATATCCCTTTGAAGGGAGTGCGATGCGTTGGTCTCCCTTGAATTAATATCAATTAATAGGGGATTACCCATCAAAAAAATAGTGCGGGGCGGAGCTACTCTAGTTATTTATAGAAAATCTAGAATGTTCCCTCAAGTGCGTACGTGAGAGAGATCTCTAAGTTCACGAGTGCTTCATGCAGCACGGGGTGCTGGAACTTATCGTGACTCTGGTTTTCTTCATGAATCATGAAAGTCACGCGGCCCGGGTAGGCAAGTGGAAGGCGCACTGACTTTGTCGTGAGCAGTCGCCCACCAAACCTCAGCGTAGACAGATCGCAGCCAACAGGCTGTTGTAATTTGGATGTCAATATTCGCGGCCAGTGCGGACATCTACAGTCAAGGTTGTGATTCTTCAATCACAGGTTAGTTGAGTACTTATTCTATGATTTAATTGTTGTCGTAATGCCGTGCTGAGTTCCCGGAATGAATTAATTGCCATCGCAAAATTGAGTTGTCGCGTAGAGTTATCCGTTACAGTTGGCGGTTGCATTTTTAAGTAGGCTTTATCGATCAGCAATGTAATGTGTTACCTGACGGAACAAGCCGTGTTCCACAGCGAGTGGTGTGTAAATAAAATAGGCCGAACGATGTGCGTTACAGTGTGTAGCAGTTACGGGTTTGGTTTATTCATTACACAGGCAAGGCGACAGTTTGTCCGTCATGACATCAACATGCTAGACGCGGTAAATGATAAGGTAGAGCTTAGTATTAGAAATGTGTAATGTGCTTCGTGACATTAGAATGGTAACGTAATTGTTCTATCAGTGATGGTGATTTTTCGAGGAATCAAGGTGAAATCAGCAGGGGTGTATTTGCTGTGTGCAGATAGCAGTGTTATTCCGCGTAAGCCGAATGACGTTGCATCGGTAGGATAACAATTGATAAGAAGTATTCATGATACTATTGTTACTGCTTGTTGTCATGTCCGTACGCAAGGATGACCGTGCGTGTTCCATCTTACGTTTGTCTAGGCAGCGGGAGGTAGGCCGGTAACCCCAACCCGATCGGTAATAGGTCCGACCCAATGCAATCGTGCATATCCGATGAATGAACATACCCGATCGAGGGTGATGCGGCACTCCGTAATTCGAGGCCGAGGTGTCTAGATAGATCGAGGTTTGAACCTAACCGTTTCTGTCTCTAATATTCTACTCTTCTGGAACCCTGACTCGGTTCATGGAGTACTTGGAGTACTGCCGTGAAGTAGTGGTATAGGAGGGGCATAAACCCCCCAAAAAAAGGTGGAGCCAGAGTTTGGTAGTGGAGTCTGGAGGTTTGCTACATTGGATGACGTGACTTAAGTCGTCACGGGACAAGGTACACGAGACCCACCGTAGCTGTGGGAAAGTGTAGTGGTGGATGGCCACCACTGCTGTGCTCGACCGGCACAGGTATGACTGACCTGAAAGATAGTCAGTGAATACAAGGGCAACTCAGGATCTGGGGCAGGGATCCCAGACCTGACACTATGGCTGTGATATGATTTTGTTATTTAAGTGTAACAAGTCCTGAGTTCTCCTTAGTTAATGCTATAGTAATGAATTATCAGGAGTATAATTCATTATGGACATATAGTTATTAATGTGTATAATTCATCAGTCCATGGGTTAAGGGATTGAGGAATTGATGAGTCTGTCAGGAAGGAGATGTCCGGCTGGACACCTTCTCGATACAGTAATCCCTACACTGAAAGGAAAGTAAGTGTATATGTTGATTGATGATGGGAGATGAAACCGGATTGGACTGGCACCAGGCGAAGGATGCTTGACAGAGTCATACAGTCGACTCTGGTGCTAGGGGTTATATGTAGCCCAGACGGGTTACTTGACTGAACAGGTGTGCTATTGCTTTTTCTACCATCATTATGCCTATATATTATAATGACTAAGTAGATCTATGCTGTGATGATTTCATACTCATGTTGGTAGACATGAGGAATGTCTGAGAGGCAGGTGACAGGGTGGAGATGCTGGTAGTCTTTGTTGTAGTTGAGTACTCACACCAACCTCTCCGTGTTTCAGGATCTGTTATTACTATACAGAAGAAGATTCAAGAGCTGCACCATGAGCTCTATGGGCCCACTCATTCCAGTGCCTATGCAGAAGTTGATTGAGGCCATTCTGGGAGTGGTTGTCTGAGTCTGCGAGATCAATGTTGGAGGGAGCTGAGTGCTGAATAAGTCGGTAGGTCGAGGTTAGGACCTCCGTCAAGAGTCCGACGAGTGTCATCCGATCCTGAGAGGATCCAACACTGAAACGTCTGGTGATTCAAGCCAGTGAAGCACTGGTGACATTCAGTCTCTGTGTAAACCTTGGTAATTGCAAGGTAGTGACCTTTCAAGTTGTGCGAGATGATCATTGTTACCGGTCACCATGACCTGTGTTATATGCTTCTGGCCCGGCTGGGTTATGGGACACCATGTATCAGTTGATGCTTAAATAGTGTTTTTACATTGGTTAACTTTATGAAGCCAACATGTGGTCCAGTGAACTAGGACATTGATTACAACATTGGTGGAAACACCTGAGTGACATGGTTGTGAAGGTAGGGAGTTACCTCAGGCCAACGTTATGAACTGTTGACAATGTTTGTGAAGGTAGGGAGCTACCTCATGCCAACGTGATGAACTGTTGACAGTGTATGCTAGGTTGTGATTACCACCCATGGATCAGGGTAGTTACATGATACTGGGTGAAGATCTATTGTCCAAGGACATGGAACTAAGGTGAAGTGTTTAGTCACCTGATAGACTTTACCAGTGACATTGTGTGTTCGTGTGGAGCAACCGCTTATTGTGTAGGTGACATATCAGTGTGTGGGTCACTGATGAGATAGAAGAGTGACCTGGCTCTTGTGTATTTTGAGACGGTGCTACATGTACTTTTTCTGCAAGTGGGAGACCGCTAATGTTATAGGGTCGGCCCAGACTTCATCAGGAGTGTGACGAGGGAAATAGTACGACAGCAAGGAAGGATCCTTGTTCATCAGTGCAGTGTCAGTCAGGCAGTGGTACTGCGCTTGATCAGCCCTTGCTTGGTTCTCTGGGTGAAGAGGGAACTTTGGAGAGGCAGCAGACCTTGGAGTTGCAGTCCACTGGAGGAGCCTGGGTGAGTCGCTACCACGACTGGACAACCGCACGAGCTATCGTCCGCCTCCATGATGAATACTCATCTGCGTCTTTGATCTTGTACATAGTTCTTCTAGTCTGGCTTTCAGCCATCCTTCTCTGTGTTGTGGTTGACGTAGTTCAGAATTAAATTTTTTATGTTCTCTTAGCTATGACTTTGTGCAGTGATATGACTGGTGTCTGGTCCGAGCCCCCTTGGGGTTTGGAACCCTAGGTGAGGGAGGGGAGGTTAAGCTGTCCCGGCTTGTGTGGGGCCTGGTAGATGTAGAGTGCTATTGAGGTGGTTGGAGCAAAGGCAGGGGATAGTAACTATCGTGGCAAACCAGTCCAAGCCCCGGCGGTCTTGTCACAACATCACATTTTTCATTCAATGTTGTGGGTGTGCATACCTTATGCATACCTTACACGCAGCACGCCTGTTAAAATGCAGGTTGTTTTTTGTTTTTTTTTGTCTAAAAAAAGAAGAAGCCTATCCTTTGAAGTACCCAGCATTTACGTTTAGTAGTTTCAGGTTGCCCTTTTTCTTTTGGCCATGTACCATATTTCAATATCCTCTACTATATATGTAGACAATATTTGTTTATGTGTGTGTGCTCTTTATCAGATTCAGATGAAATGCAATAGTTAGTTAAAAATCTAATTTTCTATTTTAGTGAAAGAGAGCACATGGTGTCTGGAAGGACATTCTTAAGTTAATTTTGTGTGTGTTGTTCATACTTTATGCATACCTTACAAGCAGCACGCCTGTTAAAATACTGTTAAAATGCGGGGGGTTTTTCCCCCCAAAGATTTATAAACTCTTTGTCTATAGTTATTTACAGGCATATGAGTTATAATAAATAATGATACAATTTTAAGGCATTTTCATAATTATCATAAAAGTAATGCATCTATTTAAATAGTGAAAATTTTCTAACACATCTTTTTATGTTTTTAAAACCAGTGTTCATTACAAATAATGGATTTATCTTAGACCGCCTGGAGTGGGCGAAGCCGGGCCGGGTCAGCCAGACAGACAGACAAGCAGACAGGCAGATAGATAGATCCCCGCCAGGAGCTGGACGAAGCCGGGTCAGACAGACAGACAGATAGATAGATAGATACATACATACATACATACATACATACACACATAGATACATAGATAGATAGATCCCCGCCAGAGCCTGGGCGAAGCCGGGCCGGGCAGCTAGTATAATATAAATAAGATAATATAAGTGATAAAACATCTGTTCATAATCATAGTTCCTAATATTTTTTTTATTAAAAAGTCGCTTGCACCCAATTAATTGCTGAAAAATTTAAAAAAAAAAAAAAAAAAAACGTCCAGCAGGGAATCGAACCAACAGCTCCCGCTTATCAGGAAGAGACACTTACCACTGTGCTACTGAGGATATGATTGTGAATCAACAAAAGTATATAACATAGCCATGCTCATGTCCCGATGACGTCACATAAGTTAAGTCACGTGACTAGACAAATCACGTGACCAGGACCACCCGGGGTTTCCGGGACCGGGAAAAATCACGTGATAGTTCAGCTCCGAATAGACAGAGTAGTTTATTCCGGGCTGGAGTCCGAATAGACACTTCCTTACAGGAAAGTACTCTTACTAACATATAATTATTTAAAAAAATTAGTTGTGAAACATAAAAAGCAATTAACCAAAGAATGGCCATCACTTGTGACACTCTTTCTTGAACCATTTCCTGTGACATTCAAAATCTGCCTGTCACAGCACACCTACTTTGCCACAGCCTGTGTCAATTTGATAAAACAATTCAGGTGCACACCTTCCTGTGGTGAGTTTCTATATATTTGTTAAAATATGAATAAATTTAGTGGAACTGTGATCAATCAATCAGGTGCCGTCTCCACAATGAAGGTTGGCTGCAATGGATCTCCAACACTGTCTGTCTCTCACCCTGACTGTACATTCTCTTGATATTATCTTCCCACTTGTATCGTTGTCTACCTCTTGCTTGCTTGCCCTCCAGTATGGTTTTTATAAGTGCCATGTCTTTTAATGTGGCCGAAATATTTCACTTGCCTCTTCTTCTTTTTGTTCTGCGACAAAGCTGAAAATATAAAATTACACAGAGTAATGAAGCTTTACATAAAATAATAACGAAAAACACAGGACGTTTTGACTAGCTTCATCAGCAAACAAATACCTACACACAATACAATAAATAATCACGGAGAAGACCCTCCAGTGACTACATTGTTAATTAGGTCACGGCACATCCTATCAAAAAATAAAAAAATACGTCAAGTTAGGCCTCGCCGCCCCCGGACGCAATGATATATGGCACAACGTTGTCCGTTTAAAAATAAACAAGCCACGGTAATAGAAGGCAAATAATAAACAATTGGTGGCCATTTTAAATTGTTAATTAGGTCATGGCACATCCTATAGAAAAATAAAAAATACGTCAAGTTAGGCCTCGCCGCCCCGGACGACATGATATATGGCACAACGTTGTCCATTTAAAAATCAACAAGCCACAGTAATAGAAGGCAGAATTTCTCAGCTTCCAATTTTAGGGCCGCGAGAAAATCTTACTTATCTCTTAAGTTATCACTGGACTTCCTGGTATTAAATTACGTCACCAGAAAATTCATAACTCTGCTTAGAATTAACGTACACTCTTCGTTGAGATACCGTTGGATTCGTTTTGTCAAGCTCTATCTAACTGGTATGATTTCATAAGTAAAAACCCAATGTTTAAATATTGACCAAAATTGCAGTTTGCCAGGGTGACGCCCTACATAACTTCCGGTTCAATTTTGGGTCATGGCATGATCGAAAACCTTACTACTACACGGTACGCTGTCCGTTTGGACATGGAGGTCTGCCCTTGCCTTGTCAGACAGATGGCAGATGGATAAGTGGCAGATACAAAAGCTCTGTTGCCTTCAGATTGTTAATTTTTGTGTGAGCTGAACAATTATCAACAATTAAAAGAACGTTTCATTGTTTACACACCATTGAATAATCAAATTCTTGTAGCCACTCATTGAAAAGTTCTGATGTCATCCATGCCTTTGAATTTGCTCTGTAATTCACACACAATTTTTTCAGGCCTTTGAAACACCAAGGATTTTTTAATTCTCCAATCACAAATAAAGGCCATTTTTCGCTACCATCCATATTGAAACACACATTCACTGTTATTCTTTCTTTTGATTTGTTCCCCCCATGACACTTTTCATTTTTGAAAGAAAATGTTTATCAGGTAGCAATCTCCAAAATAATCCAGTTTCATCTGCATTAAATACATCCGCAGAATTATATTTAGCTAAAGCAGGTCTGAGCATGTCTTCTATCCATGAGTGAGTCGTTGCTTTGTCAACTGACTTTCTCTCCATACACATTCTTGTACATGATGCAATGTCGTTTTTTTTTAAACGATCCAACCAGCCAGCACTACAATTCCAGTCTGTCTGACCTCCAAGACGTGCAAATTCTTCTGCATTCGCAATAAGTAAAGGCCCATTTACTGGTACATTTGCCGATCTAATGACAGTGAACCATTTTAAAAGGGCAGCATCAACAAAATCATATGCAGCAGTTCTAGCTCTCTGCCTATCACTGTCGATTTGACATTCGAAAAACAATTGTTTGTAGCGGTCTTTATGCTTTAAAATGCCGGAAGGTGTCGATGTTGGAATACCAAATTCTCTAGCTATATTCACTTTCTTCTTCCCACTATGTTCAACCTCTTCCAACAGCTGTCTTTCTTTTCAAAGTTAAAGTGGTAAGCTTTCGTCCACTAGTCGTCATTGTTGACATGTAGCGAGATATCGTATGTGCCGTATCCATTGTTCTCCGGGCTGACTAAAAATAATTCTTTCGCAAAACCATTTTTTTTGGTGGTGAAATGAACAGTTCGACTTAAACGTGAACACTTATATAGTCGGTATCTCCCCCGATGTGTCTCCACCTTGACGTGGTGGGGGAGCTTGCGTGTCCCATCGACCCCATTTGCTTGCTGATGGATGAAAAACTACATATCGGACAGCTTATGGGATAGGGACCAGACTAAGAGAGACACAACCTGCTGCTCTGCAGGTGAGACTGAGGATAGCAGTCTAAAATTTAAATCAGGCGCACTAAGGCAGAAGTTCTTGGTCCGGACAAAACACTAAAGGCTCCCTGTCGAGGGCTGTGGCTGAACGCCTCTAAGCCACAAACCCTCGGACCTGAGAGCCGAACCGATAGCCACCTTTTGAAAAATAAAGGCGTGATACTGAGCAAGCTACATGCTCAGGTCTGATAGAAGTTCGAAGGCTCTCAGCTGGGGGATATGAGAGATTCCCGGATGAGAGGGCCAGGCCGTTTCTCGTTCACGTTGCACGAAGGTAAGGTGCTGAGCCGGCAGCACAAGTAGCCTACCTCGTGAGCGAGTACAAAAAGTCAAAAAAGTGCCCCAGTCGAAGAAATCGGCTGCGAAAACTGTATCTAACTCATAGAGAGTGTAGACAAAAGTGGAAGAACGTCCCAATGACGCAAAATGGAACGCACGGCGAGCAAACCTATTGCGTGGTCCGAAGTCAAAAGCAAAAGCTTACCGAGTTGGTGTCGCTTGCAGTCTGACCGTCCCTGGTGTGTGCTAGAGCGATCAGTGGCAAACGAGTTGCCCAACACATGGAAGTGAGGAACTAAAGCAGCCATGAGCAGGACATGGCAACTCCTCGGGTGAGCCCAGACACAGAGCAATATGTGCCGGCTCTGCAATTATGGAAGCCTCCTTGGATAGCGAGGGAATGCTCATGGTCTGCCCCTGCCTTCCCTTGAGGGCCGACCACGATGTCGTTCATCGTTTTATCTTGACCAGCTGAGATGTTAGCGACATCACAACAGTCCAACGTGCCTCGAAACCAGAGGAAGGCTAACCTCATTAAAAAATGCCCGCTGAAGTCGGAAGTGTCGTCCTACGGGTGGCAAACTAAAAATTGACACTACGCAATTACGTCCGAGTGAAATGTCTCGTCCGAATGTCTCTCGTGCTAGGAACAGCTCTGACTACCTAGTTTCCGAATGCCGCTCTTGTTCGGAACAGCTCTGACTAGGTAGTTTTCCAAATGTCTGCTGTGCCTGGAAAAGCTCTGATGGGCGCAACGACAAGCACATGTCCGAAAACTCGCTGAGTGGATGCCGTCTGCAAACCTGTCTGGTTTGTGCAGGAATGACCCGGGGAAACGAAGTGCCCAATATATTGAAGTGAGGATTTAAAGCAGCCATGAGCAGGACGTGACGATCTCTCTCGGTGAGCCCAGATCCAGGGCGTTATGTGTCGGCCCTGCAACTATGGAAGGAACCTTGGATGGCGGAAAAGCTATGGACTGTCCCTGCCTTCCTTTGAGGGATGACCGTTGTCTTCGACCGTTCAACCTTGGCCAGCATGGTTGCAGATGGCACCACAAAAGTGAGAGTCTCCCAGGAATGCTACCTGGTCAAAAAAGCACGCTAAAGTCGATGTGTTGGCCTACGGGTTTCGGCCCAAGGGCGCATAACAGACACACCGCAATCACATCTGAAAAAACACTCCGGATGAACGAAAAGAAGAAGATATAGTCGGTATTTATTTTTATGTTCGACTAATCCGAAAATTTGAGTTAACCGAATTCAACTTATCAGGACTTTTTATACAATGATAAAGAAGGATTATCGCTGGGGCCAAGCCAGTAACGTCGACTTAAGGGAAATTCTACTTATCCGAGTTCGACTTAAGTGGACTCGACTGTACACATCTAAAAATATTGTACAATTAAGTACACAAGCTTTAAAAAATAAAATTACTTACTTTGCGGCAAATAATTAAATGTATTTAAAAGCTATGATAATTTCAGCCAATCGCCTTGCACGAAATATTGGACAGACCTTTCTTGGAAAACCTCAGATGACGTCTGTCGACACAATGGAAAAGTACGTACATAACTTCCGGTTCAATTTTGGGTCATGGCACGATCGAAAATCTTACTACTACACGGTACGCTGTCCGGTTGGACATGGAGGTCTGCCCTTGCCTTGTCAGACGGATGGGTTGCGGCGGTCCTTTAACTTTATGAGCGTATGGTTGCACTGCGCATGGGTTCCTGGACTTCTCACCCTTGTACTATTACATCTGGGTTGCCACAGGGATCTGCCATGTCCCCAGTGCTCTAATGTAATGTATTTAAATTTAAAATGTTTGCATATCCTTTACAGGACATCACTGTCAACATCAGCATCTTTCAGCTGATTGTTGATTTCTTGGCAAGATTACGCTCAGTAGTTTGCCAATGCTTTCTGAGCGACCGGCTCACATACCCTGTAAGTTACCGACATGGTTAGAACCGCTACCAATTCTCGCCATTGTCACATTACACACGAGAGTATACAGGATTACGGAGAAAGTCGCTAACTCCTTGGCCAGGGAGACCGGCAATATAATGTATACACCAGTAAAATTGCAGCTATTGAGTCCCCATGTGTTGGTAGAATCTTGGCATTTGCAGATGGTGTGCTGGTGTACAGAAAGGGCAGGGATAGGGAAAGTTTGGCTAAAGACTTTTAGATTAGCATATATAGACAATATTTAAAAGTTGTGTTTTTATTTATGAAACAATGACAGTTGGATGCAGCTTGACAAGACGAATCCAACGGTATCTCAATGAAGACTACATTAATTCTGAGTGGAGTTATTAATTTTTTGTGTGTTGTGATCTACAACCAGGAAGTGTAAAGACATCTTAGTAAATTGAACACAGCTGATCATGGCCCAATAAATTAGGTGCTGAGAACTTCTGCCTTCTATTACTGTGGCTTGTTTATTTTTAAACGGACAACATAGTACGGTATATCATTGCATCCGGGATGGCGAGGACTAACTTGACATATTATCTATTTTTCGATAGGATGTGCTGTGACCTAATTACCAATTAAAAATAGTCATAATTGTTTATTATTTATTAAAAGTCTGTCGCATCGCTAACAAACCTGACAAGATGTATACTTATTATGCATTTTGGTAACAGGACAGTAATAGTCACATTCCTCTTTCGATAGAATGTCAACAGGATCGAGATGATCGACTTCATTGCACCGGATTTTATCACATATGACTCAGTTTCTTTCCGCAGGGTGGCCTGCCGAAAGCATCGCACAAAGCACGAGAGTCTCCAAGTCTCCAAGAAAAATGCTCTTGACTTTTAAGACTTCGATAGGATGTGCTGTGACTTAATTAACAGTTATAAATAGCTGCCCCCTTTTATCTATATCTATAAAACAGAGTGTATGTTTGTGGGTATTTATGTATTGGATGCGTTCGATAACGGTACATCCGATTGAGATGAAATTTTCTACACGCCTTCCTTTCATTCCTGTGCAACCGACTATAATAATTTCTTAATGTAAAATCTTCTACTTATTTAATAACATTTACTTTTCCATTTTCATTATATAATGTCTATATAGCAGGGGGACTTCACTCTAGAAAAGTTATTTCAAGGGGCATAACTTTTAATAACATTTCTATATACTTTATAGTCATATTGTTGGACTTACTTGCACTATTGTTAAACTCTTTGTCTATAGTTATTTTCAGGCGTACGAGTTATAATAAATAATGATATAATCTTTAAGGCATTTTCAAAGTTTTCATAAAAATAATGCATAATGCATAACACTGTAACCCATCTTTTTCTACAGTTTTCATTGAATGGTGTGTGGAAGGACATTCTTTTAAGTTACTGTGCGCCAGGAGCTGGGCGAAACCACGCCGGGTCAGATAGATAGACATTAGTCGGGAACGGAAGCTTATTTGACTACTTATATGAATTAGATGACATGCTCCCCACCAGGGACTGGGTGAAGCCGGGCCGGGTCAGACAGACAGATAGACAGACAGACAGTCGGGAACGGGAGAGCTTATATGACTACATATATGAATTAAATTAGATGCTCCCCACCAGGGACTGGGTGAAGCCGGGCCGGGACAGACAGATAGACAGACAAACAGATAGTCGGGAACGGGAGAGCTTATATGACTACGTATATGAATTAAATGAGATGCTCCCCACCAGGGACTGGGTGAAGCTGGGCCCGGTCAGACAGACAGACAGATAGTCGGGAACGGGAGAGCTTATATGACTACTTATATGAATTAAATGAGATGCTCCCCACCAGTGACTGGGTGAAGCCGGGTCAGACAGACAGACAAACAAGCAGACAGACAGACTGATAGATAGATAGATCCCCTCCAGGGCCTGGGCGAAGCCGGGCCGGGTCAGCTAGTATTACATAAATGTCATGTGAAATGTTTGTCGTTAATGAAAGAACAATTCATGAAAATGTACTCATTTTGTCTTAATGTAACCACTGCATTGCGACATCTTTCTTTTGTTGATTAAATATCATGCATTAATGTAAGTAAATAAGTTTGCAACTGCTGCATAAATTAAGCAGTCACTTTCGTTAATAATTGATTTGTACTTATGGTCTACAATTACACTATTTTTAGTTTAGAAACTAAACTAAACTTTTCTGTATCTAAAAGTGAGCAATTAATAATTAAATGCTAACTTTTTTTTTTAAACCATAATTTATTTTACAGTATTGTATTTAAATAATTATGTACTGCTGCGCTGCTTAGAAAAAAAGTATTCCTTACACTACTTACAGGTTTACAGACGGGTCTGAAAACTGGCTTTCAAAATTATTTTCAATCATGTCAAATGCTGAAAAATTATACAAGTACACAAATAAATTACTGCTACAAAGGAAACTTTTATTCTGCTTAATTTTAGAAGTTAAATTGCCAGTTCTAATTATAAAATAAATATGAGTCCGCTGTACTGCTATACTGCACATGCTATAGCGGCATGGGTCTGCCATTGTGACACAGCCTGTGGTGCTATTGACAGATGCAGAATCGGTACTTGAGGTGCTCCTGTCTGGGAAATTACCAGTACTACGGACACTACTGTCTGAACTAGACAGCCAACTAAAGGTTCAGTGGATACCATCCCACTGTGGAGTACCCAGACATGAGAGAGCTGATAGATTAGCTAAGAAGCTGTAATAGAAGAACAGTATGTACCTGTTATGATACCACCTAAAGTAAAGAATGATCAAATCAGAAAGCCACCAAAATCTGCTCAAGATGACAACCACCTTATGCAGAGACCAGAACAAATCAGAACTTAAGAACAGGACACAATAGATTACATATCCATGTGTATACAAAATTTATGATTGGTGAATCAACCATGTGCACATGTGGATTGGCATAGCAGACAGCAGATCACATACTCCAAGACTGCTAAAAATACGACATATCGAGGCAAACCTTCTGGTCTAAAGAAACAACAGTGGAAGATAAACTTTGGACCACTGAGTGCACTTAAAAAGACAGTTAAATTCTTACAAGGGACAAAATTGCAGTTATAGAAGAAGAAGAATATCTTTATACGCTGACCCTTCTGCATCTACATTGCTAGGTGTATAATTCTGCCTCTTGACGTGAAGTTTCTCCAAGGGAGATCGGGTTATCATGTGCTTGATTTATTCTCTTTGACTTTCCGTATGAATTTTTAGACCTATTTGTTGTGATCTCCTATCCAATATGCTTAGCTAAATCTTGCTGATCATTTGGATATATGGGGGGGGGGGGGGGGGGTGTCATCATTCTCCAGATTATCAAGCTTCAGTGCACAAGCAGACAATATTGGGACCGAATTTACCTAATTGTCAAATGCAGGCATGCTCACAAGTTTCATGTTAGGAGTTCACAAATTAGAATTCTTGCTCCTAAGCAAGTGTAGAAGGAAAATTGATGACAAGATTTTCTTGTTTTTCTCTTCAATTGAAGACTCATTATTGAATGTATGGAAGGGAGAAAAAAGATATAATCATCTTGAAAAACAAAATATCAAATTTATTTATGTAGTTTATGCTTGCATACAAATGTAACTTGCCAATCCTTTCAGACTGATTGTAGACATAAGATGGAGAATAAACTACCATCAAGTGTCAAGATAGAACAACCTGAAGTCTGTGTTGCTCAAGGTAAGATTAAGTACAATATAACTTAACAGTTAGTTGGATATTCTTTACACGATGTTGCAGTTAACTCCAGAATTTATTGGCTGTTTGTGATTTACTAGATAATTCTACAATTAAGACTGTGATATTGCTTTTTGAATTGTTAAAGAATTATACCATCAAAATCAACACAATAGCAGAATGTAAATCTACTCAGACACTGGAGAAAATAAGGTCATAGGTGTGACCAAGTATCCACCGGGATCAGTGCACAACTCTGCAGTTGAGCAGAGCAGAGCACTCTCTTGTCCTGACAATCAGAAATTGCTGTCAAGGCAGAGGTAAAAGACCCCTGTGGGAATATGGAAGATGAAGGAAAATCACATTATCTTCCCAAGACAGGTTTAAAATAGGAACATGAAATGTCAGGACATAGTTGAGATAGGAAAGTTACATATTGTAATAAAATTATTGAAAACTATGAAGATTAATATCCTAGGCATGAGCGAGGTGAGGTGGATGAGATCTGGAAAGTAATAACAGACAAACGCACAATAATTTGTTCAGGAAGTAATACATACATATCCTAGGCATGAGCGAGATGAGGTGGATGAGATCTGGAAAGTAATAACAGACAAATGCACAATAATTTTTTCAGGAAGTAATACATACAGAAAAGGAGTATTACTAATATTGTATGAAGAAACAGCTAAATCAATTAATGGTTATTTGATTAAATCAGATAGTTATTATTTGTTAAACTATAAGTCAAATCAAGAGATATAAATATTGTACAAGTGTAGGTACCAAAAACAAGCAGTACTGAAATGGAATTACAAATAAGTTATGAAAATGTAGAAATGGCGACGGGTGGGACAATTTAAACATGACTCAGGAGCCAGCCCTTTTTCTCAGGAGCCAGCATATGTTTTTAACACAGGCTAAAAACAACATGAATCAATCTCAGATAAAGCTACATATTTTGAAATGAGCCAGTGTCCGTTGTTGGAGGCCTAGTCAAAGATATCACTGTGAGAACACTTAAGTTATTCACACATGTCCAGTAGCTAGAAATGTAGAAGATATAAATGGAGTCATCATTCGAGGAAGAAACATCAATAACATTAGATATGGAGATGATGCAGTATTGATTGCAGACAATGCGTAGGATCTGCAAAAATTAGTAGATGCGGTTGTTGCACACAGTAAACAAATAAGGTTAGAGTTAAATTGTAAGAAGACACAGATTATGGTCGTCACTAGGATGAACAAATTGCCACAATGTAATATACAAGTAAATGGGAATATTCTTCAACAAGTGAATCGGTACAGTTATCTCGGAACAGTAATAACATTTGATGGGAGATGAAGAGATTAGAATAAGAATCACCATGGTGAAAGTAGCATTTAGCAAGATTTAAATATTGAGCACAACCCACTACTGGCAACGCCGATCGCATTCTGGTATGAACCTAAGGCCTATCCACATGGAAGCACTATACTAGAGTTTCGCCCTCATTTGAGCTCGTCAGTAGTGCATATCCCTGACCGGATCCGGAAACAGTCCCGGATCACGCGTGTGAAGCGGGTGTGTAACCACGCGGCACACACTGGACACACCAAATTATCACAACAGAACATCACAACGCTACCCATCGTAGGCTATGCTCAAGATTGCCCAATCGCCGCGACCGACGTCCATCAATCGATGGGACCCGAACGATCAGGACTTCTCACTGGCAAGGAACACCAGGCCTCCTAAATCCAGTGAGCAATAATCAATTGATTATGTGGTTGTTTCGGGATTTGAAATTTAAATATTGAGCACAACCCACTACTGGCAATGCCGATCACATTCTGGTATGAACCTAAGGCCTATCCACGTCAATATGGAAGCACTATACTCGAGTTTCGCCCTCATTTGAGCTCGTCAGTAGTGCATATCCCTGACCGGATCCGAAAACATTCCCAGATCACGCGTGTGAAGCGGGTGTGTAACCACGCGGCACACACTGGACACACCAAATTATCACAACAGAACATCACAACGCTACCCATCGTAGGCTATGCTCAAGATTGCCCAATTGCCGCGACCGACGTCCGTCAATCGATGGGACCCGAACGATCAGGACTTCTCACTGGCAAGGAACACCAGGCCTCCTAAATCCAGTGAGCAATAATCAATTGATTATGTGGTTGTTTCGGGATTTGAAATTTAAATATTGAGCACAACCCACTACTGGCAACGCCGATCGATTATTGCTCACTGGATTTAGGAGGCCTGGTGTTCCTTGCCAGTGAGAAGTCCTGATCGTTCGGGTCCCATCGATTGACGGACGTCGGTCGCGGCGATTGGGCAATCATGAACATAGCCTACGATGGGTAGCGTTGTGATGTTCTGTTGTGATAATTTGGTGTGTCCAGTTTGTGTCGCGTGGTTACACACCCGCTTCACACGCGTGATCCGGGACTGTTTCCGGATCCGGTCAGGGATATGCACTACTGACGAGCTCAAATGAGGGCGAAACTCGAGTATAGTGCTTCCATATTGACGTGGATAGGCCTTAGGTTCATACCAGAATGCGATCGGCGTTGCCAGTAGTGGGTTGTGCTCGATATTTAAATTTCAAATCCCGAAACAACCACATAATCAATTGATTATTGCTCACTGGATTTAGGAGGCCTGGTGTTCCTTGCTAGTGAGAAGTCCTGATCGTTCGGGTCCCATCGATTGATGGACGTCGGTCGCGGCGATTGGGCAATCTTGAGCATAGCCTACGATGGGTAGCGTTGTGATGTTCTGTTGTGATAATTTGGTGTGTCCAGTGTGTGCCGCGTGGTTACACACCCGCTTCACACGCGTGATCCGGGACTGTTTCCGGATCCGGTCAGGGATATGCACTACTGACGAGCTCAAATGAGGGCGAAACTCGAGTATAGTGCTTCCATATTGACGTGGATAGGCCTTAGGTTCATACCAGAATGCGATCGGCATTGCCAGTAGTGGGTTGTGCTCAATATTTAAATTTCAAATCCCGAAACAACCACATAATCAATTTAGCAAGATGAAAAATATACTGACCAATACAAAATGTCAATTGAAATGAGAAAAAGAGTGTTGAGGTGCTACATAGAGCCTGTACTTTTGTATGGATGTGAAGCTTGGACAATGAGCAGTCAAGCTGAAAAACATCTAATGGATGTGGAAATGTGGTTTCTGAGGACAGACAGAAAAACCAATAACCAAGTACTACAAGAAACACATGAAAATTGTAAATTGATTAGAGAAATTAGACGTAGACCGTCAAAATTTTTTGGACATGTTATGAGAAGAAATAAATTGGAGAACTTGGTGACAACTGGCAAGATCGAGGGGAAGAGAACAAGGGGAGGACAGAGAAGTAAATACCCTAATGGCTTGACCATGTGGCAGGTCGAGACAAGAACACTGAGCTGATCCACCACTCTGGTGATCAAGTGCAATGGCGAGTCATGACCGCCCACACTTACCAGTATGGCACATTATGGATGGAGTAGCCAGCACTTGTTGCATCTTCCAATGGCACAATAGAAATGTCTCCTTCACTTTCATGTCTCTGATAAAATGAATATATAATAATATATAATGTATAGTATCATCATCATCAGATCTGTCTGCATCTTCATCAAATAAGATACTGAAATGGTTTTCCTTTATTTCAATATCAAATCTTCACGACGATATGAGGCAATATAAACAATTAATTCTCTACAGTTGTTATTTTAAACTTCTTTGAATCAATTACATTAAGCTTGGTTAACAATGCAACCAAACTTTCAAAATCAGTGTAGGGTCTGTAATTGTTGGCAATACAGTACAATGCCATGAAATGTACATTCACATGTTTCAGCATATTAGCATCCATGTTTTTTCCCCCTCTCACTTTGCTAAAGGAGCACATTCAGGATTCTTCTTTGTATTTTCAGCCTTCTGACACTTCAAGTGCATGTAGTCTAATCTCTTTTCTCATTATCTATACATTTATAATTCATGACATGTCCCTACTTTCAATCTCTATCAAGTAAATGTGTCACAGAAAAAAAATTAGACCACAATTCTAATCTAACAGACTGATGCTCCTACATAGTCATCTAAGAATTATACAAAGGGAATACAGCCTGTTCTGTGAACTGCATTAATTCAGAATTGACATGATTATCATATTTAGTACTGAACAGAATTATTCACTACTGAGAATGTTCATATGATAGAGTAGTAACTACACACATTTCAAGATGAGGAATAGTATAGTGAAGTAGAGTTAAGATAGCCCACGTTGACTGTGAATGACCTTTGTCACATGTGGCGGGGTTACTGGCAACGTGTAAAGTTGCAATATTATTATAATTGAAATTATAAATTACTCTTAGAAATCAAACATTTCATTCTTGTGGGACATTAGCATTAAAATATTATTAATCATATTAATACATAATTATATATCTGAAGTATCTCATCCTTGGGATATGTTAACACAGCATGGTTGTTCACAAATGCCTGTGTGTAAATTATACTAAATCTGACATCGACTCCATTTTCCACTATATGAATTTGCCCGGATAATCTTGATGCAATTCCTCCTTCATCATAATGCAATGTTCTTTTCTTTAAATATTCAGCTACACTTAGCTTTGAACATAATATTCTGTGCAAATTTACTTTCTGAAGTGTCCCATGTTGTCCTTGCATTGGTAATTCGTACCACAATTGCAACATATTATTTAAAACTCATGTATCTGAATTCAGCAATATTATACAAAATTGACACCATACCCTGTTTTACGAGATCAAACACCTTCTATACGGTCATCAGGGCCTTTACTAAACTTGTATAAATGGTGGCTAAAATGTGACCACGAGGTATTGTACCTCAATTTGAAAAAGTACTGGTGTTCGTCTAGAGTCAAGTGGCACCCCGGCGGACTGGCTACTTTGAGCAGAATAATTGATCTCAGCTGTGTGGCGCCCTGGCCAATTTCCTCAGCTATATGTCTGTTGCCATTGTACCAGTTTGCTTCTGCTGAGCCAAACTCAGTCAAACTCCCTGATTTTGGCGTAGCATAATAATCATATTTATACAGCTAATTACGTAAATTATCACAATTAACTGATTCGCTGCCAACCGATTGCCGAACAGTCTCAACTGTTTTGTCCCTTCGTTAATATATTGCCAAGATTTGTGCGGTCCGTTTGTTTCTTTCGTTTGCGATCCCTTGCTCAATTTTAATACTCTGAAACGAATTTTTACGCCGAAAGAAGGTTTTTCATTTACATTGGCCACGAGTAATCGACATTTGGTGACTAAATATCGTGTGGATTTGTTTCCAAGTTGTGTTAAAAAAGCTGTAGTTACTCGCGGTTTTAGGAATTGCACGGGTCCTTGATTTTCGGCCTCATTTACATCAGATAAAAGTTTTAAACAATGTTAGATTGTAGTTATTCTTATTTAAAGGAAATTTGGAGAACGATTCTAAACTGATAGCACATGTTAAATGTGTTTTTTTCCTGTTAAAATGTATTATTTATGAATGTAAACAAACTAACTCAGCCGCTAACCGTGAAGGTTTGTCATCATGTTGAATTAGCTGATGGGCCACACTTGTGCCCCTAAAGTTTGCTTTGCCTATCACAAAGTATTTAAGAAGTATTTAAATAATTAAATTAAAAGAATAATAATTATAACTAACTAAAAAATAGCGTACATTTTGTGTTTATCGGCAGAAAACGGCCAAAACATGTCTCGTGATTT
This sequence comes from Cepaea hortensis, assembly GCA_963921405.1. Classification (NCBI taxonomy): domain Eukaryota; kingdom Metazoa; phylum Mollusca; class Gastropoda; order Stylommatophora; family Helicidae; genus Cepaea; species Cepaea hortensis. Next base: position 49,242,905 of record OY992892.1, on the reverse strand, counting down.
TCCGACATTTTCCATTTTATGTGACAATGATGAGCTTCAAAATAGGATGTTTTTATTGTAATTTATTGGTGTTATGGAGCCGTTCTAGTGATTTTTGTGTAGCAAAGTGGTGTAGTTATCATAATTCAGTAAGTTTCATTGGATTTTAAACACCGTCGGATCAGTAGCGCCTTGGTAAGTGGAAATTTCACGTACTTGTCAAATCTGTCATCAATTTATTTTTTACAACATCTGCTAATATTATTATTATATTTCTAACTTTTAGCAACAGTAGCAATACCAATGTGTTCCTTGTGCAATGTCCTTTAATTTGATATATAATACAATATATTTACTACCATTTTAACAATGTTTAGACCAATATTGTGGCATACCCCTACTTCCCATTTTCTGCCATCAATTTCTGCTTGGGCAAAACCCATGTTTTGTTTGGCACTCAATCAGTTAATATAGCATAGGCAAGAGTAGACAGGTTACTCAAGGATTTGCAACAAGTACCCTGTTTTATTCACTTGCACCGGTCAATTTATTATGTTTTCTTTCGTGGTTGTTAGGTTTCTTGGCAAGTTTTGCAGAAGGTAGTTTGCTTTCCCTCTGGGCCACAGAGTGCAGACCAAAACCAACAAACTATCAGCTGCTCTCGTAATCCATCTACAACCTGCTTCCATGGCTTCACATAACCCTGATGGGGGGGGGGGGGGATAAATAGGTACTCCACCATGCCTAAGGGTGTCCATAGGCTAACAGAGGAAAGGAGTTGTCTTACATCTCTTTTCATAAGGGGATACCTCTACCCTGCTAACCACAGTATTGAAATATGGTATATGACCAAATGATTGGAAGAAAACTATCTTCATTTTAATACCAAAATAAGGTAACCAGAAATTATGCACCAACTATAGAACTGTTGCCCTGATCAGGCATGCAAGTAAAATTCTATTAAAAACCATAATGGGATGATTTCATAAGAAAATAGAAGAGATTAATGTGGTTCAAGCTGGATTCAAGAGATTACATACTCAACAGGCATTTAATAATAGAGAAGTGTAGAGATCATCATGAAATTAGATCATACATCAATTTATATCACATCAGCTTAGAACATACATCAGCTTATAGCATCATGAACTTAGATCATACATCAGCCTAATTCATACATCAGCTTATATCATCATGAGCCTAGATCATGCATAAGCTTAGATCATCATGAACTTCGATAATATATCTGTTTATATCATACATCAGCTTAGAACATACATCAGCCTAGATCATACATAAGCTTAGAATATACAAGGGGTGGTCTATAAGTAATGCCTCACAATTTTTAATTTTATTCCATAAGCAAAATAAACATGTCATCAAGCGATGCTACAGGCATTCAGGGATAAACTTCTCTCGCACCACACAAAAAGACTTGTCAGTCGTACGAGAGGAATTGATTACACATTTTATTGCCACTGGCTCTTACAATACATAAATGCACAAAGCTGTCTCTAATGAATCACACATGAATACACAGAACTTCCTATCTCTAGCCGTCCCTAGCCCTACTGCTAAATCTATCTATTCACTTAAAGAAGGACGTATCGACTCTAAGCGATGTGTCCGCTACGAAGTCCGTCCCCTGTCTGACCATCCTCCGCGTCCTGATTACACAGCACGCGGAGGGTCTTCATGCGCACTTCGGCTTTTGCGTGCTACATCATTCCACACGCTTAGAGTAGTAAGCCTACTCTTGAGTTCTATTCCAAGTTCTTGGTGTCTATCACGTTGAGGTGATTACACCGTGACCAGAGTGCTTACCCTCTGGTTGACACTTACGTGTCTCATGAGAGAACTGTTGATAGTTCTCCTCCCTATCTACTCCCTACACCTACCCTGACCTCTTGTTGGGGCACTGGGTTACCTCTAATCTACTTGAGGTAGACCACTCATTCAGGGTGGTCTTCCCTCCTATGTATTCTAGTCTTTGACAAAACAGATATAATTCACATTGAAATGAAGCCCCAAAATGTGTTTCTCATTGTAGTCTCCATTATTCGTTATAATATTTGTCCATCTTCTCACAAGGGCATGAATTCTCTCGCGGTAAATATTTGTGTCCTTTTTCCTAAACCTCTAGTGTACGGCTCGTTTAATATGTCCTCAATGTGATGTCCGTGAAGATCTTCTTTCATTGGTTCAAACAGATGGAAGTCTGAAGGTGCTAAATCGGGACTGTAATGGGGATGTGGTAATTATGTCCAGCCAAATTCTACAATCATATCAATGGTTCGTTTAGCAGTGTGTGGCGTTATTGTGCAACATTAGGGCACTTCTCAGATCATTGAATGGGTAAAGTCATCGAATACACCCTGTAAGCTTCCTTAAAGTTTCATTGTAACAGTCAGCATTCACTGTGTTTCCCTTTTCCAAGAAGTTGAGAAGAATCACACCTTTCTCATCCCAAAAGACGGAGGCCATAACTTTCCCTACAGATGGATACATTTTGAACTTCTTTCTTGTCAGCTATGTTGTGTGATGCCATTCCGTTGACTGCCTCTTGGATTCTGGTTCAAAGAAATGAACCCAAGTCTCATCACATGTCCCGTATGTGATAAAAACCCTTCTCCCTCAGTTTCGTAATGGTGCAGGAGGTTGATAGCTATGGTTTTCCTTGCTTCTTTATGTTTTTCAACATACTGGATATCTACCGTGCACAAACCTTTGAATAACCCAGGTCTTTAATGATGGTCTGGCTACTGTCTTTACTAATGGACAACATGGAACGCAGTTCATCCAGTGTTTCCTGACAGTCACCACGAATTATGTCTTTTTTTTTTTCTTCTTCTTCTTTCATTTGCTTGAAATATGTTTATAACTGCAATGTTGTCTCTTGTATGAATCTAACATTCTTGTTTAGTTCGCTCAGCAGTCCAAAGAGTTTATCTTCCACTGTTGTCTCTCTAGGCCGGAAGGTTTGCCTGGATGTGTTGTAGTATGGGCAGTCCTGGAGTATGTGCTCTGCTATCTGTGACGCCAAACCACATGTGCACATGGCTGAGTCACCAATCTTGAATTTTGTATACATGTGGTTGCGTAATCTATTGTGTCCTGTTCTGAGGTGAAGAATAATGACTTGTTCTGGTCTATCCATAATGTGGTAGTCATCTTGAGCAGGTTTTGGTGGCTTTCTGACTGATTTGATTATTCTTTTCTTTTGGTGGTATATAATGGGCACATCAGGCTGTTCTTCTTTTGCTCCTTCTTTAGCCAATCGATCAGCTCTGTTGTTTCCGGCTACTCTACAGTGGGATGGTATCCACTTTATGGTGACCTTATGCTGACTGCTAAGTTAAGCAAGTAGTATCCTTAGAACTAGCAATTTCTCAGACAGGAGCACCTCTAGTATTGACTTTGCATCTGTCAATAGCACCACAGGTTGTATACCATGGCTGGTATTTAGTAATTTCTCTGTTGCTATCTTGATTGCTTCAATTTCAGCATCATAGTTATGGCAGTACTTTCCTGTTGGAACTCTGGCCGTGTCCCTAGTATTATTTGGGTATTCTATGTACACTCCCGCTCCTCCATTTCGAACAGCATTTTGTGCCGACCCATCTGTGTAGGCTCAGATCCAGAGGTCCTGTGGGTATTCATCATCAAGGAAGCTGAAAGTGGCTGTTCTGCGCTGTACACTGTTCTATTTTTCCTTGTCAAATATTCCTCTCACTTTTGTCTTGATTTATAGTGATAGTCTATGTTCATCTTTCCATGGAGTTTGCTCTGGAATAGTTGTCAGGGGGATACCAACTGTGGGCAGATCGGTGGTTTCTCTGCAGAGTCATTTGACCTGGTGGTTAAAACTACTTCTTTCCAACCGTCCCATAGCTAAGTTTTCAAATCGGTTCTTCATAGGGTGGCCTGGCAAGCTGAGGAACTTTTCTGCTTGTATTAGTGATTTTGTATCTCTGTTCTCTCTCAGTGCTTTTGTCCTCCCCATTTCCTCCATTGCTATTATAGGGGTTGATCTCATCCCTCCTTTGGTGACTCTAAGAGCTTGATTTTGCACCTTGTCCAACTCTTGCAGTATGGTTTTTGATGCTGAACACCACAAAGTTGACCCATATTCCAGGGGTGGTCGTATGCTGTGTTGATAAACTTTGCTAAGTATTTGCCCACTGACTCCCCATGTAATTCCACTTAGCTTTCTCAGGATGGCTATTTTCCTTCTGGCGTTTGCTACTGCTTTTTTGTTGTTTTCTTCATGTCAGCCTGTCATCAAATGTTACTCCAAGGTATGCTGGTTCTTTATCTTCTCTAAGGGGTATTCCATTTATCTGGATGATCCCTGCCTTTTGTTTCGGGTAATGTTCGGGTAAATAGAGTGGTGCTGCACTTGTCAGTGTTTATGTTATGCTGGCAATCCAATTATGTCATCAACTAGATCAGGGGTAACCAAACTATGGCCTGTGGGCTGGATCTGGCCCGCGACGTCATTTCATCCGGCCCACCAGCGGTACTCTAACTTGCTTGATATAACGTATGGAACACGAGACATTGTGATTCAATTTAAATGTAAATATTATGTTTAGAATAATAGGAGATCTTCACACGTGCAGAGTCCTCCTAGCTGCTATGTGTCTTAAATTTACTATTTTCAAATATAAATTATTGTATCTAGATTTTCATGTTTATTGTAATGTTTGCTTATTTCGCACCATCCCAAATCCTTCCCCGGCACGTGGTAGTGCCGCCTACACTCTGGTGTTACCATGGTTTCCATGGCAAAAAGCACACATCTTCCTCCCTCCCCCCCCCCCTCCCCCACCCCCACCCCCACTTAAGACTATAGACTTTAAAGACTAACCTTCAGTGGAATCAGCTTCGAGGTGTTACAGTTGATGGAGGAAAAAACATGGCTGGAGTGAGGAAGGGTCTTTTGGGGCATATCAGAACTCAATTGGAAGATGTGTAAATTCCGGGTGTTCTATTCACACACTACATCATGCTTCAGCATGCACTCTATGGGAAAGACTTAGATATGTCTTATGTACTGAAACCAGTTGTTTCTGCTGTCAACTTCATTCGGGGACATGCACTCAATCACCGTCAGTACCAGGCTTTTCTTGAAGAAATTGATTCTGAATACTGCGACTTACCTTATCACACATCAGTGAGGAGGCTCAGCTGTGGCAAAGCCATGTTTCATTTATACAAGCTCCGAAATGAAATAGATGCTTACATCACTGAAAAAGATAGAGCTGGTCCACAGCTGTCATCCTACTTGGCTGTCAAAGTTGTCATTTTTGGTCAACATCACATCCCACTTGAATGAACTGAATGTGAAACTTCGGGGAAAAGATAACCTTGTCTGTGATCTCTACAGAATCATCAAAGGATTTCGGAGAAAGCTGTCATTGTTTGAAGCACAACTGGAATGAAAAAACATTTCTCATTTTCACTGTTTCAAAGAGTTTTGCGCTACAATTGCCAAAGATGTCAACCTCGATTTTCCGGGGGGGGGAAATTATTCATGACTTGAAGAAGCATTTTTTGGAGAGAGTTTCAGATCTTGAAAGAATTGAGAGTGACATTCTTCTGTTCCAGAATCTGTTTGATTGTAACCTTGATGATGTGCCAGTTGAACTACAGTTGGAGCTCATAGATTAGCAAGAAAATGGCTTGTTAAAAGAGAAGCACAGAGAAGGAAAACTTGTTGAATTTTACTGCTGCCTACCTGATGTTGAATTTCCGAAGCTGAAGAAATTTGCTGCTGGTATGGTATCAGTGTTTCGAGCAACTTATGTCTTTGAGCAAACATTTTCAAACATGAAGTATGTGAAGTCAACACATCGAACGAGATTGCTTAATGAACATTTGAAAGCAATTCTCTTGATTGAATGCAGCAACTCCAAACCAAGCATTAATGATATCTTGAGAGCCAATTATCAGTTTCACAAATCTCACTAACCTTTTTTGCTGCTTAGTTTGTGAGATTTTGATATATGCATACTAGATCTGATGTAACTATCTTTTTGCTAACGTCGCCTTCTTTGATAACTTTTTTTTAGTAAATAAATATGTTGGTTATCTTTGTTTTTCTTTTGTGCTTTGCACACCACTCATCCATGATTAACTTTTTTTTTCGTCTTTTTTCCCAGAGCTTTCATTCTGGCTTGCAAGTATTGTTAAAGTTAGTTGCATATCCTTTACAGGACGTTCGAGAGACGACAGTGGAAGATAAACTTTATGGACCGCTGTGTGAACTAAAAGACAGTTAAATTCATACAAGAGACAACATTGCAGTTATAGACATATTTCAAGCGAATGAAAGAAGAAGTATGCGGTTCGAGCTCGTGATTTTGACAGTTATCCGGCTCACAGTGAAAAAAGTGGTGACCCTTGAACTAGATGAATGTTGTGTGGAGTGAATGCGGTTGACGGACAGCTACTCCACTTTATTTAAAGTTAGTGAGGATTGACCTACTTCAGCTTCATCACAACGACATATCCAATGTCGGACTGCTAACATCCACTGTTGAATTTCCATAAACAATACTCAAATGTTCGTGGTTGCAAATCAGGGTCTCGCATTCAGTATTGAGGAATTCTATGACATTGCAATTTTTTTTTAAAATGATATTGCGTTGTTTTAACCAAACTTCTTCGGTGGCCATTTTTAAAGTTTGGTAGTGATACACAGTGCAGAAAAGTTTTTGAGGAGTCCCGTTAAATTAATAAATTGCACACCAATAAAGTATTTACATAGATTGGAAAAAATAGGAGGCATTACTTATTGGCCAACCCTCGTACATCAGCTTATATCATCTTGAACTTACATCATACATCAGCTTAGATCATCATGAACTTAAGTCATACATCAGCTTATATCATATCAGCGTAGAACATACAGAGCCCATTAATCATTCTTCTTCTCCATCTTTCGTTCACTTGAAAGTGATTGTCTATTGCTGCAATGTGTGTCTGCTTGATTACACATACACACCTGTTCATAATAAATACCTGGTATATTTATGAGGATATTAATTATTTACTTTGATGTGTTTCAGAAATACACTCTTGGTCTCCAAGGAGTCATTGCAACTCCATACAAGAGCATTCACAAAAGTGGACATATGACAGCATAGACATGAAGATTGTGAAACATGAACTATCAGATGTTCTGTGTAAAATGGTAGACATAGATGGGGGTAGCATCATTCAAGAAATGACAGAACACAGCAACTCAGAATCAAGAATGGTTGAGAACAGTTGTAAGGCACCAGTAAAACATGAAAATTATTGTCAAATGTCAGAAAATGTGTCTTCTGTGATTGATACAAACAATAAACTCTCTCTGGCTATTGAGAATTGTCAGCAGCAAAATAAAGAAACACAAGAAAAGCATACACAAATCATTGCAAAGTCTCTTGATGACATTTTTGGTTATGTCAGATATAGCTCTCAAAGAACTCACACAGTAGACTTGTCTGATATTTCTAGTTCAAATGTTTGTGTAGACATATATAAGAGAACACATTCTGAAGGGATGCCAAACAAATGTAATGAATGGGATGGTCTTTTGATTCAAAATGACCATCTAGAGTGCCAAGAGAACATGAACCACAAGAGCATGCCTACAGGTGAAAAACCTTACAAGTGTGATAATTGTAGTGTTGCTTTTACTCAAGCTGGCAATCTGAGACAACATAAGCAAACGCATATAGGAGAGAAAACTTACAAGTGTGATGATTGTGGTGTTTCTTTTACTAAAGGTGGCAGTCTGAGAAAACATAAGAGAACACATACAGGAGAAAAACCTTACAAGTGTGATGATTGTGGTGCTTCTTTTACTGAAGGTGGCAGTCTGAGAAAACATAAGAGAACACATACAGGAGAAAAACCTTACAAGTGTGATTATTGTGGTGCTTCTTTTACTCAAGCTGGCTACCTGAAGACACACAAGAGAACACATACAGGAGAAAAACCTTACAAGTGTGATGATTGTGGTTCTTCTTTTACTCGGGCTGACAGTCTGCAGACTCACAAGAGAACACATACAGGAGAAAAACCTTACAAGTGTGATAATTGTGGTGCTTCTTTTACTGAAGGTGGCAGTCTGAGAAAACATAAGAGAACACATACAGGAGAAAAACCTTACAAGTGTGATGACTGTGGTGCTTCTTTTACTGAAGTTGGCCATCTAAGGAAACACAAGAGAACTCATACAGGAGAAAAACCTTACAAGTGTGATGATTGTGGTTCTTCTTTTACTCGGGCTGACAGTCTGCAGACTCACAAGAGAACACATACAGGAGAAAAACCTTACATGTGTGATAATTGTGGTGCTGTTTTTAATGATGCTAGCCACCTAAAGTATCACAAGAGAACACATACAGGAGAGAAACCTTACAAGTGTGATTATTGTGATGCTTCATTTACTGAAGGTGGCAGTCTGAGAAAACATAAGAGAACACATACAGGAGAAAAACCTTACAAGTGTGATGATTGTGGTGCTTCTTTTACTCGAGCTGACAGTCTGCAGACTCACAAGAGAACACATACAGGAGAAAAACCTTACAAGTGTGATGATTGTGGTGCTTCTTTTACTCGAGCTGGCAGTCTGCAGACTCACAAGAGAACACATACTGGTGAAAATCCTTACAGGTGTGATGATTGTGGTGCTTCTTTTAATCAAGCTAGCCATCTGAAGACACACAAGAGAACACATACAGGAGAGAAACCTTACAAGTGTGATGATTGTGGTGCTTCTTTTAATCAAGCTAGCCATCTGAAGACACACAAGAGAACACATACAGGAGAAAAACCTTACAAGTGTGATGATTGTGGTTCTTCTTTTACTCGAGCTGACAGTCTGCAGACTCACAAGAGAACACATACAGGAGAAAAACCTTACATGTGTGATAATTGTGGTGCTGTTTTTACTGATGCTAGCCACCTAAAGTATCACAAGAGAACACATACAGGAAAGAAACCTTACAAGTGTGATTATTGTGATGCTTCATTTACTGAAGGTGGCAGTCTGAGAAAACATAAGAGAACACATACAGGAGAAAAACCTTACAAGTGTGATGATTGTGGTGCTTCTTTTACTGAAGGTGGCAGTCTGAGAAAACATAAGAGAACACATACAGGAGAAAAACCTTACAAGTGTGATTATTGTGGTGCTTCTTTTACTCAAGCTGGCTACCTGAAGACACACAAGAGAACACATACAGGAGAAAAACCTTACAAGTGTGATGATTGTGGTTCTTCTTTTACTCGGGCTGACAGTCTGCAGACTCACAAGAGAACACATACAGGAGAAAAAACTTACTAGTGTGATGATTGTGGTGCTTCTTTTACTCGAGCTGGCAGTCTGCAGACTCACAAGAGAACACATACTGGTGAAAATCCTTACAGGTGTGATGATTGTGGTGCTTCTTTTAATCAAGCTAGCCATCTGAAGACACACAAGAGAACACATACAGGAGAGAAACCTTACAAGTGTGATGATTGTGGTGCTTCTTTTAATCAAGCTAGCCATCTGAAGACACACAAGAGAACACATACAGAGAAAAACCTTACAAGTGTGATGATTGTGGTGCTTCTTTTACTGAAGCTGGCAGTCTACAGACTCACAAGAGAACACATACAGGAGAAAAACCTTACAAGTGTGATGATTGTGGCTCTTCCTTTACTCACACCGGCAATCTGATGAGACACAAGAGAACTCATACAGGAGAAAAACCTTACAAGTGTGAGATTTGTGCTGTTTCTTTTACTGAAGCTGGCAACCTAAAGAATCACAAGAGAACACATACAGGAGAGAAACCTTACAAGTGTGATGTTTGTGGTGCTTCTTTTACTCAGACTTGTAATCTGAAGAAACATATGAGACTGCATCATTATCATATGCCCTGCCACCTACCATAGGTGTTTATGTATCTCTTCAGATCTTGGTCCCTATTTAGGATCTACTCTGCTTATAATAGTTCTCAGTGTCACCATACAGTCCATCCAGCATCATCTCTCTCAGTCTGCCCATGTCTCTTTTCCCTCTAATCTTTCCAGTCATCACAATGCTTTCCCACGCTATTGTCTCTTTCTGATCTGATCTGATCTGATCTCATCATGTTCCTCTTGTACCTTGCAGTGTCGAGGTGAAGTATAAACAGCGGGAGAATGCCAGCTTATGGGCCTCATGTATCGATATTTCCATGGACTCTGTTATGGACCCCCATCCAGCATCATCTCTCTCAGTCTGCCCATGTCTCTTTTCCCTCTAATCTTTCCAGTCATCACAATGCTTTCCCACGCTTCTCATCTATTCACAATACTAAGGAATGCTATTGTCTCTTTCTGATCTGATCTGATCTGATCTCATCATGTTCCTCTTGTACCTTGCAGTGTCGAGGTGAAGTATAAACAGCGGGAGAATGCCAGCTTATGGGCCTCATGTATCGATATTTCCATGGACTCTGTTATTCCCTGCGTCCATCGTTTATGTGGTCGGCCTCTTCCTCTGCTTCCCTCTGGTCTGTACACATCATTGCTTGTTGTGGTATACTGTTAGTTGGTAACCTACTTGCATAGCCAAACCATTTTACTTGCTGTCTTGTAATAAAATCTAGTGCAGCTATAACCCCCACTTTAGTCCTGCTTTCTTTATTTCTGATCTTATCTCTTCTTGATGCATTGAGTAGTATTCTCAGGAATCTCATTTCTATTGTTGTGATTTTTCTTTTCTCTTTTTCTGTTATTGTCCAGGTTTGGCATTGGTAACATAGAGTTGGTTGGTAGATTGTGTTGTAAAGTGCTTTCTTAGTAGTTACTGATACATGTTTGTTCTTTAGTATTGGTGCCATTTGTCCAATGAGTTGGTTTGCCTTATTGCATCTATTTTCGATCTCGTCTTCTGGTTTGCCATTTGATGATATTATACTTCCTAGGTACTTGAAACTCTTTACTTGTTTCAAGGGATGTTCGTTTAGGTGAATAGTTGTTGTTTTATCTTCTTTAGCTATAGTCAATATCTCTGTTTTTCTTTCTTTCTGATAGTTGTATATAATGTTCTACTTTCATTAGCTTCTTCCGAGCAATCATTGTTAAGTTGCTCTGGCAATCCAAGTTATTTACAACAACCATCTCGGGAATCATATCTTTGCAGCTTCAAACAAAATGGAAGACATTTGATTGAATCCAACTAAATTTTACTTAGATGCACATGTGAGGACAGACATTCAGATAGTAAATTCATCAGTGAGGCAACTGCACAGTTCGTCATTCCACGGGGTTCATAAATCCTCAATTTTATGGCCTTGCTAAATAGCACAAGCCTAGGGTACTACTGAGGCCGATTTAATTTATGCTCAACTCTGTCCAACACAGGATGGTGAAATGATTTGCAGAAACTGCTAAACCAGTGCAACAATCATTCAACCCCTTAATATGAAAAGATTCATTTAAACTGGCCGAACTAATAAATACTATTGCCATAAACTAAAGCACTTCGAGTCGATGGATATTGCCTCATATTTCAGTAGCATTCCCATGGAAGAAACAGTGATTACCATCTGTGATTGCATAAAAGAACGGAAACAAAAGTTAGGCCTAACAACATCTACATTCAAGAAATTACTACTGCTGTGCACTAGTAATATAAAATTCATTTTTCTTTAAAACATTGTACTAACAAATTGACAGTGGCCATGAGGAGTCCTCTAGGTCCCATTCTAGTGGACATCTGTCAAGGTCTCACTTATCTCTAAGTAGATAAGGGACGTAATAGAGATAGAGAAGGAACATAGAAACAGGGGATGAATAGGGGAGAGAATAGAAGAGACTCGAACATTTGACAGTGGTAAAACTATGCAGTACGCCCAGCCACAACCCGGCAGAAGCGTGAAGGGTGAAACCCCATGTAACGCACGAAGGGGCAAGCACACCGTGTCCAAACTCACGAGAGTAGAGGGCAGACGGCCAGTGGACATGGACGGGAGAGGGTGTAGCTTCTAGAGGGAGACACAGGGACAGAACTTACTTAGATCCTTAAGATATTAATGATAAATATAGTTTGAAATGATGTGTATAGTATTTGAATGTTGTGTATAATGAATGTGTATTTAATACTGTGACTATTGTGCGAGAAGATTATTTCGCCAGATGACAGATATTGTAATAAAGTATAACGATGATAATCGACCTTACTGTCGTATCTGTGCTCGCACTATTCTACCTGTCTGAACCCAAGTTTCTCTATGCCTATTTTTGACACATCTTTATGGTGCACTCAGAAAAACAAAGAGCCTCATATATAAGCGTGGGTGGTCATATTTCACCATCTCACTCGATCACCAGAGTCGTGGAGCAGCTCAATTTCTTGTTTCGACCATGCCACATGGCCATGCCATCCGGTATTTACTTCTATCTTCCCTTTGGTCTCTTCCCCTTGATCTTGCCAGTTGTCACCAAGTTCTCCAGTTTGTTTCTTCTCATAACATGCCCAAAAAATTTTGACTGTCTACGTCTAATTTCTCTAATCAGTTTACGATTTTAATGTGTTTCTTGAAGGACTTGTTCATTGGTTTTTCTCTCTGTCCATGGTATTATTTGCATTTTCCTCAGAAACCACATTTCCACAGCCATTAAATGTTTTTCAGCTTGTCTGCTTATTGTTGATGCTTCACATCAACACAAAAGTACAGGTTCTATGTAATACCTCAATAATCTTATCCACATTGCAATTGACATCTTTTTATTGGTCAGCATGATTTCCATCTTGCAAAATGCTACCCTCGCCATGACAATTCTTGTTCTAATCTCTACAGGCATCTCCCATCAGGTGTTATGACTGTTCCGAGATAATTGTACCTATTCACTTGTTTAAGAATATTCTCATTTACCTGTATATTACATTGTGGTATTTTTATTCTTTCTAATGACCATAATCTGTGGTTTCTTACAGTTCAATTCTAACCCTAGTTGTTAATGTGTGCAACAACCGCATCCTGCTCACTGTCTGCAATCAAGACTGTATCATCTGCATATCTAATGTTGTTGATGTTTCATTCCCCCAATAATGATTCCTTTCATATCTTCTATATTTCTGAAAATATTTTCACTGTACATGGAAAAAAGATCTGGAGACATTACACATCCCTGTCTCACACCTCTCTTAATAGGCTGATATTGACCTACTTCATTATCAATTCTTATGGCAGCTTGTTGTTTCCAATGTATGTTTTTACAAGTCTAAGGTCTTTCCCATCAATTTGTAGATCTTCAAGCATCTATCATGTTGACATCTCTTACTTTATCGAAAGCCTTTGTGTAGTCAATAAAGCAAAGATTTACATCTTTGTTTACTTCTATGGGACGTTCAAATACTGATCTCGGCTTATAAACAGCATTTACTGTACCCTTGCCCTCTACAAACCAACATTCCTTTTCTCCTATTTCAGGCTGTATTTTCTTCCTAATTAATTAATTCTTAGCAAAATCTTCGTGATGTGACTCATTATACTAATTGTTCGATGCTGATCACATTCCAAGGCTCATGATTTCTTCAGGATTGCAATAAATATAGAATTACATAACTCATCGAATGTCAGTTGGTCTAAACATATGGGGCTAGCACCATATACCCAGTACAGCTCATGGTGTGAGAGGTGGTCCTTGACTTGACTTTCACGGATGTGATGTTTATGGTTGTTGTGTTCCTCTTGACTTGACTTTCACGGATGTGATGTTTATGGTTGTTGTGTTCCTCTGTACTCAACACTTGTTAGTCTCTAATGATGGGGTATCACGGTGGTCTTGACAGGAACGGCCACAAAGCATGTGCCAAAATATCTCTGGTAGATAACTCAATGAAGGTGATGGTGGCCAACTATTTTTGCTTGGCCGGTCTTCCCTGCCCTAACAGCCAGTGTAAACCATTTATGTATAGTGTATATACTACATGCTATGTATATACAAATGTGTAGGTGTGCCCATAATTTCAGCCTGTAGATTTACAAGTAATGATTATGACAACTGATTAGAAGCCCACGCAAAATAATATTGACAAACTAGTCTATCACATGCACGTTGGCAACTCTTAAACCGCAGCCTGATAGACAAACGATGCCGACTGAGTTGTCCAGGTTTTCATGAATAAGTGTAACATTTGTTTGCTTTATGTTTGCGTTCTTTTCTGGGTGTTTTTTTTTCTTTTTTCAGTCGCTCGCTTTTAACTCAAATGTAGTCCATACACACTATTTATAGAAGTTATGGACTGAATGTGTGTGTGGATTAGCTTTCCCTATTAACAGTGTCCCTCATCATCAGGCAAACCCACTCCGACTTCAGAGGTTCTTGTAATTTACGTCCCCAAATCAAAGACGACAGATCAACATTTTAGTCCAACTGTCCCGTGTAGGGGTTGGCCTCTTACCTCGGCATCAGCACAACAAATGTTTAAGAAAACACTATTCTTACCCATTCGACCACGCAGACCTGCCTTTTCTGGTTTAAAATCATAGTTTAGTTTATCATATTTCACAATTGACTGGGTTAACTTGTTTAGTTAATATCTGTTAACTGGTGATGTAATGTCCCGAGTTGTGTGCTCTTCTGTTGTAAACTATAAATTGTTATTCTTTATAACAGACATTAATGTAATACACCATTATGAATAATTGTACAATTATGGACATTTGCAAAGTAAACAAATAAAGGTTGTTGATTATGCTTCTTTTTCCTTTGTTCACTGTTGATTATGCTAAAGCTGTGTGGCTCTGTGACCAGTGGCTGACTAAACATGTCTTTGGTTCACTTACTGGGGTTGAGGTAATAGTAAAGGGCTTTCTTCTTTGAAGTAGTAATAATGACAGACTATATAACTTGTAATGTTATTGATTTGTTGCAGGATAATGTTCTTTGAATATTTAAGTTTCATCTGTTGGGGTTTTTAAAACTCTGTTCTATTGGAATGTGACTGGCAAGGCTGTTGTAACAGATGTCTCTTGGCAAACTTGTATTTTGCTTTCTATTACAGTTGTTCTCTTAAATAATATAAGGGGCGTTCATTTGAAATCTGTTTGTGCTGCACCGCATGTAATTGCGTACGTTGAACATGGTCATATGATAAGTACTGTTCAATGAATAAAACAGCTCGTGCTTATCGTCTCATGGTGCATAGGTTCTGTTTCTGACCGTTGAGAAAATGGCCGGGTCGATCCAAAATCCGTCCATAGAAGCTCAAAGAGCCGTGTTTCAGTTTCTTTCTTTTGAATGACGTCGACCAGTGAACATACATCAAAGAATGCAGGCAGCAAACGGTAACAAATGTGTATCGAAGATAACAGTGGCACGAATGTTTCGGAAAGGATGTCAGTTCACGACAGATCTTCGGCGGCCGGGTCAAGCGCGTATTGTTGCAACAGAAAAAAAACAAACCATTGCCAAAATTGATGCAGCAGTACAAATGAACCATTGTTGAAGCATACATTCGCTAGCGAAAGAATTTGATGTGTCAATTGGGACAATTCAAAAGGTCGTTCATAAGAAACTGCAGTATCGGAAGGTGTGTTCACAGTGTATACCACGAATGTTGATCGACCACCAAAAAGAGGAACACATAAGATGGTGTTTGAACCATTTGCTGGGTTATAGAGTGGAGGGTGATGCATTTCAAAAGCAGCGGCAAAAGAGAGCATGCAATAGAAGCATTCTGGATCACCAAAAGCCAAAAAAATTCAAGTTACAGGTTTCTGCTGGTAAGGTTATGCTGAGCGCATTTGTTTACCATGAAGCGCTATTGTTGGCCGACTTTAAAGAACTTGGTGTCAATATCAACTCTACTCACTACAAAAAGCCATCAAGAATAAACGATTTTGTTGCACGATAATGCTCGTCCGCATGTCGCAAAGATTGTGCAGGAAGCATTAGCAAGGAATAAGTGGGAAATTCTGCAACATCCAGCCTATAGTCCTGATTTGTCACTATGTGATTTTCATTTGTTCGGACCTCTTAAAAAAAAGCTCTCAAGGGGCAACGATTTCACACAGATGCAGACGTAATGTACGCGGTAAACTCGTGGTTCAGTGAGCAACCACAATCCTTTTTTGCGGACAGCATTCACCGTCTACCAAAGTAATGGGATGCTTGCCTGAATACCTACGGCGACTTCTTCTGACCAACCCATGGTGCATAATTCATTCAAAATGAATGCTTTGTTTAATACTACCACACTTTCTTGCATGCTCTTGTAATAAAGCCATTGGAACGGGTTTCAAATGAACGTTCCTAATATATATGTGTGTGTGTGAGAAAGATGTTTGTAGTGGTGGTTGGTAGCCATGGCAGTGAAGTGACTAGCATGCTTGCCTGCTGGCCTTATGATCAAGTATTTGAATACACATAAATGCATTTTTTAAAATTGACCTGGGCTCTAAAGTCAACCATCCTAAAACAGGCAGCAGGAAATGTCTTGGGAAGTAAAGGCAGACCACATGATATTGACCACATCACCCATCGAGTGCTGATTGGTCTATAAATTGTGGGGCTAGCACCATAAACTCATTACTCCTCCTGGCATCTGAAAATGTCCTTTACTTTAGTGACTTACTTCTAGTGGCTTTTCTCTTTGTGAGTTATAAGAATTTTGATACAACTCTACTTTCTGGAAACTCACAAACTTTGTCAAGCTGTTATATATCTTGGAAAATTACAGCTGTTGTGTTCGCCTCTGATCTGATTGAATGATAAGTATAAAAGTAATATTTAAAAGTGTTGAGAAAAAAAAAAAATTTTCTGAAGCAAAATGTCACAATAGTTAATCAGTTATTTTTTTTTCCTGAGAACTTTTCACAAAATCTGGTAGTATGTCTTGGCAGATGAGAACAGTCATTAACGCTTATAAAATGACACACCTATTGCAAATTTTCACTATTGGATAATCTGAGTAATCTTGAGCATGTATGCATCTATCATACTGAATAAATTGGTTGTATAGAATAGTTTACACATTTGAGGTGATTTATTAATAATTACACTGTGGCATGACGAATAAAATCCATGATGATCTAGGGGCCGGGTTAAATATCACCAATATAAATTCCACCTGTATAAGAAAGCCAGCGAATGGCTCACGAACCCTGTTGTAGAGTAAACGGTTAGACGAAGTATCTACACAAAGTCTCGATGATATTTTCACAAGGGTTTTATTTATAACAAGTCCACAATTATAAAGTATGTTGTACGATGATCTCAGAATACTAAGGATGTTGACATGTCCAGATCCCAGTGGTAACTACTCAATAACAAGCTACGTCACGACTTGAGCATCCTTCTTACTGTTCTATATGGATGCTCAAGCGTGCTGTAGTCTTGCACCCCTAATCTAATACTAATATGATATTCATTCTGCTACACCTCCCTGTGTTTTAAAAGACTTTTCTTCTTCAAAAGTCTTAACTCCTAACCCCTTTTATCCTACATCTTCTCTCCTTACCTCCCATAATTTCTCTAAGTCGCCCCGAACTAACTTAAGTAATTATTTCCTCTTCGTTTCTGGCCCTTCAAAAAAAACATAACATATATTATTTACATATCCTCAATAACATTTAAATCTCAACTTTATACAATACATCATAACACATATGGTTACCTTTTTGAAATACTTCTTCTTCCCTTCATAAGCAATCCGCTTAAAATTTCAAACGCTGTACTCCCTATTGTCATCACCAATATTACTTACTAATTCTCTACTTTCAATCAACCTGAGAACACTCGCACATGATAGGAAGACAAGGAATCGGTGCGCACCGGAGATTCAAAGAAGTAGAACTCTTCCTCATAAAAACCACACTCACCTAAACCACACTCACCTTTACCCCCCTATGTCACCTGAGACTTTATGTAATAAAGTCTAAAACAATTATATATCTTCCACAGTTCACTTATACCACTTATTATGGCAACAGTTTACGCTGCTATCTACAGCATCAAGCACCAACCATCAAAAATTCACTCCCAAATGTCTATATATTACAGACCTCTTTCCCCATTATACACATCACCTCACATAATTAATCTTCTCCTATACCTCACTCAGAATTCCCTTTTAATCTTGCCGAAATTTTCAGCGACCCCTTAATGTCCATTTATTATGGGCATATCTACTAAAACCTCTACTTATGCCGTTATCAACAGCAACAATATACTGCCCTTGAACACATGTCTGCTTGCAATCAACGTTATTCTATTACAGTCCATATAACACGGACCCTCAAAAACCCCATGTCATTTTGTCTCCACAGTGACAATGTTCATTTCACACTTACACCCCTTTACTATTGTACCCATAATATATAAAAACATGGATTCAATTCATGTTTTACTATTTGTCTTCAGACTGTCTGGCGTAGCACGTTATCCACTTTTTCTTCTTCTATAAGCCAGCAATCTCGTGTTTGTTATGAAAGTACATCATGGCTCTTCTGACCCCATGGAAACTATGTTCAAAACTTTCCCCTCATTTATCCCACTGCTATATACGTTATTCACATTAATCTTTTCTTCCCCAATATGGCGTCCAATCCATGTATATTCGATCAATGCTCACTCAATGCAGCTCCCATCTTTAACTTCCCTATAACCATTTTACCTGTGTAGTAACTCCGTCACTTAAGTATGGCATATTGTCACCGCCTCACCTTTAGAGATATTATTTAGAGGGCTACAACTCCAGCCCAAGGGATAGAAGAGAGTCACTCAGAGCCCGAGTAATCTAGAGCCTTCTAGAAGGACTGGTCATTGAGTCCAGGGTTCCGTGGACACTGATGTGGCCCGCCTATTGCGGGGTCCACGAGGAACTCGGACAGAGTTACCACCCGTGTCGGATTGGGACACGTGTAGACCGGCAGAGGACAGACGGACTTGAGAGAGGCAACAGGGCCTGCCTTTGAGGGACTATATAGATATCAATAGATATATAGACATAGGCTAGATAGTTTGCTAGACTGTTGTATGATACCTATGTGTTTGATGTTCACTATCTGTGATATGTAATATAGCGCGGGTCTGTTTACCCACTGCGCCAACGCATACTGTATATGTAAATACAATAAATATTCGATCTCATAGCGAACAGATTTATTGTTGCCTGTATGAACCCAAGTTTAGTTACCTAGATACGAGCAAGACGATGACAGGCTTTTTGGGGGCTAGTTTTCCGGTTTTGGCATAAAATCTATTGTGAAATAACTATTAATTGCCATGTAAAATCACTAAATTGATTTATGTACCATAAATGGTTAACTTTACAAGTTTAAAACATTAGTAGCTATCTAGCAATAAAATAGAATTAATCTGAGTCCCTCAGCAGTGTCTCAGCAGTGCCTAAGCAGTGTGTCTCATTATTGTGATTTGTAAACTATTTTTGACATGACTGTGACATTTTTTGACTGTTACTAATGTTTTCTCACTCTACGAGCAGATTGTTCCGCGAATAGTGGCGCGTGCAACCTATGTAACCTTTCCAACAGTGTCGCGATTACAAGACAGGCTGTTTGGGACAACATCGGCGAGTTCTCAGATTGAAAGCTAAGTTTCATGTCATACCCATTGTAACTCTAAGCTGTACTTCTCATCTTTCATCAATGTATTATGTTGTTTCATATTGATTTGGTTGCATATTCATGACCTTGTCACCAACATAACCTTGCATTTTGATTTACACATTAATAATTAAGGGAGTTAACCAAATTTTCGACTACACAACATTTTTTTCTAAGGGATTTAACTTTATAAATATTACAAATAAGTAAAACACAAAATGTCTACCTTAGATAAATGCATTGAGCAAGGAATAAAGTTAGGTTATAAAGAAGAGAAATTGTCAGAATGGGCACAGAAAACGCACGCAGAAAACATTGCCCGTGAAGAAAGAGTGATAGAACGAGAGGAAAAGAAATTGCAAATGGAGGCAGAAGAAAAGAAAATGCAAATGCAGGCAGAGGAAAAGAAATTGCAAATGGAGGCTGAAGAAAAGAAAATACAAATACAGGCAGCAGAAAAGAAATTACAAATGGAGCTCGACGCGGCGGCCAAGCAAGCCCAATTGAATGCTGATACACAAGTGAAACTAAAACAAATGGAAATTGAGTCCAACGCAGAAATATCGATAAATAAGCTAAGAAGCAAAGAGGAAGAACAAAAATATAATAAGTATAAAGGCCTCGTGAAGGCGTTCTGCTCAGGAGATTCCATTAGCGCCTACTTGGAAAATTTTGAGTGTCTCATGGCCTACCATAAGATCATTAAATCAGATTGGGCATTTATTCTAATGAGAAACTTAGCTCTTGAACCACTAAAAGTAATAGAGACAGTACCACAGGAAATGCGAAAAGACTATGATTACTTAAAACAACGCATTCTCCAACATTTTTCTTTAGATACTGCAGGTTATCAACAACAATTTTCCAAATTATCACCACAACCAAACCAAACCTTTATAGATTATGTCAGTACAGTCCAAGACGTGTGCACAAAATGGATCAACTCGGCTAAAACCAACAATAGCCATGACAAACTTAAAGAGCTTATTATTATAGACAAAATAGTTAGCACCATCCCCACACCTTTTGCCAAGTTCTTAAAACAGATGGACTGTAAAAGTATTCAGGAAATCGAGTCCAAGGGGAATGCATTTTTCACAGCAAATAGAGACATTTTTCAGCTAAACATAAGTCATAACGATACAGCAGCAGCAGTAGTGAACACCAAATACTCCAAACAAACAGAGAGTAAATTCAAACCTCGCTCCAATGTCAGTAAACTAGTTAAATGCCAGTATTGCGGTTTGAATCACGACATTTACTCTATGTGCGACAAATCGCCGAACTATCCTCACCACCTCAAGATGATGGTGGAGAAGCAGAAGACCAGGCGCAATGCTTACCAGAGAGCGGTCAAATGTTTTTTTTGCCGCAGTTTTGGCCACTATAGTCGCTTTTGTGATGGCCAAAAGTTATTGAAACAGGCCAATGCCGCACTAGTGGAAACGTCGTCAGACGAAGAGATTGAATCACTGAATGATTGTGATAATCAACACGACAATGAAAGCGAGCTTGGAAATGCTGTACAAATTATTGACACCATTACAGACAGTAAGTGTAACACCTGTACGAAGTTCCAACTTGACACAACATTACTATGTGGCCACACTATCCCTATTTCAAATGAAACAGCCAACGCTGCTTTGTCATCTACAGGCAAGCTAGTTTTTTCTACAGGGTTTGTAAACAACAAAAAGTGCACATTAATTTGGGATTCCGGCGCAACGCTCTGTGGGATAAAGAAAACATTAATAGACACTAAAGACTACACAGACAAACATGTGACTTGTCGCACATTCTCAGGTACTATAGAGAAATACCCCCTTGCTCTGGTCGAAATTCGAACACTGTTCATATCAGGACAAGTATTGTGCGCAATCCTTGAAAATCCAGTCGCTGATATTATACTTGGGAATTTGCCCAACATACGAGCATGCTCTGAGAAGGAAATCAGAGAGTGGGAGCATAAAAACGGTATCCCCCCCACAAACAGCGATGCTATAGAGAAACACCATTCATGCTTGTCTCAATCTGCCAAAAGACCAAGGGAGACAACCACTGAGGTAATTCAGAAAGAATTCACCGAGGTGTACAATGCAGGGGCAGTCGAATCTGTGAGCGATACGACCAAATTAAAACCTCGAATTGAGGATGCTACCGATCTACCAAGTACCGAGCCTGGAGATGTGCAACAAAACACACAACACACAAATGCAATAACACGACAGACAACCCATAAAACCAACACCGACCAACTACAGGAATCATTAGAAATAATAGCACCAAACGTAACCAACATTAATTTTGCAAATGAACAGAAAGCAGATCCTATGTTGAAACCATATTATGCTAGACAGGACAATGAGACAAATGAACTGACTCAACGAACTGGTGACGGAGACGAAACGACAATTTCCCAACGAAATGACACCTCGACAAACGAAGCATCGTTAACGACACACTCTTACGACGACGAAAACGACGAAGACATATGGACATTACCGACAATCTGTGATATCGACAACGACGACAAATTTGACGACATATTGACAACGATTGATCTCAACGACGACGACAATGACATTGAAGACAATTTACAAACAGTAGCACCTGTGATAAATCAGACAGACGTGGACAACACTGAAATCCCTGTACCAATCATGACTGACGACGGAAGTATAAATGACATACATGTCTCTGACACTGTGACACAACAACAGCGACAAGACATTTTGACTATCCTTGACAAGTATAAATCTATCTTTTCTAACAAACCTGGACGCACTGATAAATTAACACATTCAATTGTGCTGACAGATCTGAGACCGGTCAAATGTATACCATATTCTATTCCTCTCCATTACAGATCTAATTTAGATAAAGAAATTTTAGATTTAGAGAAGAATGGCATTATTCAAAAATCTATGTCTCAATATTCTTCACCGATTGTTCTGGTGAAAAAGAAGGACCAGACAATCCGCTTGTGCATCGACTATAGAGTATTAAATACAAGAACAACAACGGATGCAGAGCCAATGAACAACTGTGAAGATCTTATCTTAAATATGGCTCAATCATCCTTATTTTCCAAGACCGATTTAGCGAAAGGATATTGGCAAGTTCCACTACACCCTTCTTGTAGACATATAACAGCATTCGCAACACCTCTCGGTTTGTACGAATGGCTATATCTTCCGTTTGGCCTCAAGAACGCACCGGCCACATTTGTGAGACTAACAAGATTGTTATTACACGGAATTAAAGATGTAGTAGCCTATATTGATGATATATGCATCCATTCTTCTGATATGACTTCTCACTTACTTACCCTCAAACAAGTCTTCAACCAAATCTCTCTTTTTGGACTTACTATCAAACCTTCCAAGGTTGAAATAGGTTATACACAAATAGACTTCCTTGGTCATAGAATTTCTGAAGGTAAATTGTTGACAGATGATAAAATTGTTTCTAAG
This sequence comes from Cepaea hortensis, assembly GCA_963921405.1. Lineage (NCBI taxonomy): Eukaryota > Metazoa > Mollusca > Gastropoda > Stylommatophora > Helicidae > Cepaea > Cepaea hortensis. The sequence goes on along the minus strand of OY992892.1, from coordinate 49,219,846 downwards.
ATTCTTAATCTAGAAGTGCCTACCACCAAGAAACAGATTAGAAGTTTACTTGGCCTTATTAACTATTATTCTAAATTCATTCCACATTGGACAGAACTCACCTCAGTCTTTTCTGATATGTTAACTAAAAATCATCCATCAAAAATTTGTAAAAGTACCAGCTTAGATGATGCAATGTGTAGATTGAAACATATTTTTTCTAATCCACCCGTCTTACGATTACCCAACATAAATTTACCCTTTATTTTGACCACAGATGCGAGCGCTATCGCAATAGGAGGATGTTTAATGCAGGAAATGGATGGAGTGAGACACCCGATTCTCTACGTGAGCCGCAAACTAAAGAAGGCAGAGACACGTTATGCCACAGTGGAATTGGAGGCTTTAAGCTTACTGTTTTGTATATTGAGATTATCTAAGTTCCTCTTGGGTAGTCACTTTGTGGTCCTCACGGACAGTTCGCCATTATTGGTCCTTAACCATGGGTCGCCTAAAAACCATCGACTACAAAGATGGTGTCTTCTACTTCAAGATTTCGACTTCGAAATCCGCCATATTAAAGGTACCGACAACATTATGGCTGACCTATTATCACGGCAAATAAATGCGCCAGTAGAATGACTCTTATCACATCGACCATTAGCCATACTATAAACTGTGATACTTTTAGTCGGTTGCATATAACAGTGTCACTCTACACCTGCTAGAGTACTCTCAGTGATTAGGTTAATTACGACACCCATAAACATGATACGTTAAGAGCTATACTTTAAGAACTATACCATCAAGTGCCTAAGCTCTAGAACGATTCCAGCAAGAAACAGTAACTGTGTTTGTTTCAACCAATAATATCAACCAGTGAACTGACTCTGAACACCGTAATATTTCATACGGGACATTGAGAACAATCCATACTTGCTGTTGCTACGAAACTTTGCAAACAGCCGAAACAGAACGACATCGACTACAACACTCAAGAGACAGCCATACTAACTTTAACATTCATGGCATAACACGCTAACAACATGAGGACAACGTACACATCATCGTTGGATTTAATTATTTAATTAGTTAATTACTTAATATGTATTATATTTGCATTAATGATGTATATAAAATGTGTTAACCTGTAATTTGTACATATTCTAAATTAATATTACAGGCGGTGCTATTCATAGGCTAAAGAACCGTCCTATACAATTGTCTCTGTGTAAATTATAACCCATTTTTGAGTCATCGTACAGGAAGTACGTATTTTCTTAAAGGGCAAATATCGCCTAGTCCATTTTTTCTAAGGGCAATAACACTTACCTCAACTTTAATTATATATTTTAACCAAATACTATTTTGAATGAAAGGTGAGTGAATGACTGCGTGAATGGATTAAATGAGAGAACGATACACTTGGCGGACAAATTGTACGCAAAACGTATTTATTTTAATTTGTCTGCGTCTTTCATGTAAAATTGCATGACTTGTCTAAATTGTGAATACATGTTTACTAGTTAGTTTAATATACTTAGCATAGTAGTTAGATTAATATACTTAGTTTAGCAGTTAGGATACATCTAAGCACCACTACTTGGAATGCCTGATCATGTATTTCATGATTGAGGTTATCCCAACTCGTGACGCTTGGACATAAGCCACACATTCAGCATACACTTTACACAAAACTTAAAACTCAACACTATCAATTTAAAATACATTCACTTTATTAGAAACAGCAACTTAGTAGTCAACACACTAACAAGCCAACAGGGACACATGTAGTTTGAGGGGGATAAAAGAACAAGGTAACTACATATTTAGCATTATACAACATACGAGAGTAAAAGTGTATTGAAATGCACACACAAATCAAGATTTGAAAGTGTACTTAATTAGCCAGGACTTCGGTCTTGTTAACTCTCTTTAATACAGAGGTTAATTGTCTGGGTACCAGTTGGGTACTATGAGAAGGGCGGGTTGTAAATACAACTACTAAAACGTCACGTAACTTCGGTCTGATAAGCATTGTTAAGGACACAGGAGACAGAGTGATCTCTTTACCAATCTGAGGAGTGGTGTATGAGAGAATACATGAGTTTTAATGCCACTATGTAGGTTACCAGGTTACTGCCCACCAAACAACAAACACCAACTTTATGTGATTCGGTGACAGAATTAGAACATATCTAATTACCCTATAACAAAACGTCATCAGGGGAGAAGGGGGAATCCTGTCACCGCCTCACCTTTAGAGATATTATTTAGAGGGCTACAACTCCAGCCCAAGGGATAGAAGAGAGTCACTCAGAGCCCGAGTAATCTAGAGCCTTCTAGAAGGACTGGTCATTGAGTCCAGGGTTCCGTGGACACTGATGTGGCCCGCCTATTGCGGGGTCCACGAGGAACTCGGACAGAGTTACCACCCGTGTCGGATTGGGACACGTGTAGACCGGCAGAGGACAGACGGACTTGAGAGAGGCAACAGGGCCTGCCTTTGAGGGAATCTATAGATATCAATAGATATATAGACATAGGCTAGATAGTTTGCTAGACTGTTGTATGATACCTATGTGTTTGATGTTCACTATCTGTGACATGTAATATAGCGCGGGTCTGTTTACCCACTGCGCCAACGCATACTGTATATGTAAATACAATAAATATTCGATCTCATAGCGAACAGATTTATTGTTGCCTGTATGAACCCAAGTTTAGTTACCTAGATACGAGCAAGACGATGACACATATGTTTCCAATACTTCATAGCCATATCAACCTCTTTATGCTGATTATCACAGCAACAGAATATACCCATGAACATATTATTCACAAAGATAATGTGTCTCTCTACTAGTCCTCAGTAGTTTATTAACTCTTTTCTGAACGAAGGGTCCTAAATAAAGCCCCATGTATTGCCTTTATTCTAGCCAAAACCATAACTATTTGTAAATTAAACTAATTTCTAACATATTTATAAACAAGGCAAACATACAAAACAATTCAAGTTAAAATATGAGTCAACCAAAATAAAACAACAGGATGTCATACCCCCCCCCCCCCCCCCCCCAGGTTTTGAACTGTTTATCCCCAACAAAAAACATGCGTCAATTTAAGTTAGAAGAAAATATCTAGTGTTACCTAACACTACTGGTCTCTTTTACGGACCAGCAGTTTGTACGCAAAAGACTAAAAACACAATAATCCTATTCTAAAATCAAATAGTGACAATCATTTTACAGGACCAAATCAAGCAAAAATAATATAACATACCATACATATTCAATTAACATTGGTCTCTTATACTAACCAATGAAATACATATATATTCACCCAAGTCATGCCTATTCCGTTATTCTTATAACAGATAAAACAAAACAACTTAATGCCAAGCATTAACCCCAAAATATGTATATGTATATATATATATATATATATATATATATATATATATATATATATATATATATATATATATATATATATATATATATATATATATCTGTTACCTACAGACCAATTCCTAACTTAGAACAATATCTGTTCTCTCTACAAAAGTCATTAATTAATAAATGACCATACTTTTTCTGGAAGTCAATCATTGATTCTCTCCCCTCACAATATTCTATCTTTTACCAATCTAACTTCTAACACATCACAATATTTGGAATATAACCCTAACAACCGCTGTAAACTACAGGTCAACTCATTTTATCTATTTCTAGTGTGACGGCTATCCCAATGTCATCTACCAGTCATCTATCTACTAATAGAACCTGTGGCTCGGCACACCAATTGTTTCTCCTAGGTTTGCACCAGGAATTACTACAACTACTTAATCATTACCGTTAACTACGGTATCTTCACCCTGCTACACCCAGCAAAATAAATGTCTATTTACCATCGACTCCACCAATACATCTACTTACTGTACCAACAACCAATTCTACTTTTAAGTTTCTCGTCTACCCGACGCAATTAACTAACATATCATTACTTTCCAACATCTCACCACAACTACTCTAAGCTATCCTCAAGTCTCTCCTAGCGTTCTTGTACCGCGATGATAGTTAAACCAGTCACAGTTATCGGAACAAGTTCTCCAACATTCATTTAACTAATCTTGTTTACCTCACTATCTTTCATTCCTCTTCCTATTTATCGGGATTCTTTCAGAAACAGCAAACCACACCACATATTACTGACAACAGACCTCACTTTTCTCATTTCTTATTATCAGGCATTCATGCTTCGACATGTCTCTGACAACGATACTAAATCTGTTTTATGCAACGTCATTCAAAACGTTAACTCTCTTTCCGTCATACAATTTTCATTAATTCTGTCTAACTTCAGACATTCCACACAAAAGACATCACTCCTTTCATGTTCTTTCTACCTCTCAATTTTCGCATACTCTATGCTCCACGTTTTATCAACGTCACTTATCAGCCACTCTTCGCATATTCACACGGACTCTGATACACAACCTCGCTCTCATCTCACGACTACTTTCGCATCGCGACAACCTAACGTGTCCATACTATTACTTCAAAAAAAACAAAACAATTTAGACGCCAATTCAACATTCCAGCAATCACTCACCACAATCTAAGCGTATCGATCTCCTCTACACACATTGACACAAGATATATCAACCGCGCAACTATTACATTTTATCTATGTACTTCACTTAGACGACGAACACCTGTTTGTCTACAGTTATACTCTCGTACTAACAACGCATAACCAGACGAATTACTCCACAGGACTTTCACAATTCAACTGTTTTCTTATTTCTACTTTTCTCAATCATTCACTCCTTTTCAAAGGTCAGAACCTATACATTATCTCTCGCAACTTATATCTCTTTTATACAGTAACCAGCACTATCTACTATCTCTCAGAACAAACCTCACTCCGACGAGTCACTAACCTCGTAACTATCATTCTAAACTTCTCCATACAACAATTTTCTCAGATTTAATCACCTCTTCTTTCTCCGCAAGCATGACGTAATTACTTCATCTCCCTCACCAAGAACTCGTATTCTTCAAGCATCAGTTTCCACAGTCTTTTACTCTTAATACTCTCGCGCTCAACTGACTATTTTACACAGGATACTCAATTCCTCCTCTATCTATATCTCCTCATCAGACACTCTCGGTTCACCTGTCAACAATACTATACTTACTTCTCAAACCACCAAGCGAAACTATCTCAGACATCACGTCATAGCTCTGAGTCGAACCATCCACTCTAGTACGAGCATTCATAATTAGTTTATCTCTCTCTCTGTTGAATATACCCTACTTTAATCACACCAGTTATACATCACTCAACGTGATCAACTCTCTGTATCTAGCCATTGCGGACAAGGGACATTTCAATTTCTACCTTGTTTACTTTCCCTATACCACAACCAAACACAAGATATTCTGTATAACGTATCCACGTAGAATATCAGTTGCCGTGCCTCCCTATTCTCAACAACACTATTGCCTACCCTGTACCATGTGATGCTACACCAAAAAATTCATCTGCCTCTTTTAGACAGCCCATATGTATTTGCTCAAACCGCAATTCTTCTCATAAGCCAAAACAATTCCATATGTTCTTCCTCACCCAAGGAATTTTAACAGCCATAGAGCGCATCTAAGCCAAATATTTCATTGTCTCTCAGTACATTAGTACGTCTTTCTTCAGTTATGTCATCTTCACTATCTGTTGTTAATCTGTTGTTAAAGTACTCAGGTCTTAAGGTCATATATTCTTCTATTTTTCTTAAGTCACTTTCTGTCGTCGAGTAAATTTCCGCTATCTGTCTATTATTATTCTTCTTCTTAAATGCTTTCTTTGTATTTCCTTCATTTGCGTCGGTCTGCTCACTGTTTCCTGTATACCTCACATAACGTTTACATTTCCCCATCTCGTCTTCAGATGACACACTGATAATAGTTCCCTCATCAGACTCATAGTAGTAGTTTACTGCAGACACGTCGATCCTATTCCCATGGTCGGTTTTGGAACGTCTGCCTTTCTTCTTACTTCTATTCCTCGTACTCCGGTTCTGTACAACTCCCATATTCTCTCCATAACCTGAACTCTCACACTTAACATTTCTACACCATTTAGGGATTAATTTAATGTCTATACCTGAGGAACTTGACATCTCAGTTGTACCTTTATTGACCATCAGACTGTTTATATTTCTTTCTTCAATACTTTTCCTCTTTGGTCTCTTTTCATCTTTGGTTCTCGTCTGTTTATCTTTCTTAATTTCAACTGTGTCTCTCTTAGTCAAGTGAGTTGGTTTTGACTGAATTTCTATTAAGTCAGTTTGACTTCCCTTTATTATCTTGCTGGTTGATTGTACTTGGACCTTTTTCTCTATTGTATCAATCTGTGTTTGTGTGTTCCGTTCTACCACTTCAATCACCTGTGTCTGAGTCTCTTGGTCTATTTTCTTCTGTTCTTGTCTAAGAGTCAGATTTGCAACCAGCTTAGTAGTTGAATTCTTACTTACATTTCCTACCCTGTTCTTTGACCCTGACCTCAGATACTGTCTCCGTCTTTGTTCAAACCAGTCGTCACGTTTTTTCCTAGCAGTCTTGCTATGGGATGGCCACTTCCATAACTTATTGGAAAAGTCTCTCTCATGCCCATTCTTGTATCTATAACACTTATACCAGTCCGACCTTTCACTATTACGTCTGTTCTCACCGTCTTTTACCCTATATACATCAGGCCTTGGTTCGTCATAATAACCAACCGCATAATCAAAACCATATTGTCTTCTGTCTTTATTAAGTAATGGCTGTCTCCTGTTATTCTTTCCTACTCTATTGCAGTCTACCTTAAATCTATAAGGATCTTGTCTAGTCGTTCTGTTCTGCAACGTTTCTACAAAATTTTCTACTTCACTAACTGCCACTTTTAACTCTCCCAACCATGTACTGATACGTTTTAATTCCATATGTAGGTAATTCATACTTATTTCTCTGTAATTTCTATCAAGCTTGAAACAATATTCCTACTTCTTCCTCTGTATATTTCTTGGTACCTGAAAAAAAAACTCGTCCTGAGCTCAGCTGAAATAATTTTCAATTACGTTTCTCTACTGTGCTGTGATGGTCTGCCTGTTGCCATATCCTGTTGTTTCTTTTGCTATGCTGAAATATTTTACTATACACTTATACAAGCAAATTCACATTTATAACAATTTATCTAAATGATCTTATTAAAATCACATTACAAAATGTTCTCCTAGAAGTTATACTCTAATTAATTACCGTCAAGCGTGTCTTTCCTTGATCCAAGAGAAGCGTAAATTCACGTACGTTCTTTAAAAATTTCCCTTGTTACGGTTCATGTATAACTCAAACGTCTGGAGTTCGTATTTTGTAGCCATCCAAACGTGACTTCAGTGATATCCTTCTTCCAGCGTCTCAGGTCTCGTTACTTTCACTTCCACTTTCAGCCCCTGGTCGGGCCCCTACCAGACTTCAACCTTCTTTTCACCCTAACAGGGCTCTTCAAGGCGTCGACTTGAAACAGTTTAAGAGAAGCGATTACAGTAGGTTCTCTTTTTCAACAGGTCGGCAACCCACTATGCCTTCCCGTATCCAAAAATACCAAAGCAAGTAATTCGCCTTCTTCTTGACATCTCGAAATCTGTATTTTCTAGGTTGGTCGTAGCTGTTTTACTTTTGAAAGTTGAAAAATTTCGATCTTGGGCAGTTCAAGTAAGTCAGTGACCTTCGGACAAGCAAGGTCAACCAACGGCTGCGATAACGGCGGAATAAACTCACATCATAGAGACGACAATCAGGTCATTCCAGTCCATAATGACAAACAGCTTCCGATCTTGATAAACAGCTTATTATGTTAAGATCTATTAGTTCATTCAACTATATATGGCTGCGCTCCAATCGAGTAGCCGAAAAAAACGCTTTGTTTCAAGTTACACACTTTCGTAAGGTAGTGTGGTCTTGATCATCCTTTGAGCATTGCTTTTGATACGATTTAAATTTACTTGGTAACTTCATACATTGTTGTCGTCGCAGCAAGCCGAGAAAAAGCGTTCACTGAAAGTTCTTCGTTGTGCTGCGTCTTTTGTTAGTACTTCTGCATTGTGTCCGCGACCTCTAAGTCCAAATCCTGGTTGAGCGGCACCGTTTTTACTCTGTTGTAGAGTAAACGGTTAGACGAAGTATCTACACAAAGTCTCGATGATATTTTCACAAGGGTTTTATTTATAACAAGTCCACAATTATAAAGTATGTTGTACGATGATCTCAGAATACTAAGGATGTTGACATGTCCAGATCCCAGTGGTAACTACTCAATAACAAGCTACGTCACGACTTGAGCATCCTTCTTACTGTTCTATATGGATGCTCAAGCGTGCTGTAGTCTTGCACCCCTAATCTAATACTAATATGATATTCATTCTGCTACAACCCCCATGAGTGGTGTGCAGATAATTAAGGAACATACTCACACTCTATAAATATGAATATTTCTCTATAAATGAGCAATAATAAATCAGCAATGATAAATTTCCCACATTGAGAAGACACATTGAAATATGCACATTGAATATTTGGGAGTGTCCATTGTGAAGTGGTCAAGCCGTTTGACTTCGGCTTCGAAGGTTGTGGGTTCGATTCCAGGCCGCATCCTTTGGTTCACGAGTTAAATTTTTCGGAGTCTCCCACGGGTCGTTGCTAGAGCTACGAATTTTGTGCTTTGTGCGATGCTTTCCACACTGCGGAAAGAGACAGGGCCATATGGGATAAGACCTGGTGCAATGAAGTCGACCCTGTTGACTTTTAAGTGACTTTTAAAATAATTATGAATAGAAACTGGGCTTTCCTATTACCAGGCTAGTGTTTCACAAAGGATAGGTGTGTGGCATGTGGTATATGTTAACAAAGTTACTTAGCTGGACTGGCCGAACTCATCTTACAGAGCTGAGGCTGCGGTGGATAAACTTACGAGGATCTCTACTTCAGTGATGCGAAGGCGACCTCTGGATCATATGTCACAATGAAAATAAAGCAAACCGTTCTGTTCCATACTGGATGCTTAGGGTACCACCGTCTCACCAGTCTTCTGCATTCAAGCCAGGGCCAAGTGGTTGGATAAGGATAAAGCAAGTAGCCAAACCCTCATATAGCTCTCTAGTGATGTGAAACAGAAACCAACCGCTATATTCTTGAAAAATATACTGTTAAATGTTATGGTGATATGGTATGTGATGTTATCGTACATAACAAAGATACATGGAACAAAACATTATGATTGTTATTAAAATTTCCTATGAGTCCTTTATCAGGATGGAAAAAAATATGTTACAATAAGACAACTGCATCCTGTGGAAATAAACATCTGTGTTGTGATACATCTGTTGTAACAACCATCTGTTGAGATAAACATTTGTTAGTACAACATCTGTTGAGACGAACATCAGTTGAGACAAACATCTTTTGAGAAAAATCTCTATTATGACAAATACATGTTGTGACAAATACCTGTTGAGAAAAACATCTTGTTATAATAAACATTTGTTTTGATATCGGTTGTGATGTCATTTCTTGTTGGTATGATGTCATGGACAAGATAAAATGTCAAGAAGATACAATGACATCTTATGGAGTTAAAGACATGAAAACTGAAATGTCATCATGTTTGAATGAACCGTCATAAGGAAATAGTGACGTCAGAATAAAACACTCATCACTGTAGATACTTCTTATTCTGCGTTCATCCAGAGTTTTTTTCGGACGTGATTGCGTTGTGCCTGTTTACAGCAGAGCTGCGTTCTTGCGCAGTTAGGCTGACCCGTCCGACTTCTGCGGGCATTTGTTAACCAGATTAATCTTCCCGGGGGTTTCTTAGGACGTCAGACTCTCACTGTTGTGGTTTTATCTCCCATCCCAGCTGGCCCATATAGAATAGCCAAAGACATCCTGGTCAGCCCACAAGGGAAGTCAGGGGCAGACCATGGGCATTCCCCGCCATCCAAGGAGGCTTCCATAATTGCAGAGCCACCACACAGCGCTCTGGTACTGGGCTCACCCAAGGAATTGTCACGTCCTGCACATGGCTGCTTAGCCTCACTTCCGTATATTGGGCCTTCCGTTCACCATAGGCTGTTCTTCCGGAAGCCAGAAGAATGCAGTCTGCAGATGACATCCACATAGTGAGTTTTGGATTCGGACTTTTCACGTAATGGATTTGCTATCCAGGCAATATTCCATTTTATGCCTCTGGGAGGGTTGTGTAACCGACATGCTTGTGGTATGAAGTGTGGCAGTCTAAATACTTCTTCATGCACCTTTAAATGTCAACCTGAATGTAGTTAAAGTAAGCTGCAGTCAACTTGAGCTTGTTGATATCTCCATAGAGCTTGTCCTCAAATGAAGCAGGTGTGGGCCAAAATATCTTTCTCTGTTCTGCATATATTGGGCACTCTTGCAGCAAATGTTTAGCTGTCATTTTACCAGTTCCACAATTACATTCATCGGTATCTCCTATCTTTAGTTTATTGAACAAGTGGTATTTCAGCCTGTTATGTCCTGTGCGGAGTCTGAAGATTGCTACTTGTTCTCTTCGGTCGAGTTTGTAATATGCATCATCCTTCTGGTGGCCTGGATGCTCTGTTTCCCATTTGGCTCTATAGGTGCTCTTTATAAACCTCTTTGCCTCATTATAGGTTATGTCTATGTCAGGCTGTGGTAGTCGTCCGCCCTCTTTTGCTAGTCTGTCAGCCTCTTCATTTCCAGATATACTGCAATGTGATGGGATCCACTGTATTACAACTTTTTTGGATTTCTGGCATAGACCATGGAGTGCTGCTCTTAGGTCAGCTAGTTATGTGCTGTTTTTGCTCTTCAGTATTGAGACAGCTGACTTTGCATCTGTAAAGATAGCTATTTGCTTCTCTTTATTTTCCCCCATCAAGAGCATTTCTGCTGCAGTTTTCAAAGCCTCCATTTCCGCTTTGAAGTTACTTGAAAATTTTCCAGTTGCCACTGACTGTGTTTTTTTCACTCCATGTTTTAAATTTAGGAGAATTCCTCCTCCTCCATTTTCTATTGAATTTTTGGCTGATCCATCTGTATATGCATGGGTCCAATTGCTGCTTGGGTAATGTTTTTTTGATGTAATTTAGGGTTATTTTCCTTCTTTCGGTTTCATTCTGAGTGTGTTTTTTTCTCAATACCAGGAATGTTTTCTATCATCTCAGGCAGTTGCTGCTGTCTCCAAGCTGGGAAGTTGTGTGCATTGTACATGGGCTTGGCTGTTTATATGTTAAGTATGGGATCTGCCCTAATCTTTCGTTTTGCAGTTTCTACAAAGTTGCTACGCTTCAGTCTTCCCTTTCCAAAACCATTAAACCTTTTATACATAGTGTGGTCTGTCAATCTTCTAAATTTTTCTGCTTGTTGCTGGGCTCTGCTATCTCTTCTATCCTGCATTGGTTGTAAACAAGTGATCTTTTCTAGTTCATTAATAGGCGTTGTCTTCAGGCTTCCAGTTATGATTCGCATTCCTTGATTTTGGACTCTACTTATTTTGTTAAAGTTTGACTTAGCTGCTGTTGCCCAAGCTGCAATGCCATATCCCATCATGTCTATAACTCCTCAAAATTTACCAACAACTGAACATTCGCTAGTGTGACATGAAACAGAATTAACACACCAATCTCTTCACCAAATTATGATCATAAGAATTATTGAGAGAGGCATCAGATAGATATCTCATATCAACAAAGGATCGAACACATTGAGCGTGGGATTGCCTTTCTAGCCTAACTCCAGTGAGTAGGAGTTAAAGACATAATCTCAAACTTCTGTCTCTTTCACAGGCACACTGTTGCACCATAAACCCCAGTAAAACTGGATTATGGCATTCACTCAAAATTTGGCATAGCACTGAACGAAAAATTCTGTCAGGCCATTTACAGCTCACAGCACGTAAATCATACTGACATTGAGTGCAACGTCCTACAAAATACACACCTTCTGACAATATTTTCTTTCCACATGAGCAATCATCTTCAGCAAAAGAATATATCACTCCCTCTAACATTCCCTGAACATAATAAAGGGAAAAAAACATGTGAAATTGAATATTCCATTGGACATTGAACAAGTGCACATTAGTTCCAGACAGCAACTTATAAGAGCAGTCCCTGCATCATGACAAAGCCTGCTTATGAAGTTCGTGTATCAAGACAATGGTTTTCAGAGCCATGATGAGCACTTTTAGCAAGTCTCTGAAGCACGAGGAATAAAGTTTAATGATTTGCATGTGTAGCAGAATAAACTTCCTATAGCATTCAGAATCTGCTTTCATAAGAGATGAGATTTTTTAGCATGGTAAAATATCCCCCACCCACCCCCCCCCCACCCCCACCCCAACCCCCTCCAGCTCGTTCTGGAGCTTGCGATGATAGTCCTCAACCACCACTCTGGGGTGGACATCGTTCTGGTGCTAGTGGGTAATCACTGTGGGCTCCATGCAGATGCGCCAGGTACTTCATATCCACCTTGACGAGTCAGTCCCTAGGCGCGTAGTCTGGCTTGTTTACTACATCCTCAAGAGATGGGTTGGTCCATTAGAACCCATGCGTGGGGAGGTGTTCCATCATTGCCCAGCCGTATAGATTATTCACATCAAGATACATGGTCCACGTTTTCGGTGCTTCGGGAGTGTAGTCCGGGGACACGGGGTTGTTGGCCTTAGCATATCGCTTCGAAACCATGGCCACACCGCCTCGGAGGCCATTCTTAACGAAGAGGTGCATGTCTTGGTCGATCAGGAGCTCGAGCTGCACCTTCGTCTTTTCAGGAGCGCTTCCCACGCCACGATAGGCACACTGATGTAATGAGCTGGGTCGAGCCTATACACTCATATACAAGTATCTCTGGCCGTGGGATGATTGTGCGTGGCTTTGGGATGGATCTTGGGCGCTCGGCGGCTGGTGCGTGGCTTTGGGATGGGGCGCTCGGCGACTGGCTCGCGCGGGGAGTGCGGTGGCTCACGTGCAGCCCCATTTGCATACCAAATGGCTGAGGTGGTCTTAGCCTCAAGCTGTTCCCACTCCCGAGCGTGTTGGGCCTCGTCTTGGACCTGCCCTTGCAGCGCTGGGTATCGCCCGGCGGCTCGAGCGAACAGGTCCGCACGGACCCAATCGAGAGCTTGGGCGAGTTCTCGGGTGTGGGTGGCTTTGTTCCGCCGGCATCCCTCCGCCGTCCCCTCGTTCAACAGCCAGCGAAGAGTCATACTACTAATCGTACCCACCGCTATCTGATTAAAAGTTCTCCTGGTCTTCCGTCTCAGTTTTAAAATTCTTCCAGAACCCCTGCCGATCCCCCATAATCTCATTCTTTCCACATATGGGTTCTCAATCTGTTCCTCCGCCTTCTCCACCTGATTCCACAAGCGCACGCCCATCTCCCCCTTGTCCATAGGCTAAATTCCACCAAGAGGGGCATTCCTTGCTAGCCTATCAGCCTGTTCATTCCCCCGTACACCCGCATGGCGAGGGCAAAATATCCATACAGTTCTCACCATCTATGACCTGTGAAGCGACGAGAGCCATTCCACACGGAACATTCCTTTTTCCACCTTGCTAAGCATACTCTTAGAATCCGTAATTAATACATGTGTTGCAGTAGTCTCCTCTAGCCACCGGAATGCCGCTGTTACTGCCTCCACCTCCATTCTCATGCTTTAGGTCGTAGTCTCATATGCCAGAATCTCCGTTTTCAAGACTCGCCTATTAGCCTTTGTAATAAAGCCCCAGCCACTACGTCTGTTTCTCACCACTGACCCATCAGTGTCGATGACTATGTCACCTTGATGTGTGTTGCTCTGGATCAGCTGTTGCACTTCAAACTCAGTGAGGCCCGCTGCCCTTTCTCTGCACTCACGTCCCAGTGTTATTATTACATTGTGCCAGTCCGTCATGTCTTCCGGAACTTTAACCCACTCTCTTTCACGATTGATGGTCTCAAGATCACACACCTGACTTATAGAAAGTTCTGCCTGTGCCATCCAGGACCTGCCTCGTCTTAGTCTATGACCCGTAACCATATCCATTGCTGCATGCAACGGGTGATCCCTGTCTGCGGCAACTCTCAGGTACCATTTGGCCTGAAGGACCCTATGCCTATCCATAATTGTTGGTAGCGCCATATAACTGGTGTGTCCTTTGTGCATCCCAGGATTAACCGAATGGCAGCATTATGTATGCACTCCAACCTTTCAAGCTGGCTCTTTGATACTGTCAGCAGCCCCAAACCATACTCAATGACAGAAATTATTAACTGCTGAAAGAGCCTTACAGCATCCTCTGATCTACCCCGGTTGCTGCCATAGCCCTCAATACATTAAGTCCCCTACCAGCCTTCACCACCAAAGCCTCCACATGATCCTTAAAAGACAAACACCTGTCAAAGGTGATACCCAAATACTTCAACTTACTCTCTCGACTAAGAGGACATCCATTCAACATAATACCTTGGACGTCTGCCTTGACGATTCGGTTATCCAAGGAGTACCACACAACCGATGCCTTGTCTGGGTTTATAATGGCCCCTGCGTCCCTGCACCACTCCGCCACCCTGGCTACCGCCACCTGTAAGTCAGACTGGCCCTGTCTTTGCCCTGTCTGTACACAAGCACATCATCTGGAAATGTCAAGATTCTTCCCACACCTGGTGTCTCAATAGCTGCTATTTTGCTGGTGTATACATTGAAGAGCACTGGGGACAAGGCAGATCCCTGCGGCAACCCAGGTGTAATAGTACAGGGGTCAGAAGTCCAGAAACCCATGCGCAGTGCAACCAAATAGCTTTCAGTATTCAGAAAGATTAATCACTGCCGAAGAAGAGGCCAAAATGGCTCGCCATTTCAGGAATGACCAAGTCTTCAGACAGTGTCCAGGCAAGGATAGGTATAGCGAACAACCGTACTAGTACTCTGCACAGTCTGCTTAAGTAACCCTGCTACTAATGCCTGTAAGATAAAAGAGTACAATTATAAAGTTATAACTTTCACTATATAACTCACTATTAATATATTAATGTTAAATTCTAGTTACTAATTGTTTTAGATAAAAAATAGAACAAAATACCATTTATTTAATTATACTACATATCCTCCACGGGAGGGGTTTACAAATGCCCTGATTATTCTATAAGTTTGTTTATAAATTGTCTGTGATTTTAATCAGGGATTGTGCCCATGAGTCCAAAACAACTATTAAAGTAGCCAGGTTGGGTGTTCCAGACGGTTTATCTTGAGTACTTAGCTGAGAACTCCTCTCCTAGTTATCGACTAGGTTGGTGTCAAGGTAAGGTATCCTCTCCTCCTCCTGTTGCGTTGATTCACACACACATGCACACACAGGTCGTAGTAACATTGCCACGACACAGTTTACGTTACACAACTATGCTATGCTGACATTGTACAGTGAATGTGTATTGCGATCTACCGAAAACATGCTGACGATACCGTCTTAATAGCAACAAGACAGAACGGTCTACGGGCAATGATAGATACATTGGTTGTGGAAAGTGAATGAATGGGCCTTATTTTGAATAATAGAAAGACAGAAGTCATGTTCATATCAAAGAAAATGTGCAATTAAAGTACAGGATGTTATTATGGGACAAGTGTAGAAATTCAGATATCTAGGCACATTGATAACATCAGATGGAAGATGCATTACTGAGATAAAAATCAGAATAGGACCAGCAAAAACTGCATTCTATCAAATGAAGAAAACTTTGTGCAATAAGTCACTGTCCTTGAAAGTCAGAAAAAGAGTTCTTGCATGTTACACAGAACCAGCTTTAACATATAGCTGCAAGTCCTGCGCATTTAGTAAACATGCCGAAAAAAATCCCCGAAAGCCTTGGAGATGTGATTTTATAGAAGAATGATGCGAATTAATTGAATAGCCACAAAGAGCAATTAGGACGTTTTATGGGAAGCTGAATCGCAAAGACAACTTATCACAAACATCAGGAAGAGGCAGTCATTATTTTTGGCCACGTTATGAGAAGTCAAAAACCGTAACATATTGTGACAACCGGAAAGATTTGTAGAAAGAGAGCTAGAGGAAGACGGCGTAAACAGATTATTGAGTCTTGTGGCATGGCACGGAAGGGAGTCAACACACAGATTGATCCATGACGTCGGAGATCGTAATTTGTGGAGTTGCATGATCGCCACAAAGCATCCGGAAAGACACCGGATATGATGACAATGATGATGAGATCACATTTTCTGTTTAATTTGACTTTCTTTAGTGTAAATTCAATCAATCTCATGCCATGCCGGAAAGCGTGAGCGGTCATGACTCGCTATTTTACTTGATCACCAGAGTCGTGGATCAGCTCAGTGTTCCTGTCTCGTCCATGCCATGTGGCCAAGCCATCCAGGTATTTTCCTCTCGGTCTTCCTCTTGGTCTGTTCCCTTCGATCTTGCCAGTTGTCACTAAGTTCTCCAAACCATTTCTTCTCATAACATGTACAAAAAATTTTGACTGTCTACATCTAATTTCTCTAATAAATTTACGAGTTTCATTTGTCTCCTGTAGTACTTGGTCATTGGTTTTTCTGTCTGTCCATGGTATTCTTTGCATTTCCCTCAGAAACCACATCTCTGCAGCCATCATATGTTTTTCAGCTTGACTGCTCATTGTCCAAGTTTCACGTCCATACAAAAAGAACAGGCTCCTTGTATCCCCTAAACACTCTTTTTCTCGTTTCAGTAGACATCTTTTTATTGGTCAGAATGTTTTTCATCTTGCTAAAGGTTACTTTCGCCACGGCGATTCTTGTTCTAATCTCTTCAAGACATCTCCCATCAGATGTTATGACTGTTCCGAGATAATTGTACCGATTCACTTGTTGAAGAATATTCCCATTAACTTGTATATTACATTGTGGTACTTAGTTCTTTCTAGTGATGACCATAACCGGTGTCTTGTTACAATTTAATTCTAACCCCAGTTGCTCACTGTGTAAAACAACCGCATCTACGAATGCTGTGATGTCGGTTCCTAAATCAATCAATCAATCAATCAATCTACTAATTATTGCAGATCCTGCTCAGTGTCTGCAATCTATACTGTATCATCTGCATGTTTAATGTTATTGATGTTTCGTCCTCCAATGCTGATTCCATTTATATCTTCTACATTTCTGAAAATATTTTCACTGTATAGGGAAAAAAAGATCTGGATACATTACACATCCCTGCCTAACAACTCTCTTAATAGGCTGATATTGTCCCACTTCTCCTCATGGCTGCTTATTGTTTCCAATATATGTTTTTATAAGTCTAATGTCTTTCCCATCAATTTGTAGATCTGCAAGCATACCCACCATGTTGACATATCTAACTCTATCAGAAGCCTTTGTGTAGTCAATAAAGCAAAGATGTGTATCCTTGTTTTACTTCTACAGCACGTTCAATAACTGTTCGCAGCATATACACAGCATTTACTGTACCCTTTCCTTCTACAAACCCACATTGCTCTTCCCCAATTTCAGGTTGTATTTTCTTCCTCACTCTTTGCATGATAATTCGTAGCAAAATCTTTGTGATGTGACTCATTATACAAATTGTTCTATGTTGATCACATTCCAAGGCTCCTGATTTCTTTGTGATTGCAATAAATACAGAGTTACGTAAGTCAGAAGGTATATCTCCAGTATCATATAATGTGTTCAGCAGTCTGGTGACTTGCTCTAGACCAAATTCTTCTACAGCTTTAATCATTTCTGTTGTAATGTTATCTGCACCGGGGGCCTTGCCAGCTTTCATATGCTTAAGAACATTTCAAACCTCCATCTTCAAAATTGGCGGTCTTTCATTATTAAATATAATATCATACTGTTCCTCTCTGTTATCATCATAAAGTTTTTTCTCAGAATCTGTCCATACATGTTTAATGCAGTGGCGTCACTGGGGTTGGTGTCACCCAGTGCGGTAAACTCTTGGTGTCACCCCTCTAGACTTTCACCTTGGTCTTCTTCCGAGTGTTCCTGTACCATATATAATCGCATATAGTAATGTTTGTAAAATAAGTCAAAAAGTTAATAAGGACATAAGAAAGAAAACAAATTGAACAATATAACTTCAATACTTCAGGTAAAACATAAATAAATAACTTCGACAAACTCGGACAAAGTTAAATTTTTGTTATTTTGCTATGTCTGCTTTGTCAAATTTGCAATTTTTTTATTTTGGTGTCACCCCTTGATGGTGTCACCCGGTGCGGCCCGCACCCCCCGCACACCCCTAGTGACGCCCCTGGTTTAATGTATATTGCTTATGATTAATATATGGTCGTTGTAACAGTCTGCGCTTGTATAGTTTTTGTGACTTTTAAGGCATTTCGAAATCTTCTGTTGATGAGAATGTAATTGTAACATGCCTGTGTTTAGGCAAATTTGGGGGTGAATGACCGAAGGAAGAATGTTATAATACAAGCTAGGTTAACGCACGAGTTAGGAATTTGCTTATACTAGCAATGTAATTGGATCATTGTACTACCTCAGAAGGTGAGATCTACAACAAAGGATCATAGATGTTGAAAGGAGATGAGAGCGGATGCGAGGTCAGAGAAGTCAATTAGAAATCTCTAACTAATGTGAGCTTGTAACACAATCTGCAACAAACTGGGATATTCCCGCGACTAGTGGTTGGTTTAGACACGAACATGTCATTATAAATCTTCAGGTTAATGAGGGAAGCCCCAAGTTGCCGAGATTTAAATCAACGGTGGGAAGGTGAGATGTGATGGGAAAATAAGTAGACTAGGGAAACTTAGAATGGGTAGACTGAAGGAATGTAAAGTAGGGTGATAGAGGTTAAATGATGCTGTGTGGTAGGTCCCCGGGAAAAAGCAAATAAGAAGGCAGGCTGGGAAAAATTAGAGGCAGTGAGGATCGGGGCAAAGTAGAGGAAGCTTCAGCCATAGAGTATTGTTGTGAGGCAGACAGTTGAGGTCTGGCCTACGTAGGTAACGTAGGATTGAGTTTAAGTCAGCGGACGTAACAGACAGTCGTTCAGAGGGCGACGTCGGAGGAACTTCAGCCGGGAGGATCTTGAAGCACGGAGTATCGCACGAGTGAGGTTGGAGCTGAGTCAAGGGAGAGGAGACTCAGAGGAGATTATTAGATCCACGGATGGAGAAGAGTCCGTAATAGTATATCGTGTGAGGCCGAGCGACGACCATAGTGGGATTGCTGGAGTTACTGTGTTATATTATAATATGAGTGCGCTGGACCTGGGAAGTTATAATCTAGCTATATTTCATTGTGGACTGTTCCTGGAAAATGTAGGATATCATCGTATTGTGTTACAATTAAAAGATTATGTGCGCAGCCTGGTCGTCGATGTTGATTTATCGTTGTTGATCAGTGGTCCAACATCACATTCACACAGACATCCCTAGACAACTATAGCCAAATCTCTTTGTCACGCATAACCACTTTGAGTCAGTAATCAATCTGATTTCAGATCTTATCGTCAAGACCCCTAATAATCTAATCCATAATCTAATCCTGTCCATAATCCTAATCCTGTCCATAATCTATATATATAAAAGAGAATCTCCGTCTGTCTGTATGTCCTTTATGCGTTCGCGAACGGTCCATCCGATTGAGATGAAATTTTCTACGCGTCTTCTAATCATTTCCGTGCTGCCAACTATCATAGTTTTTTTAGTGTACAAACATATTTTCTTCTTATTATTTAATATTTAATTTACATTATAATGTATATATAGCGAGGGGACATAACTTCTAATAGAATTGCTATATATACATTGCTTGATGGTTCCATCGCTCTGCTACTGAGTGAGTGCGTGGTGCGACACTGTGAGCTGTGGGTTTCGTGTGAAGTGCTTTTGAATCTGCCCAAGTTTTTTTTTTTTTTGTGGAACGTGACTGCATGTTCGAAGCGATGGCAGGTGGCTATGTCCCAGAGTTGACCGGTTTTTGCCTTATGCAGAAATGCGTGGCTGCTGAGCTTCTGGTTGACTGCCACTGCCGTCGGTGATGAACTGTATTTTCGTGGACTGTGTGGGTGAACATCTAGGAAACATCCAGATAGGAATATGACTGCCGATTCCATCAGAGATGAATTGGGTGTTTCGTGGGGGACTGGTGTGTTGACATTCTGGCGGCGGCATTATGCACAGTGTATCTGTGCGGGCTGTTGTTTGTCGAGACTCCTGTCTTTTCCACTTTTCACATTGGGCAGTGGGGAGCGTTTTGTGTGATATTCACTAGCACAGGAACGGAGCATAATGGGGACGACCCGTTGCTGTGAAGTTGGAACTGCGACTAACTAACTAACTAACTAACTAGAATTGCTATATATGCAAAATTGTTGCATATTTCTCAAATAGGTGGACCTTTTCGCTGCAGTTATCTACAGGCATATTCGTTATATTTCTCCTCTCCCCTCCTCCTCCCCTCTTCCTCCTCCTCCATCCTCCTCCCTTCTCCTCCCTCTTCCTCCCTCCTCCTACCTCCTCCTCCCTCCTCCTCCTCCTCCCTCCTCCTCCCTCCTCCTCCACTGCCTCCTCTCTCCTCCCCCTATCCTCCTCCCCCTCCTCCTCATCCCTTCTCCTCCTCCATCTTCCTCCCTCCTCCTCCTCCTCCCTCCTCCTTCTCCTTTCTCCCCTCCTCCAACCTCTCCTCCTCCCTCCTCCTCCTCCTCTCTCCTCTCCTCCAACCTCTCCTCCTCCCTCCTCCTCCTCCTCTCTCCTCCTCCTCCTCCTCTCTCCTCCTCCTCCCTCTACATCCTCCCTCCTCCCTCCCTCTCCCTCCTCCACCTCCTCCTCTCCCTCCTCCTCCCTCCTCCTCCTCCCCTCCTCCTCCCTCCTCCTCCCTCCTTCTCCCTCCTTCTCCCTCCACCTCCTCTCTCTTCCTCCTCCTCCTTCTCCCTCCTCCTCCTTCCTCCTTCTCCCTTCTCCCCCTCCTCCAACCTCCCCTCCTCCCTCCTACTCCTCCCTCCTCCTCCTGTCTCCTCTTCCTCCCTCCTGCTCCTTCCTCCTCCTCCCTCCGCAGAATATGAATTAAATTATATGCTCCCCACCAGGGACTGGATGAAGCCGGTCTGGGTCATCTTTTTTGGGAACGGGAACGGGAGCAGGGGCCGAATATGAATTAAATAAGACGCTCCATTTACCCAAGTTAATTGTTGGGGGAAGATGTAAAGATCTTTCAAGTGCTCTTTCTAATAACAGACAGACAGACAGACAGACAGACAGACAGACAGTCGGGAACGGGAACTTATATGACTACTTATATGAATTAAATGAGATGCTCCCCACCAGGGTATGGGCGAAGCCGGGCCGGGTCAGCTAGTCTAAATCTGATAAATGCGAAACTATCTCGTGAAAATCGCGAACGACAACTTTAACGCGGGTTCAAGGGGTTATTTTTCCATGTTGTATAGGGAAGGTGGCGAATTTATTTCTCGAAACACATCTAAATATTTCGGCATACGTCAAACGGTAAGGGGGTTTATTGTTTAGTTTGTATATTATCGAAATGTTCTTTCGTTTACAGAGACAGTGGCGGTAGTTCTTGACCTGGAGGATGCGTATAACAGGGTCAGATGAGTTGAGTTGTTGTTGAGTCAAGAACCGACATCACTCACAACAAATCACTGCACTCGCCAGGACATCCCCATGCTCAGTCCCCTCGTTCAACAGCCAGCGAAGAGTCATACTACTACTACTAATCGTTCCACCGCTATCTGATTAAATGTTCTCCTGGTCTTCCCTCTCAGTTTGAGATTCTTCCAAATGATCGTCCCCGGTGAGGACGGGATTTTTTCACGTGGACTTCTACTAATACTTCTAGTAATAAAATAAAATTTCCCCTGGTCTCTGGGTAGTGAGATCGGACGCCCGTGTGGCGTGTGTATTGTTGCGCACGAAAAAAATCCATTGGCAGTTGGGAATCGAAAAAGAGTAGCCTACCGCCGCTGCCCGGGAAAAATTTCGAGTTAAAAATCTACCCAAAGTATTTCAGGATCCTCGCCAGTGCTACGGAGTTCGTGCACCGAGCTGAGTTTCTCCAGACTCAGGCTTGAGTTAGGAGGAGAACGGAGCACTTATGGGTTACAACCGTGTACCGTGATGTTGATCTATTGACTAAACTAGATTCTTCCAGAACCCCTGCTGATCCCCCGCAATCTCATTCTTTCCTCATATGGGTTCTCAATCTGTTCCTCCGCCTTCTCCACCTGGTCCCACAAGCGCTCAACCACCTCCCCCTTGTCCATAGGCAAGATACCACCAAGAGGTGCATTCCCTGCTAGCCTATCAGCCTGTTCATTCCCCCGTACTGCGCGTGGCCAGGTCAAAATATCCATACAATTCTCACAATCTGTGACATCTGAAGCGACCACCGGAATGCCGCTGTTACTTCTTCCACCTCCATTCTCATGCTGGCTGGAGGTCATAGTCTCATGCCAAGCTCTCCGTTTTCAAGACTCGCCTGGTATGATCGGTTGATATTTGATATACTATACTCTACTTATATAGCATATACAGAGAATATTTTAAAGGGAGCCACTATACACAAAATGTTTTGAATAGTACGAGCCGCTACACACAAAAATGTGTGGCTGGTCACATGATTATTTGGCACAAAATTTTGTGAATAATACGATCCCCTATTCACACAGATTTGAAGAAGACTATTATTCTCTCTTCTTGTCTGTTTTTTTTTTTTTTTTTTTTGCAAGTTCTTTTTCTTCAAACCTAACAAGACAAGGACAACACTCTATGTAAGGTGATATATATTTTAGTTCCTAAAACAAGCAACTAGAAAGTCGCTTACAAGCCCTGGAGATGTGGCTATACAGACGAATATGTTGTATTTCATGGAAACAAAAACAATCGAATGCAGAGGTTCTAGAACAACTGGGAATTAGTTATTTAGTTAGGTTCCAACTTCACGGCAATGGGTCATCCCCATTATGCTCCATTCCCGTGCCAGCGAATATGACACAAAATGCTTCCCATTGTCGAATGTGAAAAGTGGAATAGACAGGAGTCTCAGCAATCCAACAAGTCCGCACAGGTACACTGTGCTTAATGCCGCCATCAGAATGTCATATAATATGTATTAAGAGCAAGAGGTAGACAACGATACAAGTGGGAAGATAACATCAAGAGATGGACGAACATCAGCCTGACAGAATGTACAGTCAAGGCAAGAGACAGACAGTGTTGGAGTACCATTGCAGCTGACCTTCATTGTGGAGACAGCACCTGATTTATTGATTAAAAAGTAAAAACATAATTTTTTTAAAACTGCTGGCGGGGAGTCGAACCCCAGTCTACCGCGTGACAGGCGGAGATACTAACCACTACACTACCGAGAACACAATGATAGTTCTTCTTCTGCGTTCATTCTGAGTTTTTTTTCAGACGTGATTGCGTTGTGCCTGTTTACAGTAGAGCTGCGTTCTTGCGCCGACACATCCAACTTCTGCGAGCATTTGTTGACCAGGTTAACCTTCCCGGGGCAATGATAGTTCCACAAACATTAATAATGTAGTCAAAAGGAAGTTAGACACCACATGACCAGCCGATAATCATGTGACCAGCCACAAATTTTTGTGTATAGAGGCTCATACTATTCCTTACATTTTGTGTATAGTCACTCCGTATTTTAAAATGGGGTTTCTACTTATGAAATCATAACAGTTGGATACAGCTTGACAAGACAAATCCAACGGTATCTCAACGAAGAGTGTATGTTAATTCTAAGCAGAGTTATGCATTTTTTTGTGTCGTAATTTAGAATCAGGAAGTGTAAAGAGGTCCTAAGTAATGAGGCAATGAATGAATCACCCAAAAAAAACGAGAAGTAGATTGTGAGCTTTACTAAAACACGACTACAAGAGACAAATTGGACATTGCGGCCAAAGCCTTCGTCAGCACAGGACAAACAAATACAAACCAACACAAACCTACATGAAATACACTATGACAATATTAAACTATTAAACTAATTAAATTGATTAAATGTAACTCATCTGATTCTGTGTCCTAGCTTGGAAAGACTGACCGTTAATCTGGAGACTCATGCAGCATCATCGTGAGTCTGGATTTTCCGGCTTTAAACTCTTCCACGACGGACAGAAATGGGAGGATGAGCTTGCTCTTCTTACAATACAAATGCGACAGTCATGAGGCATGTGGGTACTCCAAGCCACTTTCATATGTACTTGCTTGTCATGCCTTCCACTGTGCTCATTGTGGTCATGCCAATATCATATATCAGCAGCGGCCACAGGAGTTTTGGAATAAGCATAAATTGGAGGACCCAGATTTTAAACTTCCCTATCAGCCAGGTTTTAAAGATGGTACTCAGGCCGTTCATCAGCATTGTTTGTATCTCTGCCACCGCATTCCTATCAGTCAGGGTTGAACTGAATTGGGGTCTCGCCTTCAACATTGAGGAATGCTGTGACATTATGTTGCTTTAACCGAACTTCTTTAGTAACCATTTAAAAACCGTTACTGTTGCGCAACCAGGGACTGAAACAGGTTGGTAGTGATACCCAGTGCAGAAGAGTGTTTGAGGAATCCCGCTAAATTAATAAATTGCAAACCGATAAAGTATTTACATAGATCAAAAATAGGAAGCATTACTTATTGACCGTCCCTCATATGATGCAGAAATCCAGGCAGTCAAGATAGCAACAGAGAAATTACTAAATACCAACCATGGTACACAGCCTGTAGTGCTATTGACAGATGCAAAATCAGTGCTTGAATTGCTCCTGTCTGGGAAATTATCAGTACTACGGACACTACTGCCTGAAATAGGCAACTGGGAGGGGGGGTGGGGGTGTTTCGGGGGGCTGTGTCATCATTTTCCAGATTATCAAGCTTCAGTGCACAAGCTGACAATATTGGGACCAAATTTACCTAATTGTCAAATGTAGGCATGCTCATAAGTTTCATGGTAGTTCACAAATTAGAATAGTTATCAGGTGGGGTATCTTCATTGCACTCCGGACAGGTCCATAGGTGCTCAGATCCTCTCCCCAGCATATGCATCAGCGTTCGGTGGCTAATAGTACCAGTTCTGTGTTGGTTGACGAGGCACCTCATTTTCTCGATGTACCTCTCGTGTCTGGCCGTGCCAATTCTTACTCCCAAGTCTTTCATCCTGGACAGCGATGTGGATTCATTGACGTCAAAGT
The DNA here is from genome assembly GCA_963921405.1 of Cepaea hortensis. Classification (NCBI taxonomy): domain Eukaryota; kingdom Metazoa; phylum Mollusca; class Gastropoda; order Stylommatophora; family Helicidae; genus Cepaea; species Cepaea hortensis. The sequence continues at coordinate 49,194,582 of OY992892.1, read as the reverse complement.
CCTCTGTTCTCGACATATCTTTAAGGACGTTAATAACATCGACATGATCCATGGGCTGGCCATTTGCAGGGGGTGCAGAGCCAGCCAGTTTATCAGTTTGTTCATTTCCCTCGACTCCCGCATGTCCCGTTACAAAGATGAAGGTGACTTTATGGACAACAGACTTCCGCAGTGACTCAGTCCACTGTCTACGTACAGATCCAGCTTCGACCTTCTGAATCATGCTCATTGAATCACTTAGTACACATTTGTTGGTATAATGCTGTCATTCTAGCCATATGAAAGCCTGTGTTACTGCCATCACCTTCATCATCATGCTGCTCGTGGTCATGGAGTGGGCACCACTAAATTCTTGAATGTTTCGGCCCACTGAACAGGCTGTAAATGCCCATGCACTTCTCTACTGCTTTACAACAGATCCATCAGTATAAATAAGCACTTCAGGGCTATCTGAGTGTTCATAGATGAGCGCATTGACCTCTGCATTGACAGCGGCAGGGTTCTGCTTTCTGCACCATCTGTCGAGTGTGATAATGCAGGAGAAAGTGCACTTAAAAGCTGGAGGCACCGGTACCCATTCCTTGCCGGGGTTGATACTGGTAGAACTGCAGACCTGTCTGATGACATCTTCCACCTAACCCATCCATGATTTGCCCCTCTTTAGCCTGTCACCCTTGTCTCTGAACATAGCTTCATGCAGAGGGTGCCGCTCATCTGCACTTATTTTTAAGTATGCAGGAGCTCTCCAGATCTTGATCCTGTGGTTCATTTTGGGAAGTCAAGGAGGTATCTCATTGCTACACAGCTGGTGTCTCTCATGCAGCCCAAAATGTTGCGCATGGCTTCGTTTTGTACCTTTTCGCTCCTAAGCAACAGTTTAGAAGGAACATTGATGACAAGATTTTCTTGTTTTTCTCTCCAGTTGAAGACTCATTATTGGATGTATTGAAGGGAGAAAAAAGATATAATCATCTTGAAAAACTATCAAATTGATTTATCTAGTTTATACTTGCATACAAATGTGACTTACCAATCCTTTCAGACTGATTGTAGACATAAGATGGAGAATAAACTACCATCAAGTGTCAAGATAGAACAACCTGAAGTCTGTGTTGCTCAAGGTAAGATTAAGTACAATATAACTTAACAGTTAGTTGAATATTCTTTACAGGATGTTGCAGTTAACTCCAGCATTTATTGGCTGTTTGTGATTTACTAGATAATTCTACAATTAAGACTGTTATATTGCTTTTTGAATTGTTAAAGAATTATACCATCAAAATCAACACAATAGCACAATGTAAATCTACTCAGACACTGGAGAAAATAAGGTCATAGGTGTGACCAAGTATCTGTCGGGATCAGTGCACAACTCTGCAGTTGAGCAGAGCAGGGAACTCTCTTGTCCTGACAATAAGAAATTGCTGTCAAGGCAGAGGTAAAAGACCCCTGTGGGAATATGGAAGATGAGGGAAAATCACCACATTATCTTCCCAAGACAGGTTTAAAATAGGAACATGAAATGTCAGGACATAGTTGAGATAGGAAAGTTACATAATGTAATAAAAGAAATGAAAACTATGAAGATTAATATTCTAGGCATGAGTGAGATAAGGTGGATGATATCTGGAAAGTAATAACAACGCACACTAATTTGTTCAGGAGGTAATACATACAGAAAAGGAGTAGGACTAATATTGTATGAGGAAACAGCTAAATCAATTAATGGATATTGGATTAAATAAGATAGTTTTCATTGTCAAATCAAGAGATATAAATATTATACAAGTGTAGGTACCAAAAACAAGCAGTACTGAAGTGGAATTACAAACAAGTTAAGAAAATGTAGAAATGGCGACAGGGGTGGAAAATTTAAACATGATTCAGGAGCTAGCCCTTTTTCTCAGGAGCCAGCATATGTTTTTAACACAGGCTAAAGACAATATGAATCAATCTCAGATAAAGCTACATATTTTGAAATGAGCCAGTGTCCGTTATGGAGGCCTAGTCAAAGATATCACTGTGAGAACACTTAAGTTATTCACACATCTCTAGTAGCCAGAAATGTAGAAGATATAAATGGAGTCATCATTGGAGGGCGAAAAATCAATAACATTAGATATGCAGATGATGCAGTAGTTGCAGACAACGAGTAGGATCTGCAAAAATTAGTAGATGCGGTTGTTTCACACAGTGAACAACTAGGGTTAGAATTGTCAGAAAACACAGATTATGGTCGTCACTAGAAAGAACGAAATACCACAATGTAATATACAAGTAAATGGGAATATTCTTCAACGAGTGAATCTGTACAATTATCTCGGAACAGTAATAACATCTGATGGGAGATGCCTTGAAGAGATTAGAACAAGAATCACCATGGTGAAAGTAGCCTTTAGCAAGATGAAAAACAAACTGACCAATACAAAATGTCAATTGAAATGAGAAAAAGTGTTGAGGTGCTACATAGAGCCTGTACTTTTGTATGGATGTGAAGCTTGGACAATGAGCAGCCAAGCTGAAAAACATCTAATGGATGTGGAAATGTGGTTTCTGAGGAGAATGCAAAGAATTCCATGGACAGACAGAAAAACAAATAACCAAGTACTACAAGAAACACATGAAAATTGTAAATTGATTAGAGAAATTAGATGTAGACCGTCAAAATTTTTTGGACATGTTATGAGAAGAAATAAATTGGAGAACTTGGTGACAGCTGGCAAGATTGAGGGGAAGACAGAGAAGTAAATACCATAATGGCTTGACCATGTGGCAGGTCGAGACAAGAACACTGAGCTGATCCACCACTCTGGTGATCAAGTGCAATGGCGAGTCATGACTGCTCACACTTACCAGTTTGGCACATTATGGATGGAGTAGCCGGCACTTGTTGCATCTTCCAATGGCACAATAGAAATGTCTCCTTCACTTTCATGTCTCTGATAAAATAAATATATGTCACAGGAGGAAGAATATCAAGGACAGGAAGATGTAATTTCCTATACTTAGGTGCTCAAAGACAAAGAAGCGCAACACTGACTTTTAATGGGCCAGAGAAGAAAAGGACAATAAGAAGAAGTAGAGAGAGAGCACTATATATATTCTCCTCAGTTAACAAGAAAAGGGATAGAATTAGACAGAAGATTCCAGGAGTTCTTAGGGCGGGGGATATACTGTTGTATACCCCAGACAGAAGATTACACTGCAGGATCAATGAGTTTACACAACAAACTACAGACTAAACAAAACAAATTAAGAACAACAAAATTAGGCTTTTATTGACAGAACTGCATGATTCAGGGACAAACAGGCATCCTGACATGTCACATAACTGACATATACAGAAATGGGAACCTATGTTCCCACAGTAATCACTGCTGCCTAACATCGCTATGTAAATGACTAAATACCCATCTCCACAAACCAACAAGGACATGGCAACAACAGAGCCTCAACCTAAACAACGGTAACAGCAGGCATGGACTCTCTATTGTAATAATCTCAGGACTCATGGACAGTCGGTACATACAGAAATGGGAATCTGAAATCCCACAGTTAGAGATAACTGCTGCCTAGCACTGACTGCAGGGGCGGTCTCTGAATGACAGTGAAACCTCAACCACGTTCAGTTGAGTCGAAGGGCACCCTCAGTACCCACACAAGACACCCGCATCACATAGGCCGACTGGGACCAGATACAGCAAAGAGCCATAACATAACGAATAACAGAACTATAACCCTAACAGCAGAGATATAGTGGCATAAACAGGTATAAACAGGTATACGAATGGGGATGTGAGTGGCCTACGACATTAACCAGAGCTGGGGCTCAAGTTTGCTCTACAACCACAACCATGGCCAGGGGTCACTACCTAGAGTCCAGTGACTGGGGAGGGCTGGTTAAAGCCTCCCTATTTGATCGTATCTACATCTCTACAGCGATCTACCTAATCGCTCCTTCGGTCACGGTTGTTCTAGTTGAAGAGACCGGGAAACTGACACGCACCTCTATTTATCAGTGTGTTCCAGAGCGACTTCCCGTCATACCCTGCAGGGGATGCTGGTATTGGTAACATCACTATCCTGTGTCGTATCAGGCTGTCACATATATAATAATATATAATGTATGGTAACAGCCCCTTCATCAGATCTGTCTGCATCTTCATCAAATAAGATACTGACAAATGGTTTTCCTTTATTTCAATATCAAATCTTCACGACGATATGAGGCAATATAAACAATTAATTCTCTACAGTTGTTATTTTAAACTTCTTTGAATCAATTACATTAAGCTTGGTTAACAGTGCCACCAAACTTTCAAAATCAGTGTAGACTAATTGTTAGCAATACAGTACAATGCCATGAAATGTACATTCACATGTTACAGCATATTAGCATCCATGTTTTTTCCCCCTCTCACTTTGCTAAAGGAGCACATTCAGGATTCTTCTTTGTACTTTCAGCCTTCTGACACTTGAAGTGCATATAGTCTAATCTCTTTTCTCATTATCTATACATTTATCATTCATGACATGTCCCTACTTTCAATCTCTATCAAGTAGATGTGTCACAGAAAAAAAATTAGACCACAATTCTAATCTAACAGACTGATGCTCCTACATAGTCATCTAAGAATTATACAAAGGGAATACAGCCTGTTCTGTGAACTGCATTAATTCAGAATTGACATGATTATCATATTTAGTACTGAACAGAATTATTCACTACTGAGAATGTTCATATGATAGAGTAGTAACTGCACACATTTCAAGGTGAGGAATAGTATAGTGAAGTAGAGTTAAGATAGCCCACGTTGACTGTGAATGACCTTTGTCACGTGTGGCGGGGTTACTAGCAATGTGTAAAGTTGCAATATTATTATAATTGAAATTATAAATTACTCTTAGAAATCAAACATTTCATTCTTGTGGGACATTAGCATTAAAATATTATTAATCATATTAATACATAATTATATATCTGAAGTATCTCATCCTTGGGATATGTTAACACGGCATGGTTGGTCACAAATGCCTGTGTGTAAATTATACTAAGTCTCGACATCGACTCCATTTTCCACTATATGAATTTGCCCGGATAATCTTGATGCAATTCCTCCTTCATCGTAATGCAATGTTCTTTAAATATTCAGCTAGACTTAGCTTTGAACATAATATTCTGTGCAAATTTACTTTCTGAAGTGTCCCATGTTGTCCTTGCATTGGTAATTCGTACCACAATTGCAACATATATTATTTAAAACTCATGTATCTGAATTCAGCAATATTATACAAAATTGACACCATACCCTGTTTTACAAGATCAAACACCTTCTATACGGTCATCAGTGCCTTTACTAAACTTGTATAAATGGTGGCTAAAATGTGACCACGAGGTATTGTACCTCAATTTGAAAAAGTACTGGTGTTCGTCTAGAGTCAATTGGCACCCCGACTGACTGGCTACTTTGAGCAGAATAATTGATCTCAGCTGTGTGGCGCCCTGGCCAATTTCCTCAGCTATATGTCTGTTGCCATTGTACCAGTTTGCTTCTGCTCAGTCAAACTCCTTGGCGTAGCATAATAATCATATTTATACAGCTAATTACGTAAATTATCACAATTAATATAGCATAGGCAAGAGTAGACGGGTTACTCAAGGATTTGCAACAAGTACCCTGTTTTATTTACTTGCACCGGTCAATTTATTATGTTTTCTTTCGTGGTTGTTAGGTTTCTTGGCAAGTTTTGCAGAAGGTAGTTTGCTTTCCCTCTGGCCACAGAGTGCAGACCAAAACCAACAAACTGTCAGCTGCTCTCGTAATCCATCCACAACTTGCTTCCATGGCTTCATGTAACCCTGAAGGGGGGGGGGGGATAAATAAGTACTCCACCATGCCTAAGGGTGTCCATAGGCTTACAGAGGAAAGGAGTTGTCTTACATCTCTTTTCGTAAGGGGATACCCCTACCCTGCTAACCACAATATTGAAATATGGTATATGACCAAATGATTTGAAGAGAACTATCTTCATTTTAATACCAAAAAAAGGTAATCAGAAATTATGCACCAACTATAGAACTGTTGCCCTGATCAGGCATGCAAGTAAAATTCTATTAAAAACCATAATGGGATGATTTCATAAGAAAATAGAAGAGATTAATGTGGTTCAAGCTGGATTCAAGAGATTACATACTCAACAGGCATTTAATAATAGAGAAGTGTAGAGATCATCATGAAATTAGATCATACATCAATTTATATCATACATCAGCTTAGAACATACATCAGCTTATAGCATCATGAACTTAGATCATACATCAGCTTATATCATCATTAGCCTAGATCATCATGAACTTCGATCATATATCTGTTTATATCATACATAAGCTTAGAACATACATCAGCCTAGATCATACATAAGCTTAGAATATACAAGGGGTGGTCTATAAGTAATGCCTCACAATTTTTAATTTTATTCAATAAGCAAAATAAACAGATATAATTCACATTGAAATGAAGCCCTAAAATGTGTTTCTCATTGTAGTCTCCATTATTTGTTGCAGTATTTGTCCATCTTCTCACAAGGGCATGTATTCTCTCGTGGTAAATATGTGTCCTTTTTCCTAAACATCTAGTGTACGGCTCGTTTAAGATGGCCTCAATGTGATGTCCATGAAGATCTTCTTTCATTGGTTCAAACAGATGGAAGTCTGAAGGTGCTAAATCAGGACTGTAATGGGGATGTGGTAATTATGTCCAGCCAAATTCTACAATCATATCAATGGTTCGTTTAGCAATGTGTGGCGTGGCATTATTGTGCAATTTTGGGCACTTCTTAGATCATTGAATGGGTAAAGTCATCGAAGACACCCTGTAAGCTTCCTCAAAGTTTCAATGTAACGGTCAGCATTCACTGTGTTTCCCTGTTCCAAGAAGTTGAGAAGAATCACACCTTTCTCATCCCAAAAGACGGAGGCCATAACTTTCCCTACAGATGGATACATTTTGAACTTCTTTCTTGTCGGCGATGTTGTGTGATGCCATTCCGTTGACTGCCTCTTGGATTCTGGTTCAAAGAAATGAACCCAAGTCTCATCACATGTCCCGTATGTGATAAAAAAAACTTCTCCCTCAGTTTTGTAATGGTGCAGGAGGTTGATAGCTATGGTTTTCCTTGCTTCTTTATGTTTTTCAACATTCTGGATATCTACCGTGCACAAACCTTTGAATAACCCAGGTCTTTAATGATAGTCTGGCTACTGTCTTTACTAATGGACAACATGGAACGCAGTTCATCCAGTGTTGCCTGACAGTCACCACGAATTATGTCTTTTTTCTTCTTCTTCTTCTTCTTTCGTTCGCTTGAAATATGTTTATAACTGCAATGTTGTCTCTTGTATGAATCTAACATTCTTGTTTAGTTCGCTCAGCGGTCCAAAGAGTTTTATCTTCCACTGTTGTCTCTCTAGGCCAGAAGGTTTGCCTGGATATGTTGTAGTTTGGGCAGTCCTGGAGTATGTGCTCTGCTATCTGCGACACCAAACCACATGTGCACATGGCTGAGTCACCAATCTTGAATTTTGTACACATGTGGTTGCGTAATCTATTGTGTCCTGTTCTGAGGCGCAGAATAATGACTTGTTCTGGTCTATCCATAACGTGGTAGTCATCTTGAGCAGGTTTTGGTGGCTTTCTGACTGATTTGATCATTCTTTTCTTTTGGTGGTATGTAACGGGCACATCAGGCTGTTCTTCTTTGGCTCCTTCCTTAGCCAATTGATCAGCTCTGTCGTTTCCGGATACTCCACAGTGGGATGGTATCCACTGTATGGTGACTTTATGCTGACTGCCAAGTTCAGAAGTAGTGTCCTTAGTACTGGCAATTTCCCAGAGAGGAGCGCCTCGAGTACTGATTTTGCATCTGTCAGTAGCACCACAGGTTGTGTACCATTGCTGTTATTTAGTAATTTCTCTGTTGCTATCTTGATTGCCTCAATTTCGGCATCATAGTTATGGCAGTACTTTCCTGTCGGTACTCTGGCTGTGTCCCTAGTATTATTTGGGTATTCTATGTACACTCCCGCTCCTCCATTTCGAACAGCATTTTGTGCTAACCCATCTTTGTAGACTCGGATCCAGAGGTCCTGTGGGTATTCTTCATCAAGGAAGCTGAGAGTGGCTGTTCTGCTCAGCACACTGTTCTGTTCTTCCTTGTCAAATATTCCTCTCACTTTTGTCTGGATTTTTAACGATAGTCTATGCTCATCTTTCCATGGAGTTCGCTCTGGAATAGTTGTTAGGGGGATACCAACTGTGGGCAGATCAGTGGTTTCTCTGCAGAGTCGTTTGGCCTGGTGGATAAAACTACTTCTTTTCAACCACCCCATAGCTAGGTTTTCAAATCTGTTCTTCATAGGGTGGCCTGGCAAGCTGAGGAACTTTTCTGCTTGTATTAGCGTTTTCGTATCTCTGCGCTCACTCAGTGCCTGTGTCCTTCCCATCTTCTCCATTTCCACTATAGGGGTTGATCTCATCCCTCCTGTGGTGACTCTAAGTGCTTGATTTTGCACCTTGTCCAGCTCTTGTAGTGTGGTTTTTGATGCTGAACACCACGCAGTTGACCCATATTCCAGGTGTGGTCGTATGCTCTGTTGGTAAACTTTGCTAAGTATTTTCGTACTGGCTCCCCATGTGGTTCCACTTAGTTTTCTCAGAATGGCTATTTTCCTTCTGGCTTTAGCTACTGATTTGTTGATGTGCTTTCTCCATGTCAGCCTGCCATCAAATGTTACTCCAAGGTATGTTGGTTCTTTATCATCTCTTAGGGGTGTTCCATTTATCTGGATGATCCCTGCCTTTTGTTTTGGAGAAAGGGTAAATAGGGTGGTGCTGCACTTGTCAGTGTTTATGCTGACACACCATCTATTTGCCCATGCAGCAAATGTATCTACAGCTCTTTGTAGCAATCTGGTGGCCACTGATGCATATTCATTTGTGCTCCATAGAACCAGGTCATCTGCGTACATTGCCGCTTTAATTCCATGCGGTAGGTGAGCAACAAGATCATTGATGAAGATTAGAAAAAGTGTGGGGGACAAGACTCCGCCCTGAGGGACACCGTGATGCAGTAGTACTTTCTTGCTCTTGAGTCCGTCTATCTGTACTCGGGCTCTTCTGTTGTGCAAGTATGCTTTCACCCATTTGTACATTCTTCCATTGACTTTGCAGTTTCTTAGTTTCTTCATCAGACCTTCTTTCCAGACTTTGTCAAAGGCTTTCTTCAGATCTATCCATGCTGCAAGCACCAGCTTCTTCTCTTGGAATGCATCCTCAATTTCTTGAGAGAGGTAGGTTGTCTGATCTTCCGTAGAGTAGCACTGCCTAAAGCCAGCCTGCTGTGGCACAAGGATGTTTTTACTTTCAATGTACCACTGCAGTCTGTGATTGATGATGCGCTCCAGTGTTTTGCAGAGACAGCTGGTGAGGCTAATTGGTCTGTAGCTGGAGGCAATGGAACCATCTTTCCCTGATTTTAGGGTATCATGATTGCTTCTCTCCAGGCTTGTGGAACACTGCCTAAGGTCCAGCTGTTATTGAAGATCTGCAACAGCTTTGTTTTGGCCTCTGTTCCTAGGTTCCTGATCATTTCATTGGAGATAATATCAGCTCCTGGTGACTTTCTCATTTTCAGTTTTGATATGGCTAGCTCCAGTTCGCTGATTGTGATGGGTGCCTCCAGAACCTCATGTACTATTTCCTTCTGTCCTGTATGTTGTCGTTTCTCTCGAATCTCTTGCTGTTTCTCTGGACTAATTTTTATATTGTTATCTTGTGCGAATGAGTCCGCAAAATGGTCAGCTGCTTGCTTTCTTTTTAAGATTTTTCCATCTTTATGTAGCGCAATTTTTGAGTTTCTCCCTGTGCCCTCGTCATTAAGCTGTTTTATTAGCTTCCACAATTTCCTTGTGTCTCTTTCAATGTTCAGAGACTGTTTTCTCCTGCCAGCTTTTCCGTCTAGCCTGCAGCTTGGCCCTTTGAAATTTGGCTTTTGCGTGCTGGAATTTATTGTGGTGCTCTTGGCTGGGTGTGGCCTCTGCTTGCTTTCTACACACTTCCACATCATTATGCAACTGTTCCAGTTCACTACTCCAGTAGGGTTTATATTGTTTACGGGCTCCTCTTGGTACTGTTTCTCGCGCTGCCTGTAGCATGCATTTCCCAAACTCTTCAACTACTTTATTTATGTCTTTCTCAGTGTTCAGGTTTCTAACCAGTATGCTGGTGCGATGCTTGTACATTGCCCAGTCTGCTTTCTTGTAGTTCCACCTCGAGAGGGTGCTGCTTTCACTTAGAAGCTCATTTTCTACGGTTAGAAAGACTGGCCGATGGTCACTGCCACCAAGTTGTTTCCCAACAATTCGTGTAATGTTCCACTCCAGGTCTGGTGAATGAAAAGCCAGGTCAGGTGTAGTTGTAGAGTGCCATGATCTCGAGTAGAAAGTATGTGGTTCGGACGGCTTGTTAATCAGGATAAATCTATTCTCATCCTGCCAGTCTTCCAGTCTCTCTCCTCTGTGGTCCATGTGATCATAGCCCCAACTCTGCGAGTGGCTGTTGAAATCACCACACACAATCATTTTTTCTTTTAGTGGTAGTGTGTCCAGTGCCTGTGGGCGGTCACTTGGACAGTAGTAATTGATCAGATGTAGGTCTGTATTACCTGTCTTAAGTTTAAGTGTCTGATACTCAGCCCCTTCCATGTAGACTTCGATTTGGGAAGCCATGATGTTATTTTTTACAAGGGTCAGTATCCCACCTTTTCGCCTGTTCTTTCGGTCAGATCGGTAACACTGGTAGCCTCTGATTTTGAAGGCTATATTTTCATTGAGGTGAGTTTCTTGCAGGCAACATATGCTTACTTTTTCTTGGTCCAAGATGTTTTCTAATTTTATTTTGTTGTTGCTGACTCCCTCCACATTCCAGTGCATTATTTTAAGTCTTCGTTTGGTAAGGCCAGTCATCCTATTCTCATGTCCCCTGGCTCCACAGGACATCTGAGAAGGACCTCCAGTAGTTGGGGTTGGACCCTTTCGAGACATAGGGCCCGGCACTGCACCTGCCTGGGGGTCCAAAGCAGGGCGAGCACCATAACGATTAGCAGTAGTCGACATATTCCATTTTGCGTGATTGCGTGGCATCCTGATTTCTGTGGTGCGCCTCTTGGCTGGTTGCCTCCGACTTCAGCACCTTTCTTTGCTAGAGCAGACTGTGGTCTCACTCGAGTGTAGATGTGTACGCGCGCACACACCTGTCTGCGCGTGCATACACATCTAGAGCATACTGGTTATTTTCTGGCGCCAGAGATTCGCCGTCGCCCCTTCTCCTGTTAGTTTAAACAGGTCCGCCGCGTGAAGGCCAGGAGTTGGACTTTTGCTGCATAGGTTATGTATTCACGAGCCATTGAGGTATTTAAGCAATGTTGGTAATGTTTGCTTATTTCGCACCATCCCAAATCCTTCCCCGGCACGTGGTAGTGCCACCTACGCTCTGGTGTTACCATGGTTTCCATGGCAACAAACACACATCTTCCTCCCTCCCCCACCCAAGACTATAGACTTTCAAGACTAACCTTCAGTGGAATCAGCTTCGAGGTGTTACAGTTGATGGAGGAAAAAACATGGCTGGAGTGAGGAAGGGTCTGAGGGGGCATATCAGGACTCAATTGGAAGATGTGTAAAGTCCGGGTGTTCTATTCACACGCTTCAGCATGCACTCTATGGGAAAGACTTAGATATTTCTTATGTACTGAAACCAGTTGTTTCTGCTGTCATCTTCATTCGGGGACATGCACTCAATCACCGTCAGTACCAGGCTTTTCTTGAAGAAATTGATTCTGAATACTGCGACTTACCTTATCACACATCAGTGAGGTGGCTCTTCATTTTTACAAGCTCCGAAATGAAATAGATGTTTTCATCACTGTAAAAGATAGAGCTGGTCCACAGCTGTCAGTTCCTACTTGGCTGTCAAAGTTGTAATTTTAGGTCAACATCACATCCCACTTGAATGAACTGAATGTGAAACTTTGGGGAAAAGATAACCTCATCTGTGATATCTACAGAATCATCAAAGGATTTAGGAGAAAGTTGTCATTGTTTGAAGCACAACTGGAAGGAAACAACATTTCTCATTTTCACTGTTTCAAAGAGTTTTGCACTACTATTGCCAAAGATGTCAACCTCGATTTTCCGGAAATAAAAATTATTCGTGACTTGAAGAAGCATTTTTTGGAGAGAGTTTCAGAACTTGACAGAATTGAGAGTGACATTCTTCTGTTCCAGAATCCGTTTGATTGTATCCTTGATGATGTGCCAGTTGAACTACAGTTGGAGCTCATAGATTAGCAAGAAAATGACTTCTTAAAAGAGAAGCACAGAGAAGGAAAACTTGTTGAATTTTACTGCTGCTTACCTGATGTTGAGTTTCCGAAGCTGAAGATATTTGCTGCTGGTATGGTATCAGTGTTTGGAGCAACTTATGTCTTTGAGCAACCATTTTGAAACATGATGTATGTGAAGTCAACACATCGAACGAGATTGCTTAATGAACATTTGAAAGCAATTCTCTTGATTGGATGCAGCAACTCCAAACCAAGCATTAATGATATCTTGAGAGCCAATTATCAGTTTCACAAATCTCACTAATCTTTTTTGCTGCTTAGTTTGTGAGATTCGGATATATGCATACTAGATCTGATGTAACTATCTTTTTGCTAACGTCGCCTTCTTTGATAACTTTTTTTTAGTAAATAAATATGTTGGTTATCTTTGTTTTTCTTTTGTGCTTTGCACACCACTCATCCATGATTAACTTTTTTTTTCGTCTTTTTTCCCAGAGCTTTCATTCTGGCTTGCAAGTATTGTTAAAGCTAGTTGCATATCCTTTACAGGACGTTCGAGAGACGACGTGGAAGATAAACTTTATGGACCGCTGTGTGAATTAAAAGACAGTTAAATTCATACAAGAGACAACATTGCAGTTATAGACATATTTCAAGCGAATGAAAGAAGAAGTATGCGGTTCGAGCTCGTGATTTTGTCAGTTATCCGGCTTACCGTGAAAAAAGTTTGGTGACCCTTGAACTAGATGAATGTTGTGTGGAGTCAATGCGGTTGACGGACAGCTACTCCACTTTGTATCAGTTAGTGAGGATTGACCTACTTCAGCTTCATCACAACGACATATCCAATGTCGGACTGCTAACATCCACTGTTGAATTTCCATAAACAATACTCAAACGTTCGTGGTTGCAAATCAGGGTCTCGCATTCAGTATTGAGGAATTCTATGACATTGCAATTTTTTTTTCTTAAATGATATTGCGTTGTTTTAACCAAACTTCTTCGGTGGCCATTTTTAAACTGTTACTGTTGCACAACCTGTGACTGGAAAAGTTTGGTAGTGATACAAAGTGCAGAAAAGTGTTTGAGGAATCCCGTTAAATTAATAAATTGCACACCAATAAAGTATTTACATAGATTAGAAAAAATAGGAGGCACTACTTATTGGCCGACCCTTGTACATCAGCTTATATCATCTTGAACTTACATCATACATCAGCTTAGATCATCATGAACTTAGGTCATACATCAGCTTATATCATACATCAGCGTAGAACATACAGAGCACATTAATCATTCTTCTTCTCCATCTTTCGTTCACTCGAAAGTGATTGTCTATTGCTGCAATGTGTGCCTGCTTGATTAACATATACACCTGTTCATAATAAATACCTGGTATATTTATGAGGATATTAATTATTTACTTTGATGTGTTTCAGAAATACACTCTTGGTCTCCAAGGAGATCTTATGACTCCATACAAGAGCATTCACAAAAGTGGACATATGACAGCATAGACATGAAGATTGTGAAACAAGAACTATCGGATGTTCTGTGTAAAATGGTAGACATAGCTGGGGGTAGCATCATTCAAGAAATGACAGAACACAGCAACTCAGAATCAAGAATGGTTGAGAACAGTTGTAAGGCATCAGTAAAACATGAAAATTATTGTCAAATGTCAGAAAATATGTCTTCTTTGACTGATACAAACAATAAACTCTCTCTGACTATTGAGAATTGTCAGCAGCAAAATGAGGATACACAAGAAAAGCATACACAGAGCTTTTCAAAGTCTCTTGATGACATTTTTGGTTATGTCAGTTATAGCTCTCAAAGAACTCACACAGGAGACTTGTCTGATGTTTCTAGTTCAAATGTTTGTGTAGACATATATAAGAGAACACATTCTGAAGGAATGCCAAACAAATGTAATGAATGGGATGGTCTTTTGATTCAAAATGACCATCTAGAGTGCCAAAAGAACATGAACAACAAGAGCTTACATACAGGTGAAAAACCTTACAAGTGTGATGATTGTAGTGTTGCTTTTACTCAAGCTGGCAATCTGAGACGACATAAGCAAACGCATACAGGAGAGAAACCTTACAAGTGTGATAATTGTGGTGCTTCTTTTACTCAAACTAGCCACCTGAAGACACACAAGAGAACACATACAGGAGAAAAACCTTACAAGTGTGATAATTGTGGTGCTTCTTTTACTCAAGCTTGCCACCTGAAGACACACAAGAGAACACATACAGGAGAAAAACCTTACAAGTGTGATGACTGTGGTGCTTCTTTTACTGAAGTTGGCCATCTGAGGAAACACAAGAGAACTCATACAGGAGAAAAACCTTACAAGTGTGATGACTGTGGTTCTTCTTTTACTCAAGCTAGCAATCTGAAGAAACACAAGAAAACTCATTCAGGAGAAAAACCTTACAAGTGTGATGATTGTGGTGCTGTTTTTACTGAAGCTAGCTACCTAAAGAATCACAAGAGAACACATACAGGAGAGAAACCTTACAAGTGTGATGATTGTGGTTCTTATTTTACTCATGCTAACAGACTGCAGACTCACAAGAGAACACATACAGGAGAAAAACCTTATAAGTGTGATGATTGTGGTGCTTCTTTTACTGAAGGTGGCCACCTGAAGCGACACAAGAGAACACATACAGGAGAAAAACCTTACAAGTGTGATATTTGTGGTGCTTCTTTTACTCATGCTGGCCACCTGAATAGACACAAGAGAACACATACAGGAGAAAAACCTTACAAGTGTGATGATTGTGGTGCTTCTTTTACTGAAGGTGGCAGTCTGTGGAAACACAAGAGAACTCATACAGGAGAAAGACCTTATAAGTGTGATGATTGTGGTGCTTCTTTTACTGAAGGTGGTCACCTGAAGAGACACAAGAGAACACATACAGGAGAAAAACCTTATAAGTGTGATGATTGTGGTGCTTCTTTTACTGAAGGTGGCCACCTGAAGAGACACAAGAGAACACATACAGGAGAAAAACCTTACAAGTGTGATAATTGTGGTGCTTCTTTTACTCAAGCTGGCAGTCTGGGGAAGCACAAGAGAACTCATATCACAACGAAACTGAGGTATCCAGCAGACAGTTCACGAAACGCCACCACAGTACATCAAAAACAGCCAACGCGCGTGGCAAATACATGTGCAGAAATCGCCCAGGAAACAGGTGATTAGTGGACACAGGGTTGTCCACGAAAAAACAGACATTAGTAGGACAGTATTGCTGAACCAGTGTGTGTTTGTGTGTGTGTGTGTGACGAAGACAGGATTTCAAACCAAAGATAGACAGTTCACGAGAAGGTCACCACAGGTAGATGTCACATCAAAAAATAGTCAGCGTAGCGAAGTACTGTGCATGTCGAAGACAGGTTGTGTGTGTGGTGAGGACAACGCACGGTGTGGTCACAGGCCAACAGAGTCAAGAGGGCAGCCCAGGTAAACAAGAGAGGGGGTGCGCCAGATGAGTTACTGGTATAATTCAGGGTTATAAACTTGCCCAGGGAGGGGAGTTATAGGAGAAAAGTGTGGAAAACACACACAAGTGACAGTTGCTAGTCCACCAAGGAGGAGTAAAAGTCGGTGGTAGGACAGTGCGTGTTAATTTTTTCCAAAGCATTGGGGCCTCATCAAGGACCAGCTGGGTGAGGACGGTGGAAATTGTGGGTCTCCATGGACAAATGGGGTTGTATTAAAATGAGGTACTAGACGTAGTGACCTTGGGAGTCAAGTCTGTTGTACGGAGGAAATTTCCATTAATTAACATTGAAACCTGGTGTTTTTGTATTGATACACATTGAAAGCTTACCGTGGAATTTTCCATTACTTTGAGAAGGAATACCAGTTGTTGTGCATTCAGGCCCAATAGAAAGTTACTGAGGGATTTTCCACTAGTTTTGCACTGAAACCAGGATTTAGTTTTCGTCTTTGTTGAATGGTTCTTTTGTCGTCATCATATCGCTGAGAAAACATTCTACAATAGACAATCAAGCGCTGTCATTGCAAGTGTGGTCACATTTCTTTGCCAAAAAGGACTTATATATACAGATTTAAAGCGCTGGACATTTGCCATTTTGTCTGTTTAACCTTGTCGGTAAACATGAATCCATAACATACATTAGACAATCAGGGGCCAGCTTCGCAAGCAGGGTACAAAAACGTTATAGACTGTGTCGAGACAGGACATTTTGGACAATTACTATCACCTTCAACTTTTCCGACGGTTGGAACTTGTTATCACCACGTAATAAGTAACCACTCAACAAAACAATAATTCGTTTTGGGATCGAGCGTCATAGTCAAGTTAAAACATTAACAAACAGACATTTCCAGGCTATTATTGGAAACTATTAGAAACAAACTAAGGACTTCATTGTTGTCGGCCAACCATTTGGACATTTTGTTTGCTCTCATCATCTTATATATTGTTTTCGGGTGTTACGTAATTATTTGTATGTGGTCCAGTATTCGTAAGGAATAGGATATTTTTGTGATGTTTCGCGGGATTCGTGAGGCATAACAAAAACAGGATTCTGAGGTGCACCGTATATTTTCTAGGAAGTAAATCAAAAGGTTGATTTGTTTTTTCTGCAGTGGTGCAGTGTTAGTCTTGGATTAATATACTGTGTCCTTTTGTGTCTAACATCAGTTCTGTGTATATTATTGATTTGAGATTCCTTTTTTTCTTCTTATTATATTTACGTATGATATTTTGTTTCTTTGGGTATATATGTGTCATTATTGTAACTCTTGCGACTAAATCTCCTATCTAGATTGTTTTTGTTGACTTGTATGAGCACTAAATTTCTCTTACATGGGCTTGTCGATGTCAGGGTGTTTTGTTTTTTTTGGTGTGTGTCACTAGCCTATGCATGTAGCGTCTTATAGACATCACTTATTGTTATCATTCATTCATGTATATATATGTATGTTTAACAATATTTCCAGGAATTTTTCTACAGCTATTTGTTATATATTCGAGGGAGTTGATGGAATACCCCCCCCCCCCCCCCCTTCACTACTAAGTCTCTTATAGAGTGACTGTGTGAGTACAGAGGGATATTATTAGTACTATGCATTTACGTACAGTCTTGAGTGGTGGTGTACTTAGGGAAGGTACATAAAGACAAGTAGCAGTGTCTTTATATAATACTTGACTGACGGACAGCTAAGTGTCCACAATTACAAAGATGCCTACTTTAATGGAATACATAGAAGCAGGTGAACGAATAGGCCTGAAGGGCAACGATTTGCAGGAGTTTGCAGAAGCAAAAGTGAAAGAATATAATCAATGGGAAAGAGATCACAGACAGGCTGAGAGAGAACAGAGACAGGTTGAAATGTAAAACAAACGCCTACAGGATGAAAAGGTAGCTGAAGCTAAACGGCTACAGGAAGAGAGAGAGACACACACACAAATGCAACTAGAACTTGAAAAGTTAAAACAAACAAATGCAGTGGAAATTGAGAAATAGATGATTAAGATGGAAACTGAAATTGCACACAAAAAATTAGAACTATCATCTAAGGGTCAAAGTGAGGAAGGCAGAAGACCTTCGCAGTCATATTTTACGGACCATGACAACCTTGAATCTTATCTTGACAGATTTCAAGCGTCTGCGAAAGCTTTAGGCATTCCAAAAGGAGAATATGCTATGAGACTTAGTATTTCACGGCAAAGGCCCTAGATACCATGTTCAATTTACCTGTGGAAGAAAGAAATAATTATACTATTCTGCGTCAATGTTTGCTTACAAAGTTCAAACTAACTGAACATGGATACAGAACAAAGTTCAGACAATTAGTGCCAGAGATAAATCAGGATTTTACAGATTTTGTCAATACAGTGAAGAACACATTTAATAAATGGACGGAGCTTGCAGAAGTTGGGAAAGATTTTAATCGATTAGTGGATTTGATGCTCAGAGACAAGATATTATCGGCGTGCAATACAAACTTAGTGGCTTTCTTTGAAGAACGTATACCAAAGGACATAGGTACTTCTTCTTCTGCTGCTGCGTTCATCCGGAGTTTTTTTCGGATGTGATTGCGTTGTGCCTGTTTACAGCAGAGCTGCATTCTTGCACTGTTAGGCCGACACATATGACTTCTGCGGGCATTTGTTGACCAGGTTAACCTTCCCGGGACATAGATACAATGTCCCAGTTAGGGCAAAACTACATGACTGCACATCCAAACAGTCCTATTGGCAGACAGATTGATGAGGAAATAGTCTGTGCAGCGTATACTAAACAGGATCAGAATCCTGAGATCAGACCAAGATCGAGAAGTGTAGACTTAACACATAGGTATGAGCAACAAGAGCCTCAAGACAATGGTTTTTGTGGCAACAATTTTGGCAGATCAGGGCGTTACCCATACAAAAGGGGGAATTTTAAGAGATGTCCGAATGGTTATGCTGGATGTTGGAATTGTGGAAGCTGGAGACATAAGGCAGCACAGTGTGATGCACAACCATCTAGTGGGCCAACGAATAACAGGAAAAAGGAGATCATTTGTTTCAAATGTGGAAAAAAGAACCATTTCAGCTATCAATGTACGATGGGAGAAACTGAACACTCTAATGCAGTGGAGGTAATTGAGACGCTTAACAGTGAGAGTTGTAGTGGATGCAAACCTCTTTTTTGATAAAGACAGTCAGCTGGTCTCAGTTCAAGCAGAATCATCAGTGCATGCAGGAGGAAGTCTGAAGCTACACCATGGATTCGTTAATGATAGACCAGTGTTAACAATTAGGGATTCCGGATGTACTATGATCGGGATCAGAAAAAGTTTGGTAGATCCCTCGGATTACACAGAGAAAAAGATTAGATGCATAACATTTAATGGGACAGTAGAATTCTACCCATTAGCCGTGATCACAGTGGTAACACCATATATCCCAGGAAGAGTGACAGCGTGTGTTCTGGACTCACCAGTGGTGGATCTCATCATAGGAAATGTGCCACAAGTTGTTAAAGAGTGTACAGAAGAGGAATAGTTCATTGGGACCATAAACATAGTGTAAGCAGTAAAGAGGTAGTTACCAAAAGAAAACCTAAATTAGACATGCTATTATAGTTAGATAGCTAGTTAGATGTGGTTCCTTTGCAGGACGTTGCACTCAGTCCTGACATTTGTCGGTCGTTCATGATTACGTGGTAAGTTCACCTATGGTAGTTTGCTATATTATAATATACAATTATACTAATTAGGTCTAAATCTTACGCAACTTACGTTCAGCTTCTGCCGCCCCGTTGTCCTTCTGGGTTCCATAGTTGAAATATAATTGCTCTCTTCAACCTCTCGTTTGTCGTGGATCATACCAGACGTTTTCCAGTCGTGTTTGACCTTAGTATCCAGTGTGATTCCGACAGCAGTGTCTCTGGCTAGTGGTTGTCCTATCTGACGTTAGCCATCATCTGCAACTAATGAGCGGTTTCCTTAGCCAACAGTCCTTCTCAAATGGCTTGCACGCCATTTTGTGATCCTCGGAATTTGCGCCCTACTCCGTCAGGCCTAATTTACCTGGAATAAATGGTCCACAGATCCTTGACCATCTGCTTTTCCCGGCGGTCCAGACGGAACTGTGATATGTGAATCTTTTCCGTCTTTAATACCGCCACTCCATCTTCCTGGACACTAAATAGCCTGGGATATGGACATCACCATCACCGAAGTTCCGAATGCCTACCTCCTGGACTGGGCAACAGCCCAGCCCTGGGTCCACTGGGCCCTGTTGCTAAACCGTACTCTTGCTTGTTCCACACTGTCCAAACTGACTGGATCCTAAAGTATATATCGCTTCTACCAGTGCTGTCGCTGCCCCGCGGACTTGTCTTTCCCCAACGCCGCGTGGGGAAAATCTCCAATCAGCTTACAGCATGCAGCCTGGCCAATCTGCATGTTTAATTTGCATCTTATTATTAATCTAACTCCCTTCACCATGCTACGATCTTGTTTTTGAGTTCATAGTCCTTGTTTGAGTTCATGCTCCTTGAAGTAGATTTCTCAGCTCAAGCACGTTCCCACTGCCCTAAATCTGCCAGCCTACGGTACCTACTTTTGTTCCTAGACAGCCTCCGTTTATTTCCGATCTCGTATGCACCTATAAACTATGTGGCATGTGTTGTTTTCTGACAGCTCCAGATTAATCCTGAACTGTTTGTAACTATAAATTCTACTGCGTCCAAGGTTCACCTTTGTCCACCTGACAGCTCGAACCCAAAGTATACGTTCTTCTGGCATTCCTCACCATGAGAAAGCTACTAGTAACAACGAAAGTTAAGGTAGAGTTTGTTAGGCCGAAACAAATCGGGTTCAGAGCTTGAACTTTCAAGCTGTTTTAAAAATATCCTGGCCGATGAACTTAGGTACTTCCAAATTCCACGACTGGTTTTGGTGGCACTACTATCCTGTGCCTTATTATCCCATTTTGTGACGCACCAGGCGTTCACACTAGTGCACTGTTTGTTTCTATCGCACAGTGTGTCCGCTTTTATTTATTTATTTATTTATTTATTTATGTTAATAAATTTACAGTGAGGTAATAGCACAATTATCAAACATGGCAGTAATATCACATTAACAGTATTTGTAAAGATTTTTGCTTAAGGTCATCTATGGTAGCATAGTGGTCAGCACGTCTTCCTGCCTACCCAGTTGTTACTTGTTCGAATACCCGTCGAGCAGGAGACATTTTTTAAAAAATCTTCCATGGGCTCCCAGATCCATCCAGATAAGTACCCGGAAATGATCCGAGAAATGCCCAAGCTTATCGACATAACACATGATGATGATAATGGCACATTTGAGCTATGAGCAAATATGTTTCAGTTTATTTTTAAAACGTTAACATTTCGTTTTCATGTGCAACATTTCGTTTCTATGTGCATCAGTAACGTGTTTGACTATAACCTTTTTTCTGTTAAACCGACCAAAACTGACGATTGTTTTGTACTGGTGTGGGTAATTATTTATGTGTGAATGGAATATTTAAATATTTTATTCGTTAGTCATCTACTGAATATTAGGATTCGCTGCAGAAACAATATCTTCGTGTCTTCTAATTTCTTTCTAATCTGGGCGCTCGAGGCCCATAGTTCACAGAACATCTTATATATATATTTACACACACACACACACACACACACACACTAGCTGACCCGGCCAGGCTTCGCCCAGTCCCTGGTGGGGATCTATCTGTCTGTCTGTCTGCTTGTCTTTCTGTCTGCCTGACCCGGCCCGGCTTCACCCAGTCCCTGGTGGGGAGCATCTTATTTAATTCATATAAGTAGTCATATAAGCTTCCGTTCCCGACTATCTGTCTGTCTGTCTGTCTGTCTAACCCGGCCCGGCTTCGCCAAGCTCCTGCTGGGGAGCATCTCATTTAATTCATATAAGTAGTCATATAAGTTCCCGTTCCCGACTGTCTGTCTGTCTGTCTTGTGTCCATCTTTGTGCTGGACGACCTTCTCTTTTCCAGGAAGAGAGCCTTCCCTCTTTCCAAGCCACTGATAGCTTCGCCAAGTCCCTGGTGAGGAGAATCTCATTTAATTCATATAAGTAGTCATATAAGCTCCCGTTCCCGTTCCCGACTTTCTGTCTGTCTGTCTGTCTGTCTGTCTGACCCGGCCCGGCTTCACCCAGTCCCTGGTGGGGAGCATCTCATTTAATTCATATAAGTAGTCATATAAGCTTCCGTTCCCGACTATCTGTGTGTGTGTGTCTGTTTGTTTGTGTCACTTTTCGTCTCTGGGGGGGGGGGGGCAGTAGAATCAACAAGCACACTTCAATTTCCCTTTTTCCAATGTTTGGTCTATTGCCAGACTTTTGTCTACACACCCCCGTTCCAATCTTCTATTCACTATCTCGCTCTCTATTATCGCAATGCCATACCTCTCTTCACTTTCCTTCAGAATATACCCACACCACATTGTCCTCCAATAAATACTATCATTATTTATTGAATAAACAAAGTGTCATGGGTGTGTATAGAGTGTATGTAAAGACGTTGTTGTTGTGTTCTATCTTGTAGGTGAGGTAAGATTGACACACTAAGACACAGTCCTCATTGTTCTCATCACACAACGGCATAGATTGTCACCACAGCACATAACTTGTTTACTCTCACCCAGTATAGTGTCTCTCTGAATTATGTTGAGGATGACTTCACAATATCCTTGACTCTTAGAATAAAATGTATTTTCACAACAGCGTGTTCTTTATATGTATTGTCTTTCAGGTTGAAATATCCATTTCATGAATGTTTTTCTTAAAATTCAGGGAATGTTCACACATCCGATATACGTACTGAAGTATTGTCTATGGCGGGTAGTACTTATCACAACCCTGCGTATATATTACACTGACACACTGTATTAAAGTCTAAGAATGTTCTATGCATCAGAGGAAAAGTTCTGGTATTACAGTTTGTTTGTATTTTTCTTATGGTTATGTGAACCATATTGCCAATCCGTTCTATGTGGAGTTGACATATCTTCTGCTGTCAGTATCCTATCAGGACAGACTTATGATGTCGTTACCTTTAGAGCTGATTGACATGTATATGTGATATCAGACTTCAATCTGGCCGATATTTATCACTGTCCCAGACTAGCGTCCATTCTTTCTTTTCAGGAGTGTTGCTATTTCTTTCTTCCTAGGAACCTGGTAAATATACAATATCAGGTGCTATCAACCTAACTCAAACTCATTAGAGGTGAGAGTAGGCGTATGGCCGTTATCAGTTATGACTAATATATATATTCAGAGAAATGACCTCTGATATAAGACATAGGAGTATACACATAACTTAAGACTAGGTAAAGAATGAAATGTCATAAAAGAGCTCAGAAATCCCAGTAACCATCTATACTAGAATATCGTATCATACTTATCCTATATTATCATAGTACTTATTCTATCGAGTGCACTGATACTTTACACAATCCACTACGTTACTTCTCAGCTAAATTCGGCCGTCGCCCATTATTACGGTCTCACACTCAAATACATTATGTTAGATTTATACTCTACACCACAACTACCTTATAATTATCCTCGGCTGAATCGGGAATACTTATTGCACAATAAATACAAAATGCTCGTCGGTTTCATCCAACTTGAAACATCGTAACTCCATTTTCATAATCACTCAAGAATAAATCACCACTTCTCTCGTGGAAGCCAAGTAGCACACTAAATTCAACTAGAATTTCCAGCCTATTAATACTCTGGCTCTGTACGACTATATGGGCTATTCCAACAACTCCCCCTCCTGTCCTCTTCATCTATTTCTCAATACAACCGAATTTCTCCTTTGATGCCCGGTCATTTCGGGACATCAATGATTATCTACTCGTCTCCTCCGATCACCAATATTCGCCTCCGTTACTACAAACGGCTGTGATACGCCGTGATCGCGAATCTCAGTTTCCCTCTTCAAAGGTTCGTGAAATACTTTATCGCGATACATCGGTGTTCAAAGGTTTTGAAATCGCTGTTTTTCCGTCGTCAGTCCTCCAACAAACACGCGATATCTCTTTTGATCTTGGAGTCAATGACTGGTATTCACCTCAAGACCGAAGTGCTCGCTTGTTGTCCTAATCCAAAGGTCAATAACTTTCCCAACAACAGTCACTGTCCTTATTCATCCGGTCGTTGACCTCCAGTCTCCCGCATCTCGTGACTGTCTGTCTGTCTGTCTGTCTGTTTGTCTGTCTGACCCGGCCCGGCTTCACCCAGTCCCTGGTGGGGAGCATCTCATTTAATTCATATAAGTAGTCATATAAGCTTCCGTTCACGACTATCTGTCTGCCTGCCTGTCTGCCTGTCTGTCTGTCTGTCTGTCTGTCTGTCTAACCCGGCCCGGCTTCGCCAAGTACCTGGTGGGAAGAATCTCATTTAATTCATATAAGTAGTCATATAAGCTCCCGTTCCCGTTCCCGAATATCTGTCTGTCTGCTTGTCTGTCTGTCTGTCTGCTTGTCTGTCTGTCTGACACGGCCCGGCTTCACCCAGTCTCTGGTGGGGAGCATCTCATTTAATTCATATAAGTAGTCATATAAGCTTCCGTTCCCGACTGTCTGTCTGTCTGGTTGTCTGTCTGTCTGTCTAACCCGGCCCGGCTTCGCCAAGCCCCTGGTGGGGGAGCATCACATTTAATTCATATAAGTAGTCATATAAGCTCCCTTTCCCGTTCCCGACTATCTGTCTGTCTGTCTGTCTGTCTGTCTGACCCGGTCCAGCTTCACCCAGTCCCTGGTGGGGAGCATCTCATTTAATTCATATACATAGTCATATAAGCTTCCATTCCCGACTATCTGTCTGTCTGTCACTCTGTCTGTCTGTCTGTCTGTCTGTCTAACCCGGCCCAGCTTCGCCAAGTCCTGGGTGGGGAGCATCTCATTTAATTCATGTAAGTAGTCATATAAGCTCCCGTTCCCTTTCCCGACTGTCTGTCTGTCAGTCTGTCTGTCTGTCTGTCTGACCCAGCTCGGCTTCACCCAGTCCCTGGTGGGGAGCATCTCATTTAATTCATATAAGTGGTCATATAAGCTTCCGTTCCCGACTGTCTGTCTGTCTGTCTGTCTGTCTGTCTGTCTAATCCAACATCTCTTATGAAGCAATTCTTTGATAATAAAAGAACAATAAACATTAAAATGCATGAAAAGTAACTCGTTGAGGAAATGTTTAACATGGGCATCATAAATACCCAACGTGGGTGTAACGCACCATACATATGAGAATGTTAAAAAAAAAATTAATGTGCTGTTGAAGAAAAATAAAAAGATGAGTTAGAAAATTTTCACTATTTAAATAGATGCATTATTTTTATGAAAACTTTGAAAATGCCTTAAAGATTATATCATTATTTATTATAACTCATATGCCTGTAAATAACTGTAGACAAATCTTTGAAAGCAATGCAACAATCTATTTATAAACTATATAGCAATGTTATTAAAAGTTATGCCCCTTGAAATAACGTTTCTTAAGTTAAGTCCCCTCGCTATATATATAAATGATAAGATATTAAAATATTAAATTTTAGTAAGTAAATAGCTGATTGTACGCTAACAAACTATGACAGTTGGATGCACGGGAATGAGAAGGAGACGTGTAGAAAATTTCATCTCAATCGGATGGACCGTTCGCGAACACGCATAAAGAACGGACATACATACAGACATACATCGTCTTTATATATATATATATATATATATATATATATATATATATATATATATATATATATATATATATATATATATATATATTTCATATTCCTTACAGGACGTTGAAGTCAATATCAGCATTTTTCAGCTGCTGTTGATGTACTAGGCAAGATTACGCTCAGTAGGTAGTTTGTCTTTGCTTTCTGAGCGACTGGCTCTAGTCCCGTAAGTTACCAACGCGGCGAGAACCGCTACCGATTCTCGCTCAGGTTACGCTACTCGCGAGAATATACGGGATTACGGAGAAAGACGTTATTTCCTAGGCCAGGGAGTCGTCATATGTAATATACGAAGAATATTTAAAGAAGCGGTATAATTGGTTGGCAGATGTCATTTTGGTTATGTCCATCTCGAAGTAACTCTTTACACCATTAAATTTAGACAGATTCACACAATTTGTTACACAATTACTTGTACCGTATCGACCATTGTGATCCTCTCCTGCTTTATTGTGGTTTCTTCACTTCCATCAGATTCCGCTTCTATCTCGCCTCCTTTTTCAGCATCTGCTTCTTCCTCTCCTCTTCCATTTTATGTTTCTTCTTCTAACTCTCATTCTCCCTTAGCACCTCCGCCTTCTTCTTCTACCGCACCGCTTCTTAATCTCCTCTCCCCTCTTCCTATTTTCCCTCTCCTTCTCTTCTGCTTCTTCTGCTTCTGCTGCTTCTTCTTCTTCTTCTTCTTCTTCTTCTTCTTCTTCTTCTTCTTCTTCTTCTTCTTCTTCTTCTTCTTCTTCTTCTTCTGATACTACTTCCATTGCTACTGGTCCTGCGCCTCCTCCTTCTACTACTACTACTACTACTACTACTACTACTACTACTACTACTACTACTACTACTACTACTACTACTAGTACTACTACTAGTACTACTACTACTACTACTACTACTACTACTACTACTACTACTACTACTACTACTACTTGCTTGTATTGAATGATCAAAAGCAGACTTTATTACAGATTTTACACAAGTAGAGCGATTTTGAAAACAAATACATAAACGGCTTTAAGTGCCGGGCATCACACATTCCAACAGACTGCTCCGGTAGTTTTGAAAACGCCTGGGGTTGAAGAGAAGACTAACAAAACGGTTGCTGAGGTGTATCGGTAGGTCATTGTAAGTGACCTAGTTCTCTGGTTAGATTTGGTCAGCCGTGCTCCGTGATGTTTGAATTGCTAGACCCGTGCTCGATTCCTTAGCTTAATACCTCGCAGTTAGCAGGAAATTCAGACTGGAGCTGGGAAGTTTCACATCAATCGGTTTGTATTCTCTGTTTCAGCTTTTCGTCTTACTATTTCATTCACAATAACACGGGTACAACTTTGCCCCCTGAAATTTTATAATTATTGATCTTTGGGTTAGTTCTGCAATCATCAAATATGTTTAAGTTGTTTAATTATTGATGTTGTTGTATTTATCTCTTTGCCAATGTATGATTTCTTTAATTCTTAAGCTTGCCCGCTGATGTTACGTATTCTTATTATAATATAATTTTTAATATTTGTATATTGCCAACGAATGCCCGAAAGAGGCTAATGAAACTAGAACATTATATAAAACATTAAGAAAGAGGCGAACAACTTTTTTTTGGGTCATGTGATTTGAAGAGGGGCAATGGAGAAAATCGAGACAACTGGAAAGATCGAGGGGAAAAGAAGTAGAGGCAGACCAAGAGAAGTGATGTTGGATGGATTGCGACGGTGGCATGGAGGAATATCAACGGTATTTTTTTTTTTTTTTTTTTTGCATATCCTTTACAGGACATCGTTGTCAACACCAGCATCTTTCAGCTGTATGTTGATTTCTTGGCAAGATTACGCTCAGTAGTTTGCCATTGCTTTCTGAGCGGCCGGCTCACAAAAAAAAAAAAAACTGTCATTTACTGCCAATATAGTACCTTGCGGTGTATGGCAGAGGGGTCTTTGAGCCTGAGGAATAAAGGCCGCATGGCTAGTGCAGTCGCCGCGAACTGTGCAGGTTAGGATTTTCTTTTTGCCCCGGACAGAAAAAAATCCCGCACCTTACCGGGGATCGAACCCGGGTCTCCCGAATGAGAGTCCGGCAGTCCGGCGTTCTATCCACTCGGCCAGCCGCTCCTCCGCCGGCTCACATACCCCGTAAATTACCGATGCGATTCGAACCACTGCTGATTTTCACCGTCATCACGTTACCGACGAGATTACGGAGAAAAGTCATAACCTCTAAGCCACGAAACCGGCATCAACGGTATAGTTGATTCAAATATTGAGCACAACCCAATACTGGCAACGCTGATCGTATTCTGGTATGAACCTAAGGCCTAGCCACGTCAATATGGAAGCACTATTCTCGAGTTTCGCTCTCGTTTGAGCTCGTCAGTAGTGCATATTCCTGATCGGATCCGGAAACAAGCTGATTCAGAAAACCAAAGACCTAGATCTGTGGGGAGTCATGAACGCCTACGCCAGTCGGCATGACACTTGATGATGATGATGATGATATTGCCATCTCGGTTGGTTTTTTTCCCCCCAAACCTTCCAACAGTCTAAGGCATGTGTAAAACAAAAGTTAAAGTAATTGATTCCCTACACACCATGAAAGAAAGCAGTGGCAAACTACTGAACGTATAAACTTGCCAAGACATCAACAACGGCAATAAAATGCTCGTGTTGTCTGCAACGTCCTGTAAAGGATATGCAACTTTATTTTTTAATACCATGCGGCGTACTTGGTATAGGTTGCTATTCCCATGTTTTCCTACTCCATGCGGCACTCAATAGGTGATGTGGTCGATGTCACACTGGCCGCCTTTGTTTCCCAGTTATTTCCAGGAACCGATTATTTTAGGCTGGGTCGACATGGATAACAGGAAGTACAGGAGCATTTTAAGCGCCTTCAAATGCATTGCACATATGGTGCTAGACACATTTGTATAAACCAGTCGTAACTCGGTGGGTGGTGTCTGTATCACGCCCGCCGCTTTTACTTTCTATGATATTTCCTGGTACTCATTATAGGCTGGGCCGACCTGGCAGTCCAGGTCAGTCGTCTAACAATCCGCTTAAGTGGAGATTCAAACACATGACCACTGAGTCGTCAGGCAAGCATGCTGGCCACTGCGCTACTAAGTACTCTCATATGTACATGTATCAATCAATCAGGTGCCGTTTCCACAGTGAAGGTTGGCGGCAGTGGATCTCCAACACTGTCTCTCGCCCTGACTGTACATTCTGTCAGGCTGATGTTCGTCCATCTCTTGATGCTATCGTCCCACTTGTATCGTTGTCTACCTCTTGCTCGCTTGTCCTCAACCTTGCCCTCCAGTATGGTTTTTTATAAGAGAATCATGTCTTTTAACGTGGCCGAAATATTTCACTTGCCTCCTCTTGTATCAACTCTCTCTTCATTCCCAGTTTTTCTAGAACCTCTATTTGATTGTTTCTGTTTCCATGAAATACGACCTATTCGTCTGTATATCCAAGTCTCCATGGTTTCTATTCGACTTTCTAGTTGTTTGTTCAATGTCCAGGCTTCTGCGTCATACAGTAGCGTTGAATATACGTAGCATTTCACAATTCTCATTTTTAATGCGTTGTTAATCTCTCTAGATGCCGTGCAAAGCATTTTTTTTTTTTTGGGGGGGGGGGGGGGGGGTCATTGCTACTCTCTTTTTTTATTTCTATTTCAATTCTGCCATCATCTGATATTATATGTCCAAGATAGAGGAAACTTATTACTTGTTCTAGTATCGCCCCGTTTACTGTGATATTCATTGATGACCTTTCTTTTTCACTGCTAATTATCATAGTTTTTGTTTTTTGGATGTTAATATCTAAGCCACATTCTGCACTATGCCTGTTTACTTGTTTACATGTATAGGAGAAATAAATCTACATTTATTCTTTGGTATACATAGAAAGCACGGGAAAGGAATTGAAATGGAGAACACATAAACAATAGAAATGTAACCGTGATTTTAATATGCTGTTTGCAAAATGGCAGCGGTGTCTTGCCTTGCCTAAATAACAATGATGACATTTTATGCATTCCCCCAGCTATTTCAATGGTCTTAGGCGATCGGTATGTTTGTGTAAGAAGTTTCACTTCAGATTTTTTTTTAAAATTCGTTGGCTCGCTTTTGAACTCGAGTGTAGAAAAAAAACCACTTGCTTCTACTTTTCGTCCACTGGACTGATTTTTGTGTGAATTAGCTGTCTCTATTATCCTCGCTATCAGGCGAACCCTCTCCGACTTTGAGATACTTGTAATTGACGTCCCCAAGTCAAGGGCGAGGGGGCAACATTTTAGTCCAACTGACCGGTATAGGGGTTGAACTCCTTACCTCGGCATCAGCACACCGGATGTTTAAGAACACGCGTTCTTATCCATTCGGTCATAAGATGAAATGGGTCGTGAATGGAAAATATTTTAACAGCTATAGATTTCCTGTCATATGGCATACTTGACAAACCAGGTCAAGGCTTGGGAAATGACCTTAAAATTGAACTCATTTTGATCACGTGACTACTATTTCGTACGACACCAAAAAAGAGACTGACAAGGCCCAAGGTTCGTACCGGAATACGATCAGCGTTCCCAGTAGTGGGTTGTGCCCAATCTTCAAACCTCAAATCCCGAAACAGCCAAATAAATCAGACTGACCAATTGTCGACGCATTCAACAGACCGCTACCTAACAGACCGCTAGATTCAGCTACCTAACAAGGGTCAATGCTTATCCCTTTTACAGGATATCGCTGTCAACACCATTATTTTACTGCTGTTGTTGTTGTCTTGGCAAGTCAGTCAACGCTCAGTAGTTAACAAGGGCTAATGCTAATTCAATAATACGCAACTGACAGTAGAATCCCATGAACAAGCTAAACATTCCAGACAAAGAACATAATTTCATGATCGCAATCGAATTGGTAAAAGGATAGCTAAACATTTGCTGCAAGAATGCAAAGTCGTGTCATCAGTAGATGATAGTAGTATGATGCTCGCATCAGTCATGCAAGGTCGTTCATAGATTCTCCGCCGGGGAGACCCATTGTCTCTCTCAAGTCCAGTGATTCTCAACCGGTGGGAATCCACGCCCCGGGGGGGGGGGGGGGATTGGAATTTTAAGGTTTCCCGGGGTGGGGGGGGGGGGAATTAAGAGTATTTCAAGATCGCGTTAATACAAGAACAGAATACTTGATATTGTTTTTCCCTCCATACTTGACGGTTCTGTACTTATCGCCCTAGTGAAATTCATTTTATTAAGTAAGTAGACTCGCTAATCACCGGCTCCGTGGCCGAGGGGTTAGCAGCTTTCTCCGCTAACCCCGAATACTCTCGTCACGTGACGCGACGAGAATTAGCAGTGGTTCGAATCGCAAAAGTGACTTATGAGAGTATGGAGCCGGTCGCTCAGAAAGTCGTGGCGTGCTGATGAGCGTAATCTAGCCTAGGAATCAACATACAGCTGAAAGATGCTGGTGTTGACCGCAATATCCTGAAACAGGATGGAAACGCGGGAAAAGAAAAAAGAAAGAAAGACTCGCTAATCACGTTTTATGTACACGCCTGTCTAGACTTGTTCTAGTATGTGTTATTAAATAATTTAGCTTCCATTTTAGGTATACTGTGTAGGGGAGGAGGTGTAATAGGGAGGAAATACGAAAGGCGGGGGTGGGGGGGGGGGGGTGGGGTGACGTTCTGAACATATGGTGAAGGGGTGCATGGGCCAAAACATGTTGAGAACCACTGCTCTAGTCATTGGACATCGAGCTGGAGTCTATTGACAATGAAATGCATACAACCCGTGGTGGAAAACATTACCAACTTTGTCCTAAACACCGTCGCATGTATGTGCTGTGAGGAGGAAGGTGAGAGAGACGGAGAGAGAGGGAGAGAGAGAGAGAGAGACTCTGCAACATTCCCTGTGGATATATATATATATATGTATATATATATATATATATATATATATATATATATATATATATATATATATATATATATATATATATATATAAAGTGCCTTGTGGACTGGTGTTGAGCGATTATCTTTTACATCATCTTGAGATCTCTAACAGTATGCATAAATTCATGTACTGACATACTTCCTTACCACAGCACAAGATTTGTCAAGAATCTCCTCGCACTGTCCTTCTGGTATCTTTCTTTCCACAAATCTCTCCAGTTGTCACAGAATGTTCCAGATTTTTTCTTCTCATGTGGGCAAAAATGCCACCTGCCTATTTCTTATGTTTGTGGTAAGTTGTCTTTGTATATTAGCCTTTTAAATTAGTCCATTGTCATCAAGTGCCATGCCGATAAGCGTGGGCGGTCATGTCCATACACCTTACATGGATCAGGTCCTGTTCTTGTCTCGTCCATGCCACGTGGCCAGCCTATTCACATACTTACTTCCCTGCCTTCCCCTTGTTCTTCTTCCCTCAATCTTACCAGTTGTCACCAAGTTGTCTAATTTATTTCTGCTCTATAATGTGTCCAAACAAAATGTATTGCAACGCCCTGTAAAGACATACAACTAACTTTAATGTTTATTGTGCGCTTTATCCTTGTGCTATATCTTCCATCTGATGTTATAGATATTGGTTAAGGTTGTGCATTCTAAACGTTGCCTTTAAATATGTATTACTTCAATAAACTATTTTAAAAAGAGTCATGGAAATAACTGACGCTAACGGTTACTATATGTGAAAACTTAAAGAGAGAAAATTCCTGTTCAGCACAAGGAAAAATCCCATGTCATTTAAGTAATAAAGTATCACAAGATACGCCAAGGTAAACTGTGCGTTGCTTTGCACTAGTTTCGTTTCTTCAAGTATACCGTAGACTTTTTATTTTAAATAACATTTGTTTTTTGACGAATCAATAGTTGGTTGTTAGCCTCTTGTGTATCTCACTTCTACAATGTCAGTCACCATCTGTTTCATCTTGGCCATTTAACTTCTCCTATATTAGAAGTAATTAGTAGGGTATGTTCTATCTATGCTCTGGCTTATTTGGCTGTATTTAAATAACGGAGTCATAACAAAAGGCTGTACAATTTATTGGCTAGAATATTTCGCTGCACACCATCAAGTGCATACTGTAGAGTTATATATTATATATCATAATAAGTGAATAGATTAATCATATTGTGGCTGTAATACATCATTGATACTGCGCCAGTGTCAAGCATTTGTTATCCCTGCAGTATTAACAGATTCACTATAAGGTATACATTGTTATTTTACTGAGATGATATACCTATATGCCTTACAGAGCAACAGTTGACTTCTCATTCAGAAAGCAATCGCAGTGGCAAACTGCTCAATGTAAAATTGCCTAGAAATCTACATACAATTATCGCAAAGAACATGCTACATTTTAGTTCACCTAGGAATCTTGTGTTGTTTGTCTATCAAGAATGATGATGACCATTCATTTCATCCAGTGGGGTTGAAAGTATGGAGCCGTGAGTTCTAAGATGGCTGGTAAGGCCTATTTTGGCTCGAAATATTCTTTGACAATGTGGAGAAAGAATGCTTGACGTTCCAAGAGGAGGATCTCCTGCGGTGGTTTTTCTGTCCAGCCTTTTTTTTTTCCACAGCTCTTGCAGTTCTGTTTGCTCCACAAGTGACTGCATTGTGTAATGATGTAAGCCAAAAATTTTGGTCTTTGGCAGCAGTCTTCCATGTGTTGTTATGAATTCCAAAAGCTTTTACTGAAATCTTCAATGTCTTTAAAGCATTTCCTCTGACCGCCTTGGGCTCGTTCATTTCCCTCGACTCCTGCATGTCCCGGGACGAAGATGAAGGTGACTTTACGGACAACAGACTTCTGCAGCGACTCAGTCCACTGTCTACGTGCAGATCCAGCTTCGACCTTCTGAATAATGCTCCAAACTGCTCAAGGCGATTCTCGGATGTGGCAAATTTATGTTGTGAAGAACAATATTGTGTTGTACGTTGTAAATGCATTACTAAATGCTTTAACTCTTATAAGAGGAATTTCTGATAAGAAGAACTATTTCTTGGGTCCCAAGTAAGTTCGCCATATCAGGTCTGCACTGTATGTAATCTTTTTCTGGTGCTTTGATCTGTACACACATTTTAACTCTGTGGTATCCCTTCTACTGTACAAGTAATTTGCATGAAATTAATCGCTAATCATTTCTGAATATATTTTCCAGCACAATGGCCAACTCAAGTCTGAAACTCTATCACTTTGACGAGAAGGGAAGAGCAGAAGTGATCCGTCTGATTTTGACTCTGGCTGGAAAATCATTTGAAGACATTCGGATCACACGTCAAGAGTGGACTGAAGTGAAACCCACTATGCCCTTTGGTCAAGTCCCTGTGCTTGAAATTGATGGTCAAAAATTTTGTCAAGGTGTGGCCATTGCCAATTACCTAGCCAATGAATTTGGCATATATGGAGAAACAAACATAGACAGACTGCGTATTGATATGATTGGTCAGCTGGTTTATGAATTCAGATATAACGCCGCCCATTACTACTTTGATAATGATGGAAAAAATAACCCAGATGTTGGTAATACAATTCGTGAAGAACATGTCCCAAAGTACCTAGGTTATTTGGAGCGGCTGTTGAAAGAAAATGGTGGCAAGTTTATGGTTGGTGACAGCATCACTCTAGCAGATCTGGTTGTTTTCGATATGTTTACTGGGTTTTTTGGGGAGTTTGTTGAATCAAAGTCTGCTGACTTTCCAATATTGAATGATCTGGTGGATAAAGTTGGTAACCAAGAGAAAATTAAACAGTATTTAGCTTCAAATAATCAGTAAAATTAGCAATTGTCACTATAGTGTATCTTTGTCATCAGTTGTGCAGTTAATCAAAAACAGTTTAAAATATGTTCACTGTTTCGTAATTTAGTTAATTATCCAGTTACATAATGTTGTTGTACTATGTCTCTAATTATAATTATATGTCTGTAGTTAGTCTCTAAATGTTACATAATGTTGTTGTACTATGTCTCTAATTATAATTATATGTCTGTAGTTAGTCTCTAAATAATTATGTCTGTAGTTAATCTGGTATTGCAAATTATTAATTGTGCTGTTACTCATAAACAGTATAAAAATGTCATATTTGTCAGTTACATAGATACATTGTTTGACTTTATCTCTAATTATGTCTGTTATTTCTGATTACTTGTAACAGCTGCAACCACAATGATACCTTACTTGATGTTGTCATCTTGTTATTAACGTAACTTGTGCCTGTTATCACAATCAATGTTAGCAGAATTAATAAAGTATGTTATTGCTTGTTGACAATAAATATTTTTGAAACTGAGTAATTGTTTTCTGCAATTGAAGAAGTTTCTCTGACTCCAATGATTAATTTGAATTATGTATTTTAACCTGACAGAACCAGCCAATTTAAACAAAAGTAATTACACTGATTGAACCGCAGTAACACGGTAAAAATGCAGTAAGTGAATCAATGAGGGAGGTGGATTTGGTCAGCTTTACAGGAGCATAAACACAAGTGACTGAATATAGGTTACGGCTAGAAAACCTTCATGAGCACACAAACAAACAATGATACAGCTACATTAAAATACTATTATGTACTTCGGATAATAAGATAAAATACACACAAGTAAACAACTTGTCTTCACCTTCTTCTTTGTCCTTAGTAAAAGCTTAACACTTTACTCAGTGACCCACATGCCCAATGTCTTGTCAGACAGAACAAAGCACGTCTTTAGTTAATTTACTAGGCCACCCATCATATGATGTTTAGCCTTGGCTAATTTTCCTCATTCCATCCTCCACACCTCCCCTGTCTTTTTCCCCATGAGGGAAATAGATACATTGGGGGAGAGGAAGAAGAAAAGAATCTCCATGCAGTGACATTGTGAAAGAAGCAAGTTTTTTTTTTTTACTTAAGAATGTGTGTCTTCTTTGCCGCCCTGGGTAAGAATTACCTGGTTGCTAATGTTTGTGATTTTGTATGAAGCAGGTTGTATAGATCAACAATCTGCACACTTCACTGTTTGTTGCTCTCACGTCTTCTGTACCATACAGGAAGCACAAAACTGATATATTTAAAAGCATTAGGAGCAAAATCTGAGGTAGCTTAAATAACCTGTTAGCTTTACTTTGATCACATTAAATCTATCAATCAATCATGTGCCATCTCCACAATGAAAGTTAGCTGTAATGGATCTCCAACATTCTCCAGTCTCTTGCTCTGACTGTAAACTCTGACAGACTACTCT
Source organism: Cepaea hortensis (assembly GCA_963921405.1). Classification (NCBI taxonomy): domain Eukaryota; kingdom Metazoa; phylum Mollusca; class Gastropoda; order Stylommatophora; family Helicidae; genus Cepaea; species Cepaea hortensis. The sequence continues at coordinate 49,158,670 of OY992892.1, read as the reverse complement.
TTATCAATCTTTTGATATTTTCTCACCTGTATCTTTGTCTACCGCTTGCTCGCTTGTCTTCAGTTTATGTCTCCAGTATGGGTTTTAAAAGAGTGTTACGCCTTTCTTTAAATATGTCCAAAGTATGACTGTCTGTCTCTTTATTTCTGCAATTAGCTCTTTGCCTTTCAAGTTTCTTTGGGACTTCGCTATTTCTTTGTATTGTTTCCACAAAACGTGACCTACGTGTAAAGAAATGTCAAAATAAACATTCTAGATCACACATATGTACCGTGACTTAATGATAAAAGAGACCTGAGACGGCATCAGCAGAGTTGATCCAGAACAGCAAAGGCCAAGATCTGGGAGAGACATGAACGCCTATGCCAGCTGGCAGGGCACTTGATGATAATAGCTACTGAGCTTGTTGCAACCAATGCCAGGGTTAACAAATGTTCTTGCGTTCTGTAGCTAGTGTGAGGCAAATAGCACAGATGTCAATATCTTTCTTTCTGTTCCATGTGTCAGCAATGAAAACAGCATGTGGTGCTTTGTTTCATATATATGCTTGTAGTTTCAACAGCTGGTTCATTAGCAGGATTTATTCTGTAGATGTTTTAGTCAAATGTGCCAGCTTTGTGGTGAAGGGGTTACGGACGCAATTCATAATCCTGCATAAAACATTTGAAACACAGCTGCAGGTGATTTGGCAGCAGACCACCTTGCATTGGTTTCCATGCAATGATATGAGTGTTGGTCATTCAGAAAACAATGGCAAATTATTGAACGTAAACTTGCCAAGAAATCACAAACAGCCAAATAATGCTGGAGTTGACTGTGACGTCCTGCAAAGGATATACAACTAACATTCTTTTCTTTTTGGGGTCAATGTGGCTTGTTCTTGGATATCTTTTAATAACTTAAAAGAAACAGCAAGAACCAAAATGGAATAACTCTATTTCACTTTTAGTTCATATAAACAACCAACACTATTGTTATGAATACACACACACACATATGTATTTCATACTTATTTTATTAACACAATCCATCTATGTATCAATGCATAATGAAGACTTGCTTGCAAATTGTGTTAGCAAGAAACCGTAAATGACATCACCACACAGCAAATTACACTGCCCAGTATCATCAGACCTGTACCAATTGCATCCAATTTCACAGTCAATTCTTGTGGGTGTATCTCCCTAGCCTTTTATTGTGAGTCAACATGCAAAGCAGATGGTTTGTGTCTCTCTAAGTCTACCCTTCCACTTGTTTAACTTGCAAAACTTTCCAGTATATATGCAACTGTCAAGGAGGGGCAGCTGGAATCAAGGGGACACAGAAGTCTATATACCACTTCAAAGTATTCAGTACCTTCTTCCACCAGTAGCAATTCCCTCTGGGCAGTGGGTTGGAATGTATGTGTCACAAACATGGAGAGCAACTGAAAGAATTATTAATAAACTACAAACACCCATTAACTTGTGCTGCGCAGAATAGTGGGACTAAATGGTATGACAGAATCACCAGCATAGAGCTCATGGTGAAAACAAACATTGCAGTGAACCAAGAGGTGAGGAAAGACACTGGCATTGGATAGGACACACACGGAGAAACCATGAGGAAAATATAACTAGACACTCTCTTGTCTGGGACCCACAAGACGAACGACACAGGGGGGAGACCTAAAAACACACGGAGAAGAGAATTACAAACAGATATGAATACTCTTGAGAGGACATGGAGGGAATTGCAGGAGCCAGCAAAGGATAGGAAATCTTGCCGTTGATTGGTTGAAGGTCTCAATGGGGAATAAAGAGCAGATGAAAGGGTTGTAGTCTGTTGATAACGAAATATATAAAAGCTGTGGAGGGAAAGATTAGCAGGCTAGGCCTAATCCCGGCCTGTTTGTATGTTGTGCTGAATACTGACCTGGTTACATCCTAATATGCCTCTACGTAGATGTCACATTCCAGAACCCGTTTTGCAGGCCTCGCTGATTTCTGAGTTCGGATAGGGATGGGAGGGCAACGCAACACAGTCCCCATGGAGATACTTCAATACCAGATGGTGCACCAACCTCACTTCCGTGGATGCAAGCCCTTTTTAGGGCTCAGGCAAACTGAAAGCCAGTTCAAGTACCACAAAGTCTCCCGCTACAGTCTAACCACAAAACTCATCCATTTCAAACAGCAAAACTACAGCAGATTACTTACTGCATACAAACACCACAATTCTGCTTTCCAGTATAATTACACAATTGTTAGTTGGATACTATGGTTCAAAAATAGTATGGGTGAGAAGGTCTTCAGTTATTAATATGGACGGTCTGTTGAAATTAAATACTTTAAAATTGGCTTTTGCTTAACCCATGCCATTACAAATGTACATTCCCTTACAGAAATGCAATAAATAGGCAGGCGATAAATATATAAAAGTAGCTTTCCTGCCCGAATGTGTACATTTAAAATTAATATTCCTGCCCAAATGTGTACTGTCATAAAAAGTGTTTTTATGCCCGTGGGTGTGTGCACATGTGCACACACATTTACACATAGATCATGACAATTCAGGAACTGTATACATTCTGTCAGGAAAATTACTCTTAGCCCAAAATTCTAGTTCGAATTAACTGATTATGAATAATTAAGCAATTAATACCTGACTTATAGCTAACACGAGTTTGTGTATTTGGAGTCGACAATATCAGATAATCTTTCATTAGAGACAGAAATCGACAGACGCATTGGAAAGGCAGCCACAACATTTTCCAGGCTAACTAAAAGAGTTTGGGAGAATAATAGACTAACAGAGCGTACAAAAGCTCAAGTATATAAAGCTTGTGTTGTTAGCACACTACTCTATGGGTCTGAATCCTGGACCCTGTACTCAAGACAGGAAAGAAAATTGAATTCCTTCCATATGAGATGTCTGAGGCGTATCCTGGGCATATCATGGAAAGACCACATAACAAACAAACATGTGTTTGAAAGAGCAGATATTACCACAGTGCACTCCCTCCTCAAGAAGAGATGACTCCGGTGGCTGGGCCACGTATCTCGAATGGAGGATGAACGTATTCCCAAAGATCTCCTATACGGAGAACTAGCCACAGGAAAGAGGCCAACAGGAAGACCCCAAATGCGATATAGGGATGTGTGTAAACAAGATATGAAAACCCTTGGCATAGATCCAGACACATGGGAGAGAGTTGCAACAGACAGATGATCCTGGAGAAGTGATGTACGAAACGGACTTGTGCTCTTTGAGTGCAATCTGATCCAACAAACTGAGGATAGGCAGCACAGGCTTAAAACACAGTCACTTACTGCGGGACCTGCCTCGTCTTACAGATGCGGATACTGTGACAGAGATTGTCACTCTCGCATTGGACTATACAATCACCAGCGGTGCTGCCAGGTACCTCTCCAGCGGCACAATTCTATAGTCCTTCAGGACTGAAAGAGGCCTACTATAGCTAACAACAAAATGAATTATAAATAAATGTTATGCCTGGACAACATGAGCAGCCAGAATTATATTTATTTAACTGCAATTCACTAGCTACTACAATAGCTGTTACTAATTTGTACTGTGCATGAAACATGCACGTGCTTGCACATGTGTGCGCACCCATACATTCACACATAGTTTATGACAATTCACGAACACAGGCAGCCAGAATAATATTTATTTAACTTCAGTTCATGAGACACTATAAAAGCTGTTACTAATTTTACATTTGACTAAATGACAATTCAGGTACACAGGCAGCCAGAATAATATTTATTTAACTTCAGTTCACCAGACACTAATAAAAACTGTTACTAATTTTGTATAAAGACTCTGTGATGAGCATTATATAACAACTTATACAACATGGAGATGCACATCTGATTATTTGGTTCTAATGTTCCAACCAATATATCATACATGCAACTTGTCTCTATGGCAAACTGGTTAAGGCGCCTGACTCACACTCTGGGCTCCATCATTCGGTTCATGAATGCAATTTTCTCAGACACTCCTGGGGAGTCGTCGCTTGAGCTACAGAGTTTGTCCTTCATGTGATGTTTTCGACAGGTCACCCAGACATTCACAGAGCAGTGGCAAACTACTTGCCAAGAAATCACAAACAACCAGATAATTTTGCGACAACCTGTAAAGGATATGCAACTAACTTTTATTTCTTCTCCTTTATTTCGCTGAACTTGTGTTTTAAAGACAGGACATAATTTAGTTCAACACTCTATACACATCATGACCTTATTGACACCCTAATATGCCTCTAAGTAGATGTGAAGTGCCAGTACCATTCTTGCTAACTCCGCTGGTTTCTGGTCACTTCGTGGAGATGGTACTTTGGCATTGGATGGTGATGATGTCTGGGGTGGGAGGTGTGTGTGTGTCACACTACACCACCCTCACTGCAAGAAGAAGTAAACAATTTTCTTAAGTGGAGTTAAGCAATCCATGTGCAAGTAAACCCTTTTCTTTAATGTTGCATATCTTATGCAGGACGTTGCAATCAACTGCAAACCCAGGTTGATTTACTAGGCAATTTTATGTGCAGTAGTTTGCCATTGCTTTCTGAACCAGAAGTCATCGTTGAAGTCCAACTGACCGGTGTAGGAAACTAAACCACTATCAGAATACAGGAAGTTTAAACGCAGATGTATTAAATTCAGCAGCCATGACTTCCTAAACAAACATTAGCAAACCAAATCTATATTAACAACCAGGAAAAAAAGTACACTTTAAATTCAGAGAACCCTTAAACTCTACATCTGTAACGTGCCAGTAAAATGTGTAATTTAACACAAAGCAGTGGGCCTCATCACTAATAGAAATCCAATCTTTAATTCACATGTTCAATTACTTATTTAATAAGAACCAGATATACTTCTCACGTACAGACACATATTGACTATTTCTCCATAATCTAGGGTGACTGTTCCAGTTCAAATCCTAAGAGACTTTACTGTAGGTTTAATTCATAGTAAACATAAAACTGGCAATTCTAACATATATAAAACGCCCTCACTTATTACCACTTCGTAAACGCTTGCTTTTCAATAAGGCAAAATTAGCAAAACTAATTCACAGAAAATATATCAAAGTGCACCAGATTATCTTTGACCGTTATTTAAATATAATGCAAGGCATAGCAAGTGCCTAAACATACTAAGTATCCCCAAGCCCATGATAGACAAACAAAACAAGCTTAGTGTACTCCGCAGCTCAGCTGTGGAACAATCTTCCATAGTAAATCAAAGACACTGCTGTCCTTATACATACAATCGCAAGCTATTTGAACACTATCTCAGTAGACTACAAGTACCATTAAAAAAAGCCTAGTATACTAAACATTCTTTTATCTTGTTTTAGAGTACATCCCCCTTAGCCTTATCACAATTAACAAATAATACGTAGTTTTAATTAGTCACGTGGTGATGATTTTTGCACATTTCAAATGTGTTTGTAATGCATATATTTTTGCTTTTTCTTAAGAGTAACCTAATAAGAGATCTTTAAGAAATAATGTGTGTTAAGAAGATAGAAAAGAAGGACAAAATGTTAGAGAAACCAGTGTGCTCAATTTTAGCTCTTTGAAATAATGTTTGTTTGTTCACTCTGACAGATGCAAGCACTTTTCAAAGCTCAAACAACCTGGAGATCATTGCATAGGAAAAGTTGAAACTCAGGCTCCTGGAGGATTCACCAACCAAACATACTTAGAAAATAACTTTTAGTTCACAAAGGCAACTCGTGGTATGGAACAATGACCTTGTCTATTTCTACAGAAACTATCATTATAAAAACATGGGAAATGCTCTGATACTGGCTCTCTATAAGAGGGCCCCATAGTCTGAAACACTGCTAGTCTTACTTCTCTAATGAATTAAAGATAAATGAAACATGTAACAATCATGGAACTAACACTGATGTAAACATGTATTAAAACTAAATATGTGAAAATATTTCTAAGCATTTAAATAGATGCGATCATATTTGTGATGAATGTGTTAAATACGAGAAGCTGTACTTAAACTATATTTCTTCACAAAATATACTGTGGTGTTTGTATGTATAGAGCTATGATTGTATAATGTGTAGCCTGTTAGTTTACCAACACAGTAATGTGGGTTCAATCTCCAGTAAAGGCACGATTTTTTCCAACCAGTCTAGGGGTCAACAGACTCAATAAATCATCTACTTCTGCTGCCCTGGATTTCCTATTGGCGACTGGCTTGCCTCGCTTCAGAGATCAGATTGTGAGAATTGTATGGATTTTCTGCACTGATCAAGCGGGAGAATGACCAGGCTGATAGGCTGGCAGGGAAATAATCTCTTGGTGGTAGATTACCTCTGGACGAAGGAGAGGTGATCAATCACTTCTGGGACCAGGTGGTGAATGCGGTTGAACAGACTGAGCAGCTTATGTGGAAAGAATGATATGGTGGGGGATTGGCAGGAGCTCAAGACAAATATCAAAACTGTGAGAGAAGACCAGATCTTTTAATCAGATGGCAGTGGGAACAATTAGCAGTATTACTCTTTGCTGGCTGTTGAACAAGGGGACGGAGCACACATAGGAATGTCCTGAGTACAGTGATGTTTCTTAGCTCAACTCAACTCCTTTTGGAGTATATGCCCTCAAACATCTCATAACAAGCCATCCTATTATTTTCTCCTGCAGCTCATTCCATGTCCTCCCCATATTATACTTGTTCTCTTCTCTGTGTGTTTTACGGTCTCCCTCTTTTTTTGCTTATCCTGTGGGTTACAGCATAATCCCAAAATTATAACCTTATATTTCATCTCTTCTACCATCTGTGCTGTCTTTTCCAATTCATACATAGTTCTAGTATAGCAAGTGTCAATTCTGCAGATGTTCCTAATTGAAGAAAAAAAGTATGTACAGTATCCAGAATCCTTGTGGCTTTCTCTGCATTCTGTCATAATTCTTTCTAATTCTTACAAATCAGCCTTCTGCACCCACCCCCCCCCCCCCCCACCCTGTTTCTATATCTTTAATGTCCATGGCTGAATGTATTTTGCAGCTAATTTTCAACAGGATAGGGTAGCCAGCCCCAAGACCAACCCTCCTTAGTCACCTATGCAAGCATGATATAGGTTATGATTCTTTGCTTCCTTCCCTTCAGGGTCCCAGTAACACATGGTAATCTTGTAAAATGTCTTGGAAGATAATGCAACAAGCCTGATCTAGTTTATGTGAATACCTGAAATGTAACATCCTTATAGAAGTATCTGACCTTGGATTACCTTCACACCTGTATGTTTGTAGACAAAAATTCTCATGAAAACAACAGAAAGTGATGAATATGCTGTAACTGATGATCATATCTACAATATACAGACAAAACTACATGTCAATCAAAACTCAATCAACAATGAAGAAATTGAAAATGTCACAAACTGTGAATATCTTGGCTCCATAATCAACAACCATGAGGGGTGTTCACAGCAGTGCAGAGATTAAACAGTATTAGGAACCTATGACACAACACCAGCAAACACATTAAAATTGTTGAGAACATGCATCTTCCTTGTGGCAATATGTGGATTGATTCATGGATAATTTCACAATCACTAAAGAGATGTCTTGGAACTTTTAAGCTCAAAAGTTACAGACAAATTCTTAGAATATCGTGGACCAAGAAGAAGAAAAATGCTGAAATTTTACAAAACATGAACATCAAAGACAACTGGCTCATAATCAGCATGATGTCTCAGAAACTGAAATGCTCTGGCTACGTTAAACATCAGTGGCTTGGAAAGAGGGAAGACTCTCTTCCTGGAAAAGAGAAGGTCGACCAGCACAAAGATGGACACAAGACATCGCAGACATCTTGGGTATGAGGGGAGAACCTGCTATTTGATGATATATATTTATGTTTCAAAATATTTTCCTACAGAAAACAGTGTTTTGGTCATAAGGCGAGTAGTGGGTCAACATATGGTCATGTGCTTTGTATAGAATGGGGTAAGATCAGTCAGTTCAGTAGCCAATAGAATCATTTCATCTTTGTACACATTAAGACATCAACCAGAATAATATAATTAAATGAAGCAGCAATCAATTTGAAGCTGTTGACATCTCCACAGAGTTTGTCCTCAAATTTAGTGGTTGTAGGCCAAAATAATGTTGTTCATGGGTTGGAAACTCTGGTAGCAAATGTTCATCCATAATTTTAAACAGAATTATTAGGAATCAAGTTCATTTTTGCTTATAGTCCATGTGATATGGTGTTGATCATCTCTGTGTTGCCAATGTTCATATCAACATTTTCATAATAAAACTGTTTAGTTTTATTGAATTGCTTGCTACTTTTCAAGTAAGAACTTCCTGTAGTCTACTTCCTCCTCCTTGGAAGAAAAACGTGGCACAAAATTAACATTCACAATTTCGGTGTAACCTTCAGTCATGCTGGGTTCTTCATATTTCTTTTTAATCTGATTGAAAATCATTTCATTGATCTTCCCATGAGACTTGGATGTCATCTGCCGAAACCTTTCATTATGTCTGCACTGCTCCACAGTTGTGGTAAACACAAAACATCGACAAGGAACACTAGCCTTTTTGGCACACTCAATATATCTCGCTCGCTCATCTTTAGTTAAGTTTGTGTTGTCTATCACTACACTGGAGTTCACTAATGCTTGTTGAGTATGTTTTACACATTTTTGCCATGTACCAAGACTATCTCTGTTGATTACTTTGTATCCCTTAGGAGCTAGCACACTTGAAGCAAAGTGAGACTTCCCACTAGCTGGGAATCCAACAAGTAAAACTGCTTCTCTAGAATCTGATGTAAGCTTGCTGTCTCCACATAGTAGTTTTGCATCAGAGCTCAATTTTCTTGGATCAAATTCTGGCATTTTAAATAAAGAAGTTGGTTTCTGGTTTTGAAAAAACTCTTCGGGTGTTTTGAAGGCTACGTCAATATTTAAAGCAAAGAGGCGATCACTGCAGGAAAAATCTTTCTTCTTTTTTGGGGCCCAGTTAGCATGTCTTCCTGCTGCATCACCTACATAAACACTGGATGTTAGATCGATGCTCACTCCACCATTATACTGATTCTGAAGTTTGTCCCACATGCCAGTCATAGGTTTCCTATACCTGCCTTCATGAGTGGCTACGAAAACCTGAACAGGAACTTGCAGCTTCGCCACCACATTTTCAATCTTCTTCATTAGATCTTCAATCTTTGTTTTGCCTTTGGCTACACCAAGCTGGTTGGTAAAGAAAACTATTTTGAACTTATCTGCTTGCAAATCTTTTAACTTGTTAAAAATTTCTGGCATGTAAATTTTCCAATCATCTGCGTCTACTGGAAAAGTTTTTCCAGATCTGGTTCCAATAATCGTTCCGTCAAGGTCAAATCCTGCAATTTTACGCCTGGGAACAACTCCTTTTGAAGTAAACACATAATGATCCACATTATAATCCCACGATGATTTATCTGACGCCAGTGACGAGACAGCTGGTGCTTTCTTTCCAGGGTTTAACGATTCAGAAGGTCTTTGCAAGCTGTTTGATGAAGACTGAGGCGACACTAATGATCCTGGGGTTGAAATCTTTGTTTTCTTGGGATTGGTCTTTATTTCACTTGCAGCATTTTGTTTCATTTTCATCAGTTTTTCTTCCACACTTGCCAAATGCTTATCATCATCGTAACCCTTGGCACCGGTACTATCACGAGTGTCTCTACAAGCACTGTCTATATGTTTAGGTTTCAATAAACTTGACTGATTTGCTTCTTTGGTACTCAATCCACTATGCTTTGAAGAGGAACCAGATTTATCTCCATTTCTATTATCATTGCTATTTGGCTTACTGTCAATCTTAATCTTTTTCTCAACAGGCTGCTTTATATCAGAATTATCGCCGTGTCGTTTAGAGGCTGAAATTGTTGTTTGCTGTTTTGTGGATGAATTTGTCTTACTGTTTGCGTTATGAGTATCTGCATCCTTTTTACCTGATTCCTCTATTTTTGTTCTTTCCTTTTTATCGGAATTTAGCACTTTGCCTGATGAGTTTACGCTCTGTGATTTTTGTTTCTTATTCTCCACTATCTTCTGTTCCTCAGATGTGTTAGCATTCAATCGATCAGGCTGTTCTTCAACAATGTGGTCTTGGCTAACTTTGAAAACAACTTTGTGTGGATACAGACCAGACAAAATAAAGAGTGTGGAATCTGCACCTAACGTAGCTTCAGAATTTGAACCGATGTCTTTCCCATCAACTGCTGTTGGATTTAATCCTTTCTGCTTGACGCTTACATTCTGTTGTTGCCAATCAGCGGTTAATTCAAGCTGTGTTCGTGAACATCGTGGATCTGTAATTTTCGTCTGCGGACTGCGACCAATAACAACTGTCTCCCCGTGCGGAAGATCGATAGCATCGTGGGTCTTTTGCAAGCAAACAAGTTGACACGACGTAATATTATTCATTATTAGGAAATATAACCGAAGACCATGATACGAAAACAATATCTCGTCTTGATAACTTTTACAGGGAATTGAAAATAAAACAGTAGTGTATGTGGAATGTCCAACAGTTTCTGGCTGAATACACGAGCGCTTTCTTTCTGTTTGTATCCCGCAATATATAACTCTCCGATGTTGGAGATTTTTTTTCAGGTATAGGATGTAACTCTTTTGTGTGAACGGGGAATATTTCATAGGCGCATTTTTCAGCCCAGATATAGATATGCTGTTAACAATTGAAATACACGAGATATAGATCAGCTTTATAAAATTTAAATTACAAGAAGCGAATAATATTGCTGCGACAAGCGTTATGGACAGACCAGAACAAGTCATTCTTCTGCGCCTCAGAACAGGACACAATAGATTACGCAACCACATGTATACAAAATTCAAGATTGGTGACTCAGCCATGTGCACATGTGGTTTGGCGTCGCAGACAGCAGAGCACATACTCCAGGATTGCCCAAACTACAACATATCAATGCGAACCTTCTGGCCTAGAGAGAAAACGGTGGAAGATAAACTCTATGGACCGCCGAGTGAACTAAAAAAGACTATTAGATTCATACAAGAGACAACATTGTAGTTATAAATTATAAACATATTTCAGGCGAACGAAAGAAGAAGCTGCGACAAGCTTTCACCGGCAAAGAACAAGAAACACAAAACGGATATAACACTACATTAAGGCACAATATTTTTTCGAATCTGACTGACACCTTGCCGTCTTGACAGACGATAGTTTGTAAAATGGAGTTATACCTCTCCACAACAAAAAGCCTGGACTGAATTTAGAGACCATGTGTTGCCCATGCAGCATGATCCCTATCTCGGCCTGTCTAGTGTACTCCAGAGGAAAGGTAACGCCAATACGTCTGGAACAAGACAAGCTACAGAAGCTGCCGGATCAGCAAAGCAATGCTCTAACTGTCCGCCTTTTTCGAATCATGTGACACAGTTGAGTTGAGTTAAAAACCGACATCACTGCACTCATGACATTCCCATACGTGCTCCGTCCCCTCGTTCAACAGCCAGCGAAGAGTTATACTACTAATCGTTCCCACCGTTAGCTGATTAAACGTTCTCCTGGTCTTCCCTCTCAGTTTTGAGATTCTTCCAGAATCCCTCCGATCTCCCGCAATCTTCTTTCCACATATGGGTTCTCAATCTGTTCCTCCGCCTTCTCCACCTGGTCCCACAAGCGCACGACCACCCCCCTCTTGTCCATAGGCAAACTACCACCAAGAGATGCATTCCCTGCTAGCCTATCAGCCTGTTCATTCCCCCGTATCCCCGCATGGCCAGGGCAAAATATCCATACAATTCTCACAATCTGTGACCTCTGAAGCGACGAGAGCCATTCCACACGAAACATTCCTTTCTCCGCCTTACTAAGCATACTCTTTGAATCCGTAATGAATACAACGTGTGTTGCAGTGGTCTCCTCTAGCCACCGGAATGCCGCTGTTAATGCCGCCATCTCCATTCTCATGCTGGAGGTGGTAGTCTCATATGCCAGACTCTCTTTTTCCAAGACTCGTCCATTAGCCTTTGAAATAAAGCCCCAGCCACTATGTCTGTTTCTCACCACTAACCCATCTGTGTAGATGACTATGTCACCTTGATGTGTGTAGCTCTGGATCAGCTTTTGCACTTCAAACTCGGTGCCGCCTGCTGCCCATTCTCTGCACTCACGACCCAGTGTTATTATTACATTGTGCCAGTTCGTCATGTCTTCCGGAACTACAACCCACTCTCTTTCGCGATTGATGGTCGCTAGATCACACACCTGACGTATAGAAAGTTCTGCCTGTGCCATACAGGACCTGCCTCGTCTTAGTATATTACCCTTATCTATATACTTGGCTGCATGCAGCGGGTGATCCCTGTCTGCGGCCACTCTCAGGTACCATTTGGCCTGAAGGACCCTATGCCTGTCCGTCATTGTTGGTAGCGCCAGAATATGCCTCATGCATATAATTGGTGTGTCCTTTGTGCACCCCAGGATTAACCGCATGGCAGCATTCTGTATGCGCTCCAACTTTTCAAGCTGACTCTTTGATACTGTCAGCAGCCCCAAACCATACTCAATAACAGAAATTATTAACTATTGAAGGAGCCTGTACAGCATCCTCTGATCTACCCCGGTTGCTGCCATAGCCCTCGATGCATTAAGTCCCCTACCAGCCTTCACCACCAAGGCCTCCACATGATCCTTAAAAGACAAACACCTGTCAAAGGAGATACCCAAGTACTTCAATTTACTCTCTCGACTAAGAGGACATCCATTCAACATAACATAATACCTGGGGCATCTGCCTTGGCGATCCGGTTATCCAGGGAGTACCACACAACCGATGCCTTGTCTGGGTATATAATGGCCCCTGCGTCCCTGCACCACTCCTCTACCCTGTTTACTGCCACCTGTAGGTCTTTCGCCAAACTGGTCCTGTCTCTGCCCTGTCTGTACACCAGCACATCATCTGCAAATGTTAAGATTCTACCCACACCTGGTGTCTCAATAGCTGCGACTTTGCTGGTGTAGACATTAAAGAGCATTGGGGACAAGGCAGATCCCTGCGGCAACCCAGGTGTAATAGTACAGGAGTCAGAAGTCCAGGAACCCATGCGCAGTGCACAGTTACGCTCATAAAGGACTGTCGCAACCCATCTAACAAGGCAAGGGCAGACTTCCATGTCCAACAGTGTGTGTGTCAACAGATCATTCCTGACCCTGCTATACGCATCCTCCAGGTCAAGAGCTACCGTCACTGTCTTCTGTTTATCATGTTATCCTGATAAACAGGATCATGTGACATAAAAATCAGCAAGGAGAAATAAATAAAATATGTGATCTCAGAAGCCCAATTCCGACGGAAGCCATGACATATAGTAGGTAGAGAAAAGATGTATGGCCGCAAAGAAGTGGGGCGGATACTGTCACGTGTGCGGCATGAACACGGCGCAGTAAAACGCGCGTGAAATTGAGTGAAACAGGTGTTGAGCAGAGTTGCCATTATCCAGATCTAGGGGTTTTTGTCGGCGTCTGGAATGGCCGATGTAGTTCGGAAGATCCATAATAAGAAAGTGGCCAGTGGAAAATTATGGTGAAAATTAACAGTTAAGATGAGATACTTCGACACATTAGAGCGATCTCAATGTGTCGTAGTATACTTGTTTCGTTGGAAAGCGCTGTCGTCATTTGTAGGAAAGAAATTCGAATCTCGGTGACCTTATTATACAACTACAATTATTAATAGTTGTAACTTGTATCATGTGGGAGAAGATTACAACAAGTGGCTCGTTGGTCTAGGGGTATGATTCTCGCTTTGGGTGCGAGAGGTCCCGGGTTCAAATCCCGGACGAGCCCGAATTTTTTTTTAAAACTTTCCCTAATTACCTAAAACGGTCCAGGGAGTGAAATGATTAATAATAGGCCATTCAGGGTTACTACCGTAATCAGCAAATGAAAAAAAAAAAACAACAGTAAATAATAAAAGGAAGAAAAAACTAAAAGTACAGCTGACGAAATATATTAAAAAATGTCATCCAATTTAACAATTAACTGAATGAACATTTTGCACATACTTTAAAAATCAGTGAAATTATGTAATATCTTAAATGTGACCGAATAGGAAGACACAAAATGAACGATGTCCAATACAATAGATCGAAATAAAATTATTTTGTAGAAAACTGTTTTGCACATGTAAAAAATCCCTTGGCAGTTGGAAATCGAAAAAGAGTAGCCTAACGGCGCTGCCCGGGCAAAATTTCGAGTTAAAAATCTACCAAAAGTATTTCAGGATCCTCGCCGGTGCTACGAAGTTCGTGCACTGAGCTGAGTTTCTCCAAACTCAGGTTTGAGTTAGGAGGAGAACGGAGCACTTATGGGTTGCACCCATGTGCCGTGATGTTGATCCATCGACTAAACTAAACTAAACTAAACATCTCATCTGATGTACACTTGCTTAATTAAATTTCGTTTGGGTGCTTTTATAAATTTTTATTTTTTTTCATCATCATGTGCCATGGCAATAAGCGTGGGTGATCATGGATCGCCATTGCATTTGACCACCAGTGTCGTATCGGGGATGTGTTCTTGTACCAGTTGTATCAATAGGTCACGCCATTAAAGTTTTTTTTTTTTTTTTAAGTTGTATATCCCTTACAGGACGTTGCAGCCAACACCAGCATTTTTTTTTCAGCTGTTGTTGATGTTCTTGATCTTGGCAAGATTACGCTCAGTAGTTTGCCTTATTTCTGAGCTACCGGCTGACGTACCCCGTAAGTAACCAACGCGATGCGATCCGCTGCAGAATCTCGATCAGCTGTGTTCCTCATGTGAATATACGGGATTACGGAGAAAGCTGTTAACCTCTTCGCCAGGGAGACGGCCCTTTAAAGTATGTATGCCATTAAAGTATGTATTTGCACTTCCAAGGGATCAGTGGCGGCGTAACAGGCTTGCCTGCCGCACCAGTGGTATTTATTGGGTACTACACGCATGAATATTAGAGCTCGCTCTTAAACTTCCGGTGTGCTGGTGGCGGGTAGCAGGTTCAACCTTTACACCGGTCACTTGGACTAAAATATTGACTTCTCGTCCTTGACTTAGGGACGTAAACTGCAAGTACATCAGAAGTCGGGGTGGGTTCGTCTGATGGCAAGGGACACAGGTAATAGGGAAAGTTAAGTATAATGGCAGCCGGCGTGATGCCAACCACATCAGCCACTGAGTGCCGTTTGGTCTATAGAAATATATGTCTAGCTTAATGTACTCAGTGCGCTTTGGGCGTGTACAAGGGACCTTCACATTTTTTTAAACTGCCCATCTCTTCCATTTACTGTTTCGCCATCAAGTTTGCTAGTTGTTACTCGGCTTCCAATTGACTTCTGCATGTAAATTAATTTGCTTATGCAAGTGAACAGGTGGAGAATACACATTCGTAGGTGTGTGTGTGTGAGAGAGAGATAGAGAGGGAGACAGAGAGAGACAGAGAAAGAGAGAGAAAGAGATAGAGAGAGAGAAAAAAAAAAAGAGAGAGAGAGAGAGAGAGAGAGAGAGAGAGAGAGAGAGAGAGTTTAAAATTTCAGTTTCTGCAAAGGTGTTTGCTATCCTTTGGCTTTTCTGAACTTTATCTTTCTAGCGAATTTTTCCCAAGGCTGATTTTGACGGATTCAATGAGAAACAAAAAGTAGAGTTGGACCAAAAGAAAAATAGATGGCGGAAAATGGGAAGTAGGGGTGTGTCACAGTTATGCTTGCTTGCTCGCTTGCTTGCTTGTGTTCGTTGGCTTGAGCTCCAACGCGAAGTCCTGTATGTCGGATGAAGGCATCCTGTTGTCCAACATCAGTGTGATGTCATACAGGACCTGAGGTTTGCGTGAGTATCCGTTGTCCCATGTCTGGCTTATTGGTGTGCAGACTGGTTGTTCCTCGCCGTACAGGCAGACACTCTCCGACTTCGGAGGAATCGGTGATCCTATTGACTTTAGCCAGGACCCCGAAGGGACCTGTTGCCCAGGACGCTCGACGAGGACGCGTCAATAGGTCTTGGCCAGTATATAACTCGGCCCTGGTGCCTTGGAAACACCTCTGCGCCCCTGTCACAGTTATGACTTAAAAGTTGCCAATGTGGTAGCAGACATGTTGTATTATTTGGCAATGACATTTCGGCGATATATAAACTCTGAAGTCGGAGTGGGTTTGCCTGATGGCGAGGGACACTGGTAATAGGGAAAGCTAATCCACACGCAATGCAAAAAAGGCTAATTGCGAAGACTAATTCGGTCAACAAATACTGAGAAGTTGGATGTGCTAACCAAAAAGCACAAACATGGCAGTTCTGCTGTAAACAAGCACAACACAATTATGCTCTAAATAGATGAACGAAGAAGAAAACACAAGTGAAAATTGTTAATAAAACCCAAAGGTAACATTAACATAGAGAGAAAGATAACTAAACAGGTGCAGAGATTTCCATGTTTGGTTAAGATCATTCCAGAGAATGTTTGTTTTAATGCTGAAATCAGGATTTTGAGTGACTACCTAACAACAATATTTTGTGAAAAACATCTAAATGCTGACATCATGATTAGTTAGTTAGTCGACAGATCATCCTCATTGCACATCGAACCATTCATTCCATAAGTGCTCGGAACCCCTCCTCAGCAAATCCCGCAGCGTGTAGCGGCTATAGTATTTTTTGTTTTGTTTTTTGTTGCCTCAGTATAAAATTCAATATCTCAGTAACCAACTGAGGGAAAATGATGAGATTTAGCATATAACCTAATAATTATGTCCACCCAACAAAAATTTTTTTTGGTTCTGGAGATTGTACAGCAAATTTCAATGTTTGTTTATATGCGGTATATATATTTTATTGCCCCCGCATTCATTCCATCATTTTAAGAGTATTACCGCTTCAACAAGACACCTCCGCTGTTTTTGAAATTTGTCTGAGCGGTTTTCGCTTTTGGCAGACTGAGGTAATTTATATGGGGTAGTTCAGAGGTGTTGTCAAACTGTGGGTTCTTTCATGAAACGTGATTATATAAACTAGCTGGCTCGGCCCGGCTCCTGGCGGGGATCTATCTATCTATCTGTCTGTCTAACTATCTATCTGTCTGTCTGCCTGCCTGCCGGCCGGCCGACCCACCGACCGACCGACCGACCGACCCAGTCAGCCAGCCATCCACCCACCTACCTACATTTCTGCCTACCTATCTACCTTTCTGTCTGTCTGTCTGTCCACACTATTAAATATTGATAATAGTTACTTGAAAAAATGTCAGGACCATGTGTTGAAAGAGGAAGAGGACTATTGGAGAAAGGATGGATTGAATTTTATGCAACCGAGAGCAATCATCAACCTACTGGAATCGTCCGACACAGATTAAGGTCTGAGCAGATCGCAGACCTTAATCTACGTACACACTTACTGGGATATTTTGCTCCAACTATTCAGACGAATTGCAGGCCCTAAACATTATAGCATCAGCATCAGCTGAAGAAACAAGAAGGAAATGAAAAATATATAAAAATGAAATATATTCCTTCTACTTTCCTGTTAATTTACAAATTATTTACCCCGTGCCTCTGTAAATTCTCTGTCTTTACTAATATTACACATTGCACCCCTCTCGGGATTCTCCGTGGTGAAGTGGTCAAGCCGCCTGACTCGGGCTCCGAAGGTTGTATGTTCGATTCCATCCGCGTCCATTTCACCAGTGCATTTTTTCGGAGACTCCCGAGAGTCGTCGCTGGAACTATGGGAGTTCATGCTTTGTGCGACGCTTTCTGCGCTGTGGAAAGAAACTGAGCCATATGGGATAAAAACCCAGTGCAATGCAGCCGACCCTGTCGATGTTAAGCTAGTTCTTTCATTGCACCCACTCCCATACGAATCCGGATACGCCTTTGTGTGTCATCAGAATTGACAGGTCTCCCATTACCGTAAAAATAACTTTGTTAACGAGAAATCACTAGTTGTTCAGCAAAACATCAAAGGAATGTCGCCGCTTTCAATGATTTAAGTTGTTTTTGGACCTAACAAAGACATATTCCTTGGGTGGGGGTAAATATAAGACGGCTGGAAAAATTTCATAACGATGCAACAGACAGTTTTCAAAATAATTGATCGTGAATGAAGGCAAACAAATGTGGACATACTATAACGACGCCAGTTCTGTGTTGGTTTATCAATCTTCTGTGGCTTCCTGCATAGTGTTCTTGTTTAGCCACCCCTCTTTTAATTTGCTGTTCTCGCAGTCTGGCCATGGTTGTAGATTCAGTCACCACTTGTTTCACGCATTGAGCCACAGAAAAGAATTATCCATCTCCACACACACATATATATATATATATATATATATATATATATATATATATATATATATATATATATATATATATATATATATAGCTTGCAGTACTGAATAGCTCTAAACATGGACTTAACAAGGATGAAAATATCTCAACAGACTTTTTAGATGCAGTGCTAGTGTAGATGCAACTGGTGAGGTGAACAGAAAGAAGATAAACTGAACAAGTGATTAAAGACTTGGAAACAAATAGACAAATATTGAAAAGTATGCAACAAGTAAATAGTTTGCCCTGGTTGCAATATAAGGCTAGTGCTCTACTGTTGGAAATAATAATGTCTGTTTTTATAACTATATCTGCTATATAACTCAGAAAGAGGCATTGGAGATACTGCTGGATGGACTGAGATGCTGGCATAGAGGAATATCAAAAACAGATTTGGAGGTTAGCATGGCTGAGTGGGTAAGAACGTGTGTTCTTAAACATGTAGTGTGCTGATGCCGAGGTAAAGGGTTTAACCCCTACACCAGATAGTTGGACTAAAATGTTGAACTCTCGTCCTTGACTTGGGGTCGAAAATTACAAAAACCTCTGAAGTCAGAGTGGGTTCGCTTGATGGCGAGGGACACTGTTAATAGGGAAAGCTAATCCACACACAGTATTCAGTCCAGAAGTAGTCTATGGACTACGCTTGAGTAGAAAGTGAGCGAGCGAGAGCAGAGCAATCAGCAGAGTACATGAGACAAAAAGGACTGGAAAGATGAAAACCTATGCCAGGGTTTAAGTTGCATATCCCTTACAGTACGTTGCAGTCAACACCATCATTTTTCAGCTGCTGTTGATGTTCTTGGCAAGATTACGGCCAAGTGACCTAGGGGTATGATGCCAGGGTAGATAATGATAATCCATTTTCATTGATGGTGTGTGCCAGGAGGTTTTCCTCCCAGTCCAGTTTTGTTTTGTTTAAACAACCCCTAGCCTGTAGTTTTAGTTTAGTCGTTGGATCAACATCACGGCACATGGTTTAACCCATAAGTGCTCCGTTTTCCTCCTAACTCAAACCTGAGTCTGGAGAAACTCAGCTCAATGCACGAACTCAAATGCATCGCCGAGGATCCTGAAACACTTTGGGTAGATTTTTAACTCAAAATTTTGCCCGGCAGCGCCGTTAGGCTACTCTTTTTCGATTTCCAACTGCCAAGGGATTTTTTACGTGTGCAACAATACACACGGGCGTCCGATCTCACTACCCAGAGACCAGGGGAAATTTTATTACTGGAAGTCCAGGTGGATTTTAAAAATAAATCCTGGTCCTCACCGGGGCCTGAACCCGGGACCTCCAGCACTCAAGGCGGACACCATACCTCGAGACCACTCAGAACCCTAGCCTTATCAAGAATGAAAAACATATGCCCCATGCCATGTGAGGTGGATATTCTGATGCCTCAGCCACTAGCTCCTCAGTGAAAATACTACAAGACTAAATTCAAGGAAGAGACAGAGCACATCCTATAAACAACTGATCACAGAGGCATGTAAACACATTGAGTTACAGACTTATGCTCAGGTGAAGAGAAGTCAGAACAAGGGACAGCAAAGTGATGTTATCATACGACTTTAACACACGTCTTTAGTCTAACATGATTAATTCTGTTCTTTCTGTAACCCTGAATATGGGTCGTAGTGGTGTCACGATGGAAGCAGTCAGTGTCCCTGACTGCTCTCTGTTAACAAAAATGTTAACAAATGTGAATATGCTGCATCTTGAAATGTTATCAATAAAGGATTTTCTCTGTCTTCCTCTTCTCTAATCTCCTTCAAGTGGAGGATTACCGTTGAGATGTAATCATCACATGTGGATTGACCAAACTTGATAAAATGTCAATGTTTTGTCATGGACAATTGTTTTTGATGGCCTGCACACACATTTACTGTCTCTGACATTTGTTTGTGATCTTTATACCATCTGTGCAGAACTGTCCTAAAGAATGTAGTTAAACCATCCTATAGGAGAATGGATACCACAAGTATCTTGTATAGTTTGATCTTGAGAAAGGACACCACAAATCACTTAAGTGTAATCTTCACAGAATGGTTGATACTGTATAGCTTTCCTACATAGACTTCATTAAGATAATGAATTAGGTGACTGCAGATCACACAATAAAAAATGCAACCATGTGTACTCCAGGAAGCAACTTCTATTCAACCATTAAACACAACACTGGACATATGTTGTTTGATCCATATTTGTATAGACCCATGGACACTTGGTGAGCGAGGTGATCACGACACTCGTAAGTGACGTGGTCACAACAATCATAAGTGATGTGGTCACAACACTCATAAGTGACGTGGTCACAACACTCATAAGTGACGTGGTCACAACACTCATAAGTGACGTGGTCACAACACTCATAAGTAACATGGCCAGTATCATGCCGGCCGCCTCTACTTCCCAAACCATTTCCTGGTACCCATTTTAGACTGGGTCAAACTGACAGTCCTAGTCTATTTTTAAAATCTGTCCAAATATGGACTCAAGTCCATGACTACCTGGCAAACATCCAACCACTACACTGCCATGGCTCCCAGATGAAGAACTAGGTGACTGCAAATCATACAGTAAAAACGTACTCCGCGAAGCAATTATCACTCAACCAGTAAACACAACCCATGCTCAATTAAAGTAAATACAAATGTAGTGGTGAAAGGAAACCATGGTAAAAACACTTGATTGCATGAAACATATTTTAATGTATGGAGTAAACAGGATATCAATACTTAGAATAAACATGAACATACAACACCTGTGTACTATATGACACGAAGGTAAATGCCATTGCTGTACATTGCTTGCACTATCCAATGAGTAAGAATCACAGATAACAGTTAACAGCGGAAAATTTGAATATGGTAAACAGCAGTACAAAATAAACCACAACCATCTATTTGCTGCATTTGCAACTTAAGTGATGTCCTTTTAGACACACATAATGTATTATGAATGTAGTATGAACCACTATTCATATAACACACCTCAGACATTTTCTGTTGTTGCATATCCTTTGCAGGTCATTGCAATCAAACCCAACCCCAGATTAATTTTCTAGGCAAGTTTACATCCATTAGTTAGCCATTGCTTTCTGAACAGGAAGTTAGCACTTAAGTCCAACTGACCACTGCCACGCAGACGGCCATACTTCAGAACAGATGTCATAATTTGTTACTACATAAATACAATTATTTTAAACAATTTGTTTCAAAAAGCAGAGACATGGTGATATAAAACTTCCATCAGAAATAGATCTGAGGGTGAGCAGTTTAGAAATGAAAGATGTGGAGACATGGTGGCTAGCATGCTTTGCCTGCTGGCCCAGCAGTCATGTGATCAAATCCCCTTTGAGGCATGGATTGTTTTAAGTGACAATTACTATGACACAACAGCAGATATATGGCAGGCTTCATTTTGTCCAAATGCGGTGGGATATTTTAATGTGCAGAACCTGGGGGTCTCTTGTTTTTCACCCTTATCAATGAAGGCTAGGCATCTGATTTAACTAAACTGAAGGTCAGGAAGACGTATGACATGTATTGTGTCTAAAAGCAGATTTAGTGAAAGAAGAGAAAACAACCTTATACTTTTCGGCTTAATAAAAGACATTTACAATACTGTAAATCTTGTTGCTTTAACTCATTTAACTCTTTACCCAAGGACACAATCAACATTTCATACATCATTATCAGAACTGCCGTCTATGCTGGACACTCAATCTCTACATTATTATTATGCCATCAATATTCAAAGTCCTTAAAGAAAATAAATTAATCAAAAATTGTTACAAATATTTTAAAAAATAAGTCAATAACTTAATCATTTGACATAACAGAGTAATACTGTATGTAAAACACATAAAAAGTCAAAGAAAGTGTAAGGAAAATAAAAACAGTATCAAAGATTACTCTCACACAATAAAGTATTATGATATAAATCTGAAATTAGTTCATATGAAACAACCAATAATAACACGAAAGATTTTACCGCAATAATCTCCAATACAAGGAAGACTTCCGACCTTACAAATGTATATCAAACTCAAATTATAGCCATGATAAATGCTCCATGATAATTCATACTGTGATTGAATGTGTGTAGAAAGTTTCTGCTTGTACATGCTCATTGAGACCGTGCGTGCATGCGTGAGTGAGAGAGAGAGAGAGAGAGAGAAAGAGAGAGAGAGAGAGAGAGCTCTCTGTGTGTTTCTTTATAATGAGATGAACAACATTGCTCCTTAATGTTCATTAAGCATATCTGAATGTTCATAACATTTTTTCTTTAAAAAAAAAAAAATTCGCATATCCTTTTACAGGACATCGCTGTCAACAGCAGCATCTTTCAGCTGTCTGTTGATTTCTTGGCAAGATTACGCTCAGTAGTTTGCCATTGCTTTCTGAGCGGCCGGCTCAGTTATCCCGCAAGTCACCAGTGGGGGACAAACCGCTCCCAGTTCTCGCCCGCTACGAGACTCTGCGTGATAAACGGGATTACTGAGAAAGTGGTGTAACCCCTCGGCCATGATATTTGGTTTTCAAAACAGGTATGCTATCTAAATAAGCTACAGCTTTACACTTTAAACATTTTTAGCTACAGCTATACACTTTCAATATTGTTAGCTATAACTAAACACTTTAAATATTTTCACTTACGAGGGTAAATTAATAAGTAAGTCACAAATGGCTGTAGAAAAATAATTACACATGATAACAACTTGAAACCAGTTTATTTTTATACATACATTGTCACTTTATTTCTCAACATAATTTCAACCAACATTGATGCACTTATCCCATCGTTTTATCAGTCCTCCCAAACCGGCTGCATAGAACTGCATGCTTTGTTTTCATTTACCGGCCATCCCACAGAACTGTGTGACTTACTTATTGACCCATCCTCGTAACTTTTTCTACCCAGCTATGCACCGCTTTACGGGACAAACATTTGTCAGCATAAACGTTGACAACCCACCTTGGCGGGAGATATTTCACGAATGACGTCGAAGTTGAATGTGAAGTGAAAAAGTGGTTTAAGAATAACCAAATCATAGATCCCTGTTTTTATTTGTCTAACATCCTGATGGCCATTATTAAACTTAAGACACCACTAATTAACCTGCATCTGCAAGACCACATATTCTCTTGTGCTGAAGTCAAATTTAATCACATCTTTTTCTGAGTTCATAATACCGTGAGGATCCATCTTCTCTCCATTTATGTAAGTTCCATTAGCCAATTCCAGATCTATCAGGTATGGTCTAACTCTACGCCCAGAAGTGCCGTCACAGCGAGTGTAAGGAACTGCCTGAAACTGAAGCACTGTGTGCTGCTTGGAGCAAGATGGGTGGTCAATGGGAATATCGGCTATTTTGCGATCACGGCCCAGGAGGAAAGCACCCTATCTATGGATGTGAAGGACTGGCAAAGGTTCCTCACCTTTAAAAGGGTAAAGTCGCCATCTTCTATTTGGTTTCATTGCTTCTGGAGGTTCGTTGTACTTGATGACAACACAGCGGGATGTGTTTGTATCCTCTGTTAACTTACCTGACAGCCCCAAGTTTGGCTTTTTATTTTCTTGTCTGTTGTCATTTTATTTTCCACCTTCAGATTTGACTTGAACCTCCGAACATCTATACACTTTCAATATTGTTAGCTATATCAACACACTTTCAATATTTTTATTAGCAAAACAAAAATGCTTCTGATTCATCCTTGTGCCATTAGGTTCTTTTATCTGAATGTAAATTAATATAAAGAAAAGACTGTCCAACACTTTGCATATCATGTAATAAATCCAGCAAGAAGTCGCAAAGCTTATCATGATGTTAAGTAAATCCCATACAGTACATAATCACACTGTTACACCAGAATGCATTTTCCAAACTGCTCTTAGATATGTATATATATTTTTCCTCACTTATTTTCTTAATTGTCTCAGGAGTAGACTTTGCAAAGAATACCATGGACAGCCAGAAAGACCAATGAACAAGTTCTTCAAGAAACAAAAGAAGATCGTAAACTGATTAGAGACATTAGACATAAACAGTCACAATTTTTTGGGCATGTTATGAGAAGAAATGAATTGGAGAACTTGGTGACAACTGGTAAGATCGAGGGGAACAGACCAAAAGGAAGACCTATAAGAAAGTACCTGGGTGGCTTGGCCTTGTGGCATGGTCGACACAGCTGATCCACGATTCTGGTGATCGAGTGAGATGGCAGAACATGACAGCCCACGCTTACTGGCATGGCACATGATGGATGGATGGAGTAGACCTTGTAACTAGAACACATATTTTGTGGTCCTCTTCACAGTACAATTTCCCTTTTTTCTCATGTGCACTTTATTACCAGGTTTCACAGCATCCTTAATTCTAGCTTTCATTCAGAATTAAAACTTAAGCCAACTTTGTAATAAAAACTGAATGAGAATTAATTAACGAGTATCAACAAGAATACTGACACTAACAATACTTGACAATTACATTTTCATGAAATATTAAAGTACACTGAACAAAAAGAAAGGAATGAATCGGTATGTTGGCATTAACATGCAAAAGAAGGTATAAAACTTACATAAAACATTATGCATTTGATGAGTGGTTGATTTGACTATTCATTTGCAACTGGTTTCTGAGATTAAAAAAAAAAAAATAACCCCGAGATGAGTGTCCTCCATGTGGTGTATGGCATACTATGACTTAAAGTAAATGACATTTTGTTTCATAAAATGCCAGGCAGGATGAAGATTCAGCTGATTTCTTTTTAAAAAATGCAGAGAAATGAACAATTTACATGCTGAAGATAATGTAGGGGTTTTCATACATGCACAACAAAACATTAAATATGTTGGCAAAATACAAGCGATCGTTTCATGAACCTGACATAGTACCAGAAAATAAGATGCCAAATTATGCAGCGTAAGTTTAGATTTAAAATCATACTGTTTCCTCCATGTTACTGATGTACAGGAAGCAAATAGTTTCCATAATCACATCAATAGGGGTGACTAAGGAGGTTGAATCAATGCAGGTGACTAATCGCATCAACAGAGGTGACTAAGGAGGTTGAATCAATAGAGGTGACTAAGGAGGTTGAATCAATGCAGGTGACTAATCGCATCAACAGAGGTGACTAAGGAGGTTGAATCAATAGAGGTGACTAAGGAGGTTGAATCAATGCAGGTGACTAATCGCATCAACAGAGGTGACTAAGGAGGTTGAATCAATAGAGGTGACTAATTGCATGAATAGAGGTGACTATGGAGGTTGAATCAATGCAGGTGACTAATTGCATGAATAGAGGTGACTATGGAGGTTGAATCAATGCAGGTGACTAATTGCATGAATAGAGGTGACTAAGAAGGTTGAATCAATGCAGGTGACTAATTGCATGAATAGAGGTGACTAAGGAGGTTGAATCATTGCATGTAACGTAACCACTGCCCCAAAATACTGTGTGGAGTTTGCTGTAAATGGACCTTTTAAGTCAATCAATGAAAAGTAGCAGTCATGTTTCAAATGTTCTATTAGAAGACACATGGCACAGGAACAAAGGTAACTTCTCCTCTCTTCTCTTAAGTTCCTGGTCTCTTCAGTGCTGAGAACTCCACGCACATGACACACTTTGAGACTGAAAATAAAAGTATCTGCAAATCCGCATGATGATAGCTAATATTCAACACCCAAGCTTTACATTCACACTTGAAAACCTCACATGTATGATTGACAATAGTGGCTGCAAGTTTATCAGGTTAGAAACAAAGTCATCATAACTCCCAAAATGCTTCATGTTTTTATAAGAGTGAGCAACTAGAATGATGGACTTCGAAGAATATCAACAAATCATATTGTAAAAATCAAACCTTATTTTAACAACAATGTATAAATGTCTCTAGCAAACAATACAACAGCATGCCTCAAAGTCAAATGTCTCAAATATCAACACTGTACATAATAATTCTAAATATATGTATTTGCGCAGGCATGCTGGTGTCATGGTTAAGATGTTACATGGACAACAGTATGAATACGGTCGACTAGGTTAAGTATCAGCTCTTGACATCCACCGAAGGAGGGAAAGACTGGCCATCTGTTACTCCATGCACTCAAGCCTACAAAATGTGGTACAACACTTCACAAACACATGGGAAGTTCCTGCTACAAAACCTGTTTAAGTTATTTATTATATACATCTGTAAGCAACTTAAGGACGGTAATACCTCTACCATTACTGATCACACCAAAGTATGCAGCTATATAAACTTGCTTATCAAACTGTAAAAACTAAATATATTGTAGGGTTAGTAAATGAACAGAAAAAAATGTACTACAAACATTCAGCTATTACAAACTACATAATCTTTTTTCTGTTAAGTGAAGCTTTTGCCTGCCAATACTGATTACCAAGTGTAGAGAATATGCCTTCATGACTGCTCTTGTAAGGTCTCCTTGTCAAACACGTATTCACCAAGACTATTGCCTGTACAATGCAGTTGAGCAATTAAATCTGTCATCTTCTTGATGGAATCCACCTGGCTTGTTAGGTATTCGTCCTGAACGAAGTATGCAAACTGTAACACAAGAAAATGGTCATGTAACAAAAATTAAGAGTAAATAGTACAGAAGCCACAATTATGAGGAGGCTTCAAATGAAAACCTTAAATGTTTTTTTTTTGTGGGTGAATATATTCTCAAAAAGTAAAGAACAAATGTATCATTTTTCGATGTAGTCACCACTGCATTCAATGCAAGTCCACCAGCGCTGATAAAGTGCTTAGATTTCTGTAGAAAACAATTCTCTATGTTCACTTGTGTAACTACTCATGCACCACCAGCTTTACCTCTTCATCGGACCGAAAAAGTCTGTCCTCCTAATGACCCTTTGAGTTGTTCATACAGGTGATAATCACCTGGGGGATAGGTCTGATAAGTAAGGGGGATGTGGTACACACAGAAAGTGGGGGTCATTGATTACAAAATGGATAACAGAATGCTGCCCCTCTTGAGAGCATGTCAAAAGTGGGGTGGCCATCTTTAAACTATCATGATGTTACTGTGTTCATCTGCCATGTGATGTCACATGCTTTACACTCTTAACACCCTAAACAACAATACTGACAAGTTACAAGACAATGGTTAATGTAATTTCCATCACACTTTTAAGGTTTTAATTTAAACCACCTCGTAAAAGTAAATAGCCTTGTTAATGCTAGCAAATTTTCCCCTAGGTAATGGGTTAAAGTCTGTTAACACCTAACACCCATGGAACAAACATGATCAACCCAGGCTTCATTTCAGCCAGTCTGTGTATGTTGTGCTGAACCATGACCTGATGACATTCTTATTGGCCTCTCTGTAGATGTGAAGTTCCATGAACAGTCTTGCACACCTCGCTGGTTTCTGGGAGGGGAAGGCGGTGCTATTACTTCAGTACTGGTTTCAGTGAATGTCTCTTCACCAATCTCACTCCAATAGATGTAGATGCAATCCTGTTTTAGGGCTTAGATCATCCGACTTTAAAATCAAGACAAGACAGAGACAAGGCACTCAGCAGATGATAGTTACTGAAGATATAATATACAATGTTAATCGCTGATAAGGTCTATTTTGGCTGGAAATGTTCTTTGACAATGTGGGCAAGGAATGCTTGACGTTCAGGAGGAGGATCTCCTGCAGTGGTTTTTATGTCCAGCCTTTTTTTCACAGCTCTTGCAGTTCTGGTTGCTTCACAAGTGACTGCAACCTTGGTTATTGATGTACACCACAAATTTCGGTCTTTGGCAGCAGTCTGCCAAATGTCGTAGTGAATTCCAAAAGCTTATAGTGAGATCTTCAGTGTCTTTAAAGCATTTCCTCTGACCGCCTTGGGAGCATTTACTACAACGCAGCTCGCCGTAAAAAATTTGTTTAGGCAGCCTGTAATCTGGCATGCAAGTCAAGTGACCAGCCCAGTGAATCTGATTTTTCATTAGTAGTGTGGGAATACTGGGCATGAACGCTCTTTCTAGACTTCAGTGTCTGGGATCTTGTCTTGCCATTTAATCTTCAATAGCTACCTAAGGCAGACTGTGTGGAAGTCGTTTAATTTCCTCGTGTGTCGCTGGTAAACAGTCCAGGTTTCACAAGCTTACAGCAGTGTGGATTATATGACTGCTTTGCAGACTTTGTAGATATGGATTGATAAACTGGTAAACAGCCTGTTTATTTTTGGTTTAATTTTGATAAAGAGTCATTTTTATTGCACCCGGATATCTATAAGTGTTCCAATACATATAGAAAGGTCTACCCTGTCATGACATTTAGTCTTTAGATTGAATTTCCTCCACTAGGATCAGGCCTGTACCCTCCCAATTGTGTTCCCCAGCTCAGTCATATCTGACAAAACCTGACAGTGAGATAAGCTTGTCACACTGGATTTTGGGTGTAGGCTCCAGTTTTATATCAATCCACACCCGATGGATGAGGTAGTTAATATTATGCCACAACTCCTGAGAAGGTTAATCCGGTCAACAAATGCCCGCAGAAGTTGGATGTGTCAGCCAAATGGCGCAAGTATCGGAGCTCTGCTGTAAACTGGCACAACGCAATTAAGCTCTTCAGGTTCAAGATGGCGATGGACGGTCGTGTTGTTTTGTGATCGTTAACTTTTTTGCGTAGATGGATGGATTTATTCATCTCTTGCGTGTAATTTGTGTGCCAGGATGTAAAACCAGGAGTTTCGACTCAAGATCTGCGCCGATCAGGCCTGTACCCTCGTGCATTGAGCGAAGCAATCCTTGAGTGAATTTTTCGCAGCGTGTGTGGTTCTGTGGTGTTCGGTTTTTCAACATGACGGAACAATGTGTGTTCTCCAAGCGGTGGGCAGTCAACCTAACAAGGCAACGTGGGTGCCGGGCAGGCCACAAACGACAAGGTAAGCGTGGTGGTTTAAGACGTTTTAGACTCAAGTGTGACTGTCTGGGCCTTAGGAATATCCGTATTCTGTATTGGAACTGAGCCAGCGTAAAACGGGGCCCTATTCTAGAAAACCTAGTTTACAGGAATGACATTGTAGCGCTCCAGGAGACGAAACTGGGTGATCAGCTACTCCGAATTGCCGGCTTCAAATGTTTCTATAACAGACAACATCTGGGAATGGCGATTCTCATTCGCGACAGCATGGTGGTGTTAGAGCTAGAAATGTCCAGTTGGGACAGTGACGATATACAAATACAAGCGGTAAGAGTTAAATTCAGTCTACCATTCGTGTTGGTTAATGTTTATGCCCGCAACGCGAGTATGGATTCCCAGATGTGGCAGTGCTTAAGTGACATATTAGGTCACAAGAGAAATGTTCTTTTCTGTGGCGATTTCAATGCTAAAGGCAGATCATGGGGAAACATTTCCTCCAACACACAGCAGGAGGAGCTCGAGACTGCACTTGAAACCACTGACCCGACAGTGGCTGTGTCACCTGGACAGCAAGCTGTCCAGGTGATGAGAACAGTGCTATTGATCTGGCGCTGGTTTCTCCTTCACTCACTACAGTGTGTAGATAGGGTGTCCTAGGACACCATGGCAGCGACCACCACCCTTGCAGCATATTGGTGGAGAAAGGCAGAACTAGGCAGCACAAGTTAATGGTCAAGACTTTCCAGTATGACAGTACAAGGCAAGATGTGGTGAGTACAATAAGACGTGACAAGCGCAGAAAGCTTCAGGGCAGGAAAAAAAAGCTGGGAGCAGCCACCTTGGTGAAATTTCGAGGTGGTGAAGGCTTGGGTGGATAAGTGTAGTGCTGTAAGGAGATGGCAAAATGCCAAGAAGAACAGAGTCGGCCATCCTAGTCCCTGCATGCACTTAGAAAGAGAGATGCACACAAAAGTAAGCAATTAAAAAAAACTGGTCAAGGTGGTTAAAAGTGAAAAATGGGCAGAGGTGTGTCAAAGAGTAAGCACAGACAAGTCACTGAAATTGTTCTGGCGACTACATAAAAGCATGAGTGGGGTAGTCAAGAATAAGAGCATTTCTGACTTCCAAGGTGCTGACCTCATGTGGCAGAGGACTGACGAGAACAAGGGCAAAGCCCTCTTTGAACGCTATCTAGAGCAGAGCAGCCAGACAGAAATGGGAGGCCGAAATCTTGCCAAGGAGGTAACCTCAGACAGGTGCAAGGCCCAGAAAACTTAGGATGAAGACACTGTGACAGTGAAAGAAATCAAGGCTGTGCTTCGACGATTAAAAAAAAAAAGCGCGTCAGGGCATAAGATGTCATAAGATACGACGACATCAATAGGTGTACCAACAACGAGCTAGAGAAACTAGCAGACACGTACAACAACAGCTTAGGGAGTGCTAGCATCAAGGAGGAGTGGTTACACAGTTATCTGATTCCCTTGCCGAAGCCTGGCAAAGACCACACAAAAATTTAGAGATTTCAAGTTATAACCATGCAGAATACAATAGGCAAGCTGCTGGAGAAGTTAACTGCCAGGAAAATATCAAGCCAGCTAGAGAGGCAAGGTGTTTTCCCACCTACCCTGGGTGGATACCGTCCAAAAAGAGAAACCTGGACTAATGCAGCAGTTTTTGCCCATGATGTCTATGACGGTTTCCACTCAGGCATTGAAACCTTTGCTTCAGCGAGTGATCTTGAGGACGCATACAACAGAGTACCATTGGATTTTTTAATGCTTCAGCTTCTTGAACTCAAAATTTAAGTCCATTCCTCCTTAGTTGGATCGCTGCAGCCCTCTTCCAACGGAAAGTAGTTTTTAGATGTGGCAGTTGGACTTCGGAACCAACAACAATATATCCTGGCCTACCACAGGGATCACCATTATCTCCGGTACTGTTCAACGCCTACACTGTGAGAATCACCAGCGAGCAGATCACTGGACCTGGTAGGACATTGTCATATGCCGACGATGTTTTAGTGTATCGTCAGGGTAAGGATAGAGATCAGATTGCTGTGCTACAAACCGCACTCAATTGCTTAAGTACTTGGTGTGTTGAAGCTGGGGTAATGGTCAACCCAACAAAGGCAACAGTGACTTGGTTCTCGTTGAATAATCATATTGTCAACACTCTAACACCAACTGTAAAGCTATGTTCAGAGACGGTGGGTTTGGGTGCAATACGGGATATGGCGGCAGCAAATTGTGAGCAGCGCCATCTATGTCTTCTATACGAGAGGCTGTCATGTCTGTTTTTGAGTATGCGATGGCAATCTTGACTCTCAGCCGTAAGTAGATAGAAAGGATGGAAAGGATAAAGAATGAAGCTATGCGCATTATTCTTGGATGTACAAGAGATTCAGCATGCAGGGTGATGCGCTACCTTCTTGATTTTCCAACCATTGAAGACAGAATACAGGTTTCCGCAGAAGTCGGATGTGTCGGCCTAACGGCGCAAGAACGCAGCTCTGCTGTAAACAGGCACAACGCAGTCACATCCGAACAAAAAATCCGGATGAACGCAGAAGAAGAATACAAGTTTACAGAGCACGCACCTACCTCAGAAGTAACGCAAACACACAACATCCACTGCATAGTGAAATTATGAAGGTGAAGGGCAGCAGGTTAAAAAGATGACGGTCGTGGATGGATCAAGCCGAAGACATTCTTCAACAGGTGTGTTCACTTGAGGACTTGGAACCTGGCAAGGAGTGGGTACAAGTGCCAATAGATTTCTGCACGTCCTTTTCAGTTTGCATCCAACTAGACAGAAAATGCAGACAAGAAAATCCAGCTGCTGTGGAGGCGGAAGTACAAGCGTTGATTTTCGAGAATTCGCTAGACAGTGATTTACACAGATGGGTCAGTCGTCCGACATGTGAGAAGCTCATGGGGCTTTACGGCTCAGGACGGCTCTGGTGCTTTTGCTGAGACCACAAGTAGCCTGACTATGGAAGTCATGGCAGTAAGTAAAGCAATAACATGGCTCGAGACACAGACATTTACTAGGGCAAGTTTCCTTAGCGACTCAATGAGCATGCTCAAGAGGATAGAGATGAGGTGGATCCGAAGAGAGTGGTTGCTGTCTCTGGAGCGATCTCGGCTGGCAAAGATTATTTCATCTTCTTGCCAGGGCATGCAGGAGTACAAGGAAATGAGCGGGCTGACAAGCTCGCAAGTAAGGCTACTGTGGAGGGCGGACGGGCCATGGACCAGGCTGACATTCTGAATGCTCTACGAGAAGTAAGACTTTTGCGAGAACCAAGTGATGACTGTGAATCTACAACCATGGCCAGACTGTGAGAACAGCAAATTAAAAGAGGGGTGGCCAAACAAGAACACTACGCAGGAAGCCAAAGAAGATTTATAAACCTACACAAAACTGGTGTCGTTAGCTGCTACACGCTGCAGGATTTGCTGAGGAGGGGATCCGAGCACTTTTGGACTGAACGGTTCGATGTGCAATGAGGATGGTCTGTCGACTAACTAACTAACTAACTAACTACATCTAAAACAAAATTCTGGATGAACACATAAGAAGAAGATATTATGCCAGACATCTTATGCTTCCTAGAAAAATTCCTGGTACCCATTTTAGGCTGGGTCAATGTGAAAGCCCAGGTCAATAAAACAAATCCGTGCCTCTAAGAGATTTGGACACATGACTATTGAATCAGCAGGGAAACATGCTAGACCTACACTACCACAGCCCCTTCCACCTGCCCACAAGTAGACCTACGCTATCACAGCTCCTTCCACCTGCCCACAAGTAGACACTATGCTACCACAGCTCCTTCCACCTGCCCACAAGTAGACACTACGCTACCACAGCTCCTTCCCCTTGCCCACAAGTAGGCACTACGCTACCACAGCTCCTTCCACCTGCCCACAAGTAGACACTACGCTACCACAGCTCCTTCCACCTGCCCACAAGTAGACACTACGCTACCACAGCTCCTTCCACCTGCCCACAAGTAGACACTACGCTACCACAGCTCCTTCCACTTGCCCACAAGTAGACACTACGCTACCACAGCTCCTTCCACTTGCCCACAAGTAGAGACTACGCTACCACAGCTCCTTCCACCTGCCCACAAGTAGAGACTACGCTACCACAGCTCCTTCCACCTGCCCACAAGTAGACACTACGCTACCACAGCTCCTTCCACCTGCCCACAAGTAGACACTACGCTACCACAGCTCCTTCCACCTGCCCACAAGTAGACACTGCGCTACCACAGCTCCTTCCACTTGCCCACAAGTAGACCTACGCTATCACAGCTCCTTCCACTTGCCCACAAGTAGAGACTACGCTACCACAGCTCCTTCCACCTGCCCACAAGTAGACACTACGCTATCACAGCTCCTTCCACTTGCCCACAAGTAGACACTACGCTACCACAGCTCCTTCCACCTGCCCACAAGTAGACACTACGCTACCACAGCTCCTTCCACCTGCCCACAAGTAGACACTACGCTACCACAGCTCCTTCCACCTGCCCACAAGTAGACACTACACTACCACAGCTCCTTCCACCTGCCCACAAGTAGACACTACACTACCACAGCTCCTTCCACCTGCCCACAAGTAGACACTACACTACCACAGCTCCTTCCACCTGCCCACAAGTAGACACCAAGCAAAGGGCTCTTCTACACGTCTTGTGGCATTCTGTGTATATGGTGCTCGCCCTATATTTTTATAGACCAGTCGGTATTTGGTAGGTGATGGGGTCAACGTCACGCTGGCAGTCTTTACCTCCCAGGAACCCATTTTATGATGGGCCAATGACCACAAGTCAGTGAAAATATGGGTTACTTCTGAATCTTACCTGCTCATCGTCACTGTTTACTGCAATAGTATGTAGTTTTATCAAAGACCGGTTTAGATCCTTCTGTAGTTGGAGAGCTGCTGTCAATGTATCCAGGCCATTGCCCCACTCTACCGACTCTGGCTTCTAAAAATTAAAACATTACAAATTAAACATCTGACTAAAATACTAGAAAAGGTTAAGAAAATTGATTTTTATTTCAAAGAATTTTAATCAGAAAACTGGATGGCTGCACAATGGCAGTAGATTATATTACTACAATTACAGTATATAAAATGTGATAAAATCCTTGCAGTGACTTCTGTTATCATCATCATCATCTTCGACTTCTGCCGTCGCGTCGTGGAGAGGAATAATTTGCGCTCCAGCGCCCAATGGGCGGCACTAGATAGTGTCATTCTTGGTATTTGTTGGTGTTGCATTCTAACAACATGGCCAAGCCACTTGATCTTCTGTCTTTCAATAAATGTGGCACAAGGTGTTGATCCCGCTGTTTGATGACAGCATTTCTTACCCGGTCTCAGATTGTTAAGTTGGCAGCTCTCCGCAGGCGTTGATTTTGCAAAAGTGTGATTTGGATAAAGTCCAAGTTTGAGACTGGTAGCATAGGGTTGGTGTAAATATACTGTTTATTATCTGTCGTTTTGCGGACATGGGTATATTTGGATGTTTCAGTTATGAAATACATAAATAATAAACTTCATGATACATACTGTTACCTTAGAAGCATCACATGATAAATCATCACAAATAATAAGTCACAAAGCTATACAGAGGGGTGATCAACTCACTTCCACACTAACTAATGTATCAGAGCCAAATGCACTTGGACATGAAATACTTTATCAAGTGGGGATTGAGATAGGACAGTTGCTTTGGTCAGCCCATGCATTCTGTCCCCAAGATACCATTTATTATATATAATTTAGTGGCATTATCTGCTCATAAGATGGTACTGATGGTATAATTTGCACGTTTACTTAATACAAGTACTTACAAATAATATATTAACATGAAAGCACATGCTATCTTGTGGGGTGTAAAACATTTGAAGCGAGGGGAGGGGGGGAAGGGAGGGGGAGAGAGAGAGAGAGAGAGAGAGAGAGAGAGAGAGAGAGAGAGAGAGAGAGAGAGAGAGAGAGAGAGAGAGAGAGAGAGAGAGAGAGAGAGAGAGAGAGAGAGAGTCAGTAAAGCACTTTTCAGCTGAAACGTTGGTTCATTTGTTTTAATTTCTACATAAGTGTCAAATTATCAACTGTGAACTCCACCATCTCTGACTGCACAATTCTGACCTTTCTTTCTACTTTGTTTAAGTGTCAGGTTATGAGGAGTGTTCTGGACAACAGCCTTGCTATATTCCATGTCTCTCCCCAATATTACCCAACTGGTGGCTTACTAGCCCAGTGCCAGCTTCCGAGAGAACCTAACTGGGTGAATGCCGTCCCACCTTGTAAGACAAAACCTTGCTACCCTGAACCCTCGCTGAAACCTCAGTTTCCAGTGTCATCACTTGGAGGCAGGGGTTAAAATAATGTTCTATGGTTCACTGTTACTCATTTTCATGTGTCATCTTTCTGAAGAACAGCTAGCACAGTCAATCTTGTATACCTTTAGTTTTAAAAGTCGAGAGGATCGACTTCGTTGCACCGGGTTTTATCTCATATGGTTCAGTCTCTTTCAGCAGGGCAGCCTGCCGAGAGCGTCACACAAAGCACAAACTCCATAGCTTCAGCGACAACCCCCAGGAGTCTCAGAGAAAAATACACTTGTGAACAGAAAGACATTGCATGGAATCGAACCCACAACCTTCGGAGCGTGAGGCAGATGGCTTCATCACTTCGCCACGGAGACTCCCAAATTTTGTATAGCTACATTAAGTTAATAAACAGACCATTTTACATGTCTTGAGGCCTATCAGTTATATGGCATCAGCCCCATATTTACACTGCTCTGCATTATTACAGTGTTATGAATGCATTTAACATTCTTGCAATAAACCAATCTCTGAATAGAATCCTGAAATACCATGGCCATAATTAAACGTCAGTCACTTAGAAAGAACAGCAATAGAAATTATGGTTTCCTGGAAGAAGCGGCTGATGGCAACCAACACAAAGACAAGACACAGGACATTAAAGACACCCTGGGCGTGAGAATGCTTGAGGAATGAGAAATGGTTAAAGAGTGAGTCTCTCCAGCAGGCATTCTGCAACAGACCTGCTACAGCATGATTATATTTAAATGATTAAAAGTCGAGAGAATTGACTTCATTGCACCGGATTTAATCCCATATGGCTTGGTCTCTTTCCGCAGGGCGGCCTGCCGAAAGCATAGCAAAAAGCACAAACTCTGTAGCTCCAGTGACGACCCCCAGGAGTCTCCGAGAAAAATGCACTGATTAAGTGCCATGGGATGATTAATTGACTTAAGTGACTTTTCATATCTGTCAATAGCTTATACTCAGTAGTTTTCCCAATGCAATCCCCTGTAATTTGCTATATAATACAACATATCTGCTACCATGTTAACTTTTAAGTCATAACTGTGACACATCCCTACTTCCCATTTTTTGCCATCCATTTTTGTTTGGTCCAACCTACTTTTTGTTTGCACTGAATCTGTTAAAAAAACATGAAAAGCAATAATAAGGGCAACAGGCTCATCTCCGCTTGTCCTACTGGGTCCCTATTTACACATTTTACAAAATTTCTATCCAGGAAGTCACAATGATGCCAAAACTCATTATCAACAGCATGTGCTTTACAAAATGGCATAGACGTTCATGGCTCTACATAGTTCTTGGTCCTTGGCATTACGGATAAATTCTATTGAAGACATTCCTGCATGTCACCAGCTTAGAACATTCCTCTCGGTCTGCTTCTTCTACTACTAATAATTTTCAATCATTATGATGTTCTCCAATGACTCTCTTCTCATTACATGATGAAATAATGCTATTTGTTTCTTTCTTATAGTGTATATAATATTTCACTTTCATTAGTCTCTTCCAGAAGCTGCGTTACTGTAGTGGCTGGGCTCACCTACCCAGCAGTCATCATGGGCTCAAATCCACACAGTGACAGATTTTTAAACTGACCTTAGCTCCCAGGTCGACCTAGCCTAAAATGGACACCAGGAAATGTCGTGGGAAGTAAAGGTGACCAGCCTGATACTGACAACATCATTCAGAGTACCAACAGTCCTAGCGCCATATCTAATGTGGGTCTAGCGTCATATGCCCAATTTGCCTTAAGGCACGCACAGGTATCCTTTGTTTACTTACTATTGGCCTCTCCCAGGCACTAGTTACCGTGTTTCCCCGAAAATAAGACTGGGTCTTATATTAATTTTAATATAAAAATGCAGTAGGGATTATTTTTGGGGAATGTCTTTTTTTTTTCCAGATACATAAATCTACATTTATTCATGTACAAAATTGTACATTTATTCAAATACAGTCATGTCATATTCTTCTTGAACATCATATCTCTCCAAATCCTGAATTCCGGTCTGAATTTCTTGCGACTCCATTTCCTGTAGAACCATTCGTCCCAGTCTCTCACGTCCAGCAATAAAGCTTTCCCTAAATGAGCATTTCTTGTCTATGTAGCCTGCTCGTTGTGCATTGGTAACTTTATTTCACATGGGTGACGTATTGAATTATGAACCACATCCGTTCACTACCAAAGTGCGCACAAGTGGCGTCTGTACTCCAACTGGCCATTCGGCAACAAGCCTCTCATTCTAGCTGACGATCTTAACTAGGGCTTATTTTAAGGGTATGTCTTATATTAAAAGCATCCTGAAAAATTGTGCTAGGGCTTATTATAGGGGTAGGTCTTATTTTCGGGAAAACACAGTATTTACTTTGGTTGTCCAAGGTATTTGCAGCATTTATGAAAGAAACCACACCTCCAATGTCTCCAAGCCCATTCTAGTTTCTTCATTCACATTTCATTACAGCAGAACATGTTCTATACAACATTTCAGAACTCACAAAAACTCTACATAACTCCAAATTAACTACCACAGCAGAACAGGTTCTATATAACATTTCAGAACTCACAAAAACTCTACATAACTCCAAATTAACTACCACAGCAGAACAGGTTCTATATAACATTTCAGAACTCACAAAAACTCTACATAACTCCTAATTAACTACCATAGCAGAACAGGTTCTATACATTTCAGAACTCACAAAAACTCTACATAACTCCAAATTAACTACCACAGCAGAACATATTCTATATGACATTTCAGAACCACAGCAGAACAGGTTCTATACAACATTTCAGAACTCACAAAAACTCTACATAACTCCAAATTAATTACCACAGCAGAACAGATTCTATATGACAATTCAGAACTCACAAAAACTCTACATAACTCCAAATTAATTACCACAGCAGAACAGATTCTATATGACAATTCAGAACTCACAAAAACTCTACATAACTCCTAATTAACTACCACAGCAGAACAGGTTCTATATAACATTTCAGAACTCACAAAAACTCTACATAATTCCTAATTAACTACCATAGCAGAACAGGTTCTATACATTTCAGAACTCACAAAAAACTCTACATAACTCCAAATTAACTACCACAGCAGAACATATTCTATATGACATTTCAGAACCACAGCAGAACAGGTTCTATACAACATTTCAGAACTCACAAAAACTCTACATAACTCCAAATTAATTACCACAGCAGAACAGATTCTATATGACAATTCAGAACTCACAAAAACTCTACATAACTCCAAATTAATTACCACAGCAGAACAGATTCTATATGACAATTCAGAACTCACAAAAACTCTACATAACTCCTAATTAACTACCACAGCAGAACAGATTCCATATGACAATTCATAACTCACAAAAACTCTACATAACTCCTAATTAACTACCACAGCAGAACAGGTTCTATACAACATTTCAGAACTCACAAAAACTCTACATAACTCCAAATTAACTACCACAGCAGAACATATTCTATATGACATTTCAGAACTCACAAAAACTCTACACAACTAATTAACTACCACAGCAGAACAGGTTCTATACAACATTTCAGAACTCACAAAAACTCTACATAACTCCTAATTAACTACCACAGAAGAACAGGTTCTATATAACATTTCAGAATTCACAAAATCTATACATAACTCCAAGATTAACTGCCTTACAGAAGAAACAGGTTCCATATAACATTTCAGTACTCACAAAAACTCTACATAACATACTCTTAAACTAACATTGAAGGAATAATTTCCAACCTCGATATCTTGAAGATATGTTCGACCACCCCTAATGTTCTGGTATTTCATCAACTTCTCAGCACGCTGCCTCTCCTCATCAGAGAGATTTAGGAAAAACTGATGGAAACCTGGAAGGGCTACATCCTCTCTATCAAAATGGAAGGCCTGAAAAAAAGTTGTTTGAAAGTATAGTTACAACCTAATGTTGTGAATATGTCTGTTATAAATTATGTATGTAACAATATTTGTTTACAATAATCATTGACAATCACAACATGTAATAAAGCCATCATTAGTACGAATGGTCACTCATATATGCAGAATAATTACACCTTTGCCCAACATACACAGTTAAAAGCAATATAAATACAAGATCAAAATTAAAAAAAAAAAATAAAAAATAACTGAGCAAACTTCAGATACCTGTATGGGAGTCAGCACTGCAAAATGGATCAGAGCGCCTGCTCTTAAACTTCCGGTGTACTGATGGCGAGGTAGTGGGTTCAATCCACATATCGGTCAGTAGGGCAAAAATGTTGACTTCTTAGCCTTAAATTGGGGATGTAAATTACAAGTACCTCAGAAGTCAGAGTGTGTTCCCCTAAAGGTGAGGGACACTGGTAATAGGGCAAGCTAATCCACAAGCAAAAAATCAGTTCAGGACTGCGCTGGAGTTCAAAGCAAGTGAACACAAAAGAAAGATAACTTTATGAAAACTACGACATCTCTGCATGTATACTTTCTTTTCTCTCTTTTAGTCAATGCAAGGCACCAGGGCTGGGTTCTATACTGGCCAAGACCTATTGACACGTCCTCGCTGAGCGTCCTGGGCAATAGGTCCCTTCGGGGTCCTGGCTGAAGACAGTAGGATCGTTGATTCTTCCGAAGTCGGAGAGTGTCTGCCTGCACGGCGAGGAATCACCAGTCTGCACACCAATAAGTCAGACATGGGACAACGGATACTCACGCAAACCTCAGGTCCTGTATGACATCACACTGATGTTGGACAACAGGATGTCTTCATCCGACATACAGGACTTCACGCTGGAGATCACAGCCAGCGAACACAAGCAAGCAAAAAAGCAAGCAATGCATAATCACTGATTTCCATCACTTATACTTATGCTACTGAGTTGAGTGTGTCGACTGACACTGTGAGCTGTGAATTTCATGTGGAGTGCTTTTGCATTTGTCCGCAGTTGTTTGTAGTATGAACTGCATGTTCATAAAAATGGCGGGCGGCCGGTTGCTGAATTAACTGGACTGCCTTATGCAGTAATGTGTGGCTGCTGGTTTTCTAGTAACGGCCGCTTCCATCGACGATGAATTGTATTTTTCTTTGCGGACTTTTGTGTTGGCATTCTGGCAGTGGCATTATGCATAGTATACCTGTGCGGGCTGTTGGTTTGCTGCTGTCTGTTCCACTTTTTCACACGGGGCAACGAGGAGCATTTTATGTGATATTCTGTGGCACAGGAATGGAACATAATGGGGTGATCCTTTGCCGTGAAGTTGGAACTGAGACTAACTAACTTATACAGGAAGCACTGAGCTACACATGTGTCAAGTTCATAACGAGGAAACAGATGAGTAACCTTCATATATATATTTTCATATAATTGTATCAGTGTCTGTTTGTGTGCTGATGAAGGCTTTAGCCGCAATGCCCA
This sequence comes from Cepaea hortensis, assembly GCA_963921405.1. Classification (NCBI taxonomy): domain Eukaryota; kingdom Metazoa; phylum Mollusca; class Gastropoda; order Stylommatophora; family Helicidae; genus Cepaea; species Cepaea hortensis. The sequence goes on along the minus strand of OY992892.1, from coordinate 49,117,580 downwards.
TTGTGTCACATGTAACTGTGTTCATAGTAAAGCTTACAGATTCTACTTCTTGTTTTTGTTCATTCACTCACTGCTTGTATGTGCTAAATGAATCATGTATGAAAGTCCTAGGGAATAAATGAATGAACAAACTTTATTTTCAAAGGGTTAAGAACTGGGCATGCAGGCCCATCTGACATTGTGCCCTTCTCATCTCTGTGCTCACATACATTAATTCATTCATAAATCAGACATGCTAGCTAGCACGCTGCTATAGCCACTTTCTTCTGTGATCAACATTTGCTATACATCTATTCATTCATGGGCCACACACACACAATGGTTCGCCTGAGGTATTCATGGGTCTTTCAGTTATTTTTTAAGTGTCGCTCCAGCCAGCCAGATTTCCTCTTCCATTCGGCAAAGTCAGGACAGTCTTGTAGGATATGTCTTTGGGTTTGCTGGACATTTACAAGAGGCAGAGTCAGGGAGACCCATTCAGAAGAGGTATGCTCTGAGGCCACAATGTCCTGTTCCACAGCTTCCATAACTATAGTCTATTAAATATTTGTGTTTCTTACAGTAAATTATTGACACTGAGTAAACTAAAATAGTCACCTCTGATATAAATGAGACAAAACGTTAGTTGCATATCCTTTACAGGACGTCAGTCAACCCCAGCATTATTTTGCTGTTTGTGATCTCTTGGCAAGTTTATGTTCAGTAGTTTGCCATTGCTTTCTGAATGACCGGCACAAATACCACTTCATAAAAAACCAACGCAGCGCGGTCTGCTGCCAAATGAGACAAAAAGAGTGACCCAAAATAACATGAAGAAAAGATAAGTGACAAGAGATAAATGATATAGGAAGGATATGCAAGGAGCTGTGGGGGAGACAACAAACGATAGAGGGATAGGCATGAGCTGGCTGCAGGGCTATGCTTCATTGGCAGATAAAAGGCAGAAGAAGAATGCAATGTACCAGCCTGCACAGACTAAGGCTACATTACACATGCACACAGTTTATTGGCATGGAAGACAAGTGGCAGCTAAACTAATCAACAACATAGATGACAGATAGTTACTGGGGAACATATGGTCTGCACTACGAGCACAATGATGGTGCAGACATGATAGATGGATAGGCAGGTTGGTAAGTAGATAGATACTAACTAGCACCTTGTTACATTGTGTTTAAAAAAAAGGCATAATTACAACCCATGGCGGTAAGACCAGGGATGGAGAAACACCTATCCATAAGACAAAGCCTGAGCTGAATTGTAGAGACCATGTGTTACCAATGGAGCATAATCCCTCTCTGCCTGCCTAGTTTACTCCAGAGGAAAGGTATCACCTGTACATCTGGAACAAGACAAGCTGCAGAAGCTGTTGCACCAGCAAAGCAATGCTCTAATTTTCCGCCTGTCAGAATTCTGATCCTACATCAGTTGCTGATGTGATAGACAGACAGACATGACAGATAGATGTGTGGGTCTGTGGGTGGATGGACTGACAGACATATATTTATTAACTCTTTCACTACCAAACAAAAACTGGGCTGTGACCAAACAGAAATTTATGGCAGAAAATTGGAACTAGGGGTGTGTTACAATAATGCTTTTAAAATGGTTAAGATGGTAGCAGATCTATTGTATTACATATCAAATTAAAGAGGATTGCACAAGGAACATGATAGGGTTAATAATTAATTGATAGGTTACAAATATTATGACAATAATGAGAGGTTTAATAATAACAACTGAAATTAAAGAGGTAAAAATTATTTTAAAAACTGCACTTATAAGGTGTTTTCTACACTCCTATACTGCTAATCATGTTTAATTTACTGAATAATCAAACAAACACCAATTGTCTTCAAGAATATAAACAGTATTGCTCATTAAAGTAACCCAAAAAGAAGTTTTGGTTCATATTCTGAACCATGTCTTTTTAACAAAAAATGACAAAAAATAATGGCTGAAATCTGGAAGGTGGGGTCTCTCACAGTAAAGTTATGAAAATGGTTAAAATTGTAGAAGAAATGTTGTATTATATATCAAAATAAAGGGGATTGCACAAGGAATATGTTGGTAGGAGAATTTCTGCTTTAGGTTGTAAATAAAATAAAAATAATAATATAATTTGTAAAATAATTGGACAAAAGTAGGTAAAAATAATGTAAACATTGCACTTAGAATGTGTTTTCTACACTCCTATACTGCTAATAATGTTTAATTTACTGAATAATCAAACAAACACCACTTGTCTTCAAGAATATAAACAGTATTGCTCATTTAAATCAACAAAAAGGAAGTTTTGGTGCATATTCTGAACCATGTCTTTGTCACAAAAATGAAAAAAACTAATGGCCGCAATCTGGAAGTTGGTGTATGTCGCAATAATGTTATGAAAATGGTTAGAATTGTAGCAGAAATGTTGTATTATATATCAAAATAAAGGGGATTGCACAAGGAATATGTTGGTAGGAGAATTTCTGCTTTAGGTTGTAAATAAAATAAAAATAATAATATAATTTGTAAAATATGTGGACAAAAGTAGGTAAAAATAATGTAAACATTGTACTTACCAAGGGGGCGTTGTTATCCAATATCCTGATCACTGCTAATCCTGTTGAATTTACTGCACAAACAACACTTTTCTAAACTATAAATACAATTGCTCCGAATCAATCATCCGAAAAGAAGTTTTGCCGCAGATTCTGAATCATGTATTTTTCTTTTTTCAGACAAAAGTTAGGAGAACACTTGGCAGATTTACATTTAATTGTCATGTCTGTTTGTTTTTATTTACTATATGTGGCAGTCTATTTGTGATAGGCTGCAAAGCAAACTTTGGCGCACAAGTCTGGTCTATTAGTGCAGCCGGAGCAAACAAAAGATGATATGTGTCGTTTAGTTCGAGTGCTACAAAAAACACAGTCTCTATTGACACCGACAAATTCTATTATTTATATTATATTATTTCTATTATAATTCATTAAATTAAATGCTTGGCTCATGTAAATCTTTCGGCATAATTTCCTGCAACAGACTGAAATTCTTCGGCAGGCAGAGTGTCAAACTTTCAGGAATACTCTGAGCTACTTTGCGATGAGCACTTTCCTTTACTTGAAATCCTTCTATAACAATTTTTATCCTCCTTTCTCTGTTTGCCATATGGAATGTAGGATGTGAGCATTGATCTGTGCAATTTCAAAGATCTAGTAGTAGATCTTCTTCCACCACTTAATGGTTTTCCTATCATGGATATTATAATATCCAACCATTTGGTCCATTCTGTCGCAGCCATTCATCGCCGTGTTATTTTCATGGAGACCATCTTCGGCTTGCTTTGCGGTTTTCGCAATCCACTCTCAACAGTTCTAACTACAGACTTTGTAGAGACAACAATGCATGTTTGTTTTTTAGCTTTATTTAGCCCTTCCACCAAATAATCATTTCATCAATGGACACATTTTCAAATGGGTAAAATGCTTCCTGGATATTCTTCAGAATCATGTCAACAAGAGGATCAATTTTTTTTTTTTTTTTTTTTTTTTGTGGGTACCCTCAGGTTGACATACATGAAACATGGTGTGATAAATATATTATAATTTTCTAATTGATTACTGGGAAACGTAGTGGCAGTGGCATACCAAGGAGTATATAAATGTGCACTTGTACACCAGTAGTCTTTGATACATGGTCTTGGATCAAGTCCCATAGCAATAATGACAGACGTAAACTTCAGCCATTCGTGCTTCGTTGTCAAACACTCAGCTGTTGACGAACATTCACTGGTTTTTCTTTATCACCACGTGCTAAAACTTTAGACACAACTAAAAATTCTTTCTAAATATTCACTGATAAGGGAATCACTATTGTTTAAAACAGTTATAAACAATAATCTAGCTTGATCTCAAGTCATACTACGTGGACGCAAACTGGTGGGCGTTTCCATTGTGAAAAAACAAATTAACACTACCTTAAAACTGAAAATTCACAAGAATCCAAAATTATAAAACGAATGACCGCACCAAAATGGCGTAGAGATCTTTCGGCTGTACGACTTTTTAGTTTACTGTAACTTAAAATTCCGAAACGGAGCAGAAATATGTGAAATAAACCACTGATCATTTTGTGGCACTAAAACGGCGGACTGCCATCTCGGGAAATACATCGTGCCCATAGATGGGATCACGGTAGCGAAAGAGTTAAGTAAAACTTTTTAGTATGAGGCTTAGAGGATTGTGTTCACCTCAGATATGAAAAGTGTTAGACTTGAATCTACTTGAGATCAATTTTTCAGATTAACACTAACTTCATTAGTTTGGTCAGCTCCTGTCTTATTTTCCAGAAACCATGTTCAAAAGCCTTAATTTTCTTCTTAGTTCTTACAAAATTATTAACTAATTAACATCTATATATATGACAAAAATTTTAAAAAATATGACTGACTTAACCGCTACTTTTGCTGTGGGAACATATAATATATAATATTTTTTTTTGCTCTCGCTTCAGAGGTCATAGATTGTGAGAATTGTATGGATATTTTGCCCTGGCCATGCGGGTGTACGGGGGAATGAACAGGCTGATAGGCTAGCAGGGAATGCACCTCTTGGTGGTATCTTGCCTATGGACAAGAGGGAGGTGGTCGTGCGTTTGTGGGACCAGGTGGAGAAGGTGGAGGAACAGATTGAGAACCCATATGTGGAAAGAATGAGATTGCGTGGGATCGGCAGGGGTTCTGGAAGAATCTCAAAACTGAGAGGGAAGACCAGGAGAACATTTAATCAGATAGCGGTGAGAACGATTAGTAGTATCACTCTTCGTTGGCTGTTGAACGAGGGGACTGAGCAAGTATGGGAATGTCCTGAGTGCAGTGATGTCCGTTCTTGACTCAACTCATATTTTTTTTTAAGTTGTAATTATAAATTAATTATAAACCATATTTATAAAATGTGTTAAAAACATTAATTAAGAGTTTTAGGTTGCATGCATTCTACTAATTCAAATAATAACATATTTAGCAAACATGAAAAATGAACTAGAAAAACTTTAAAAAATGTGTAAAAAAGAATGTAAGAATGTTTTGCAGCTTTGCTAAAATTCAAACCAACCATTGACAAATATACATAGCTTGTATACAGATGTTCGTTAATCTGATCGTTAACGGCTTCTTCACAGTCCTCGCAGTAGTTCTGACGAGCTAAAGACATTTCTTTTGTCAATCAGAAGCACCGACAGATTGTAGAAGTCAGTGTCGCCTGGTCCCGATGTCTCCACAAGAACACGTCTGCTCTCCTGCTCGGGAAATCTATCAGCTGTGAGACTGGCCGGGTACACTGCTTACAATCAGCCGAAATGAATATTCGCGGGCTTTGATTAGTACTCATTGAAGACGTAGAAAAACAGAAATCCTATGCTATGGGTCCTATGGGTTAAAAAATCCTATGGGTTAATAATAATACCTATTGCTGTTTATTACCATCAGCATCTTGTTTGTAAGCTCTCAATACATTTTTGTATGTAGAACAAATTTGAAAAATGAAGTACATGATGTCATTAAAAAATGTGTCAAAAAATTCCTTAAATTAGTTACAATAGTTACTGCTATGGTCTAACGCTGTTTAGGGGAAGCTGGAAAGTGCCAATGAAGAGTATTCATTATAGCAGGTGTTGGAAATGTCCACCACGGGCTTCAAGACATGACTGTACACGTCTTTTCATATTGTCAAATACCTTCTGCAAGTGTCTGTTGTTATTTTGAAACATTTGTTCAACCATTTTTTTTTCTTCTACCAATGATAGCACCATTCTGTTTGGCGTGCACAGAATTACTCCAGCAGACGACAGACATTGGCTGCATATTGCTTCACAATGGACTGTGAAGCACATTTTTTGATGATATCGTGTAATTCATTTTTCAAATTAGTTCTACATACAAAGTGTGGCGAGACTTTTACAAATACCCGGTAGTGTCATCTCCACAGTGAAGTTTCGAGGTGATGTATTCCCAACTGTATCTATCCCACGACATTGTTTTAAATTCTGCTAGGTTATAAAATATGGTTTAATACAGTGGTTCTCAACGTTTTTTGGCCAGTGCCCCCCTTCACCATATTTTCAGAACGTCATTCCCCCCATTCCTATCAAAAATTTGGCCCGTGCCCCCCTTCACCGTATTTTCAGAACGTTACCCCCCCCCCCCCCCTTTTCATATTTCCTATCTAAAAATCCCCCTACCCCTACACAGTATACGTAAAAATGGAAGGTAAATTTAATAGCATATACTAAAACAAGTCTAGACATCCACATAACATGATTTGTGGGTCTACTTACTTTATAAAATGAATTTTAGAAGGATGAGACGTACATAACTGTAAAGTATGAAGGGAAAAACAATATCAAGTAATCGGTTCTTGTATTAACGAGATCTTGAAATGGTCTTCATTCCCCCCCCCCCCCCTGGAAACCCTAAAATTCCCCCTGGGGGGGGGAATTCCCCACCGGTTGAGAACCACTGGTTTAATAGAAGAATGATGAGAACACCGTGAACGAATAGAATAGAAAGAACGATGAAGATATCTTGAATGAAGTTAATTCACAAATATAACTTGTTACTCTTATCAGACACCACGAGAATGGGGAAACGCCATAATTATTCCAATTTGGGAAAACAAAGATGTAAAAGAGACTGCACACAATACAGAGGCATTTCCCTTTTGAATCATACTGGAAAAATATTTTGCAAAATTCTTCAGAACAGATTACGAACTACAATAGAACCCAGCTAAGCGAAACACAACTTGGAATTAGGAAAAAACAAAGGATGCACAGATGCCATCTTTGTTCTTTGATAAATTATAGAAAAATCCATCGAATTTAAAGAAACACTCTACTTAGCTTCTTTTTTTTTTTTTTTAATCCTTAAACGATATGGAATGAGTACACATCTAACAAACATATGCATAAACTTATACAACAGTAAATACATAGTGAGACTAAATGGAGGACACTCAGAACCCTTCACCATAAAATTCGGAGTACGACAAGGCTGTGTCCTGTCCCCCCCCCCCCCCCCTTCTTGTTCATAAACCATATAGACATCACATGTAAAGAAATCAGCCTAAAAGAGACCACAACAACACCGCATGACGAACAGAACACAGAAGAAGAACCAACGGCAAATTACACCATTAAAGAACACCTATTTGCGGATGATCGAGAACTAATAGCAAAATCAGGAGCATAATTACAAGACCACATTAATAGTCTAAACCAGTGGTTCTCAACCTTTTTTGGCCCATGCACCCCTTCACCATATGTTCAGAATGTCATTCACCCCCCTCCTTTCGTATTTCCTCCCTATACGCCTCCCCCGCCCCTACACAGTATACGTAAAAATAGAAGCTAAATTTAATTACACATACAAGAACACGTACAGACGTCTACATAAAACGTGATTTGCCTTATAAAACAAATTTCAGAAGGGCTAGGAGTACAGAGCCGTAAAGTATGGAGGAGAAAACTATATCAAGTTATAGGTTCTTGTATTAACGCGATCTTGAAATGATCTTAACCCCCCCCCCCCCTCCCCCCGGCCTCCCATGGAAACCCTAAAATTCCCCTGGGGGGGGGGGGAGGGGGATTCCCCACCGGTTGAGAACCACTGGTCTAAACGAAGTGTGTAAGCACCATAACGTGAAAATTAGCACCATAGTTGAGGTAAATTCAGTTGACCTTCTTCTTCTTCTTCTTTCGTTCGCTTGAAATATGTCTATATCTGCAATGTCGTCTCTTGCATGAATTGAACTGTTTTTTTCAGTTCACACAGTGGTCCATAGAGTTTATCTTCCACCGTCGTCTCTCTAGGCCAGAAGATTTGCCTAGATATGTTATATTTTGGGCAGTCTTGGAGTATGTGCTCTGCTGTCTGCGACGCCAATCCACATGTGCACATGGCTGTTTCACCAATCTTGAATTTTGTATACATGTGGTTGCGTAATCTATTGTGTCCTGTTCTGAGGCGCAGAATAATGACTTGTTCTGGTCTGTCCATAATGTGGTAGTCATCTTGAGCAGGTTTTGGTGGCTTTCTGACTGATTTGATCATTCTTTTCTTTTGGTGGTATGTAACGGGCACATCAGGCTGTTCCTCTTTGGCTCCTTCCTTAGCCAATTGATCAGCTCTGTCGTTTCCGGGTACTCCACAGTGGGATGGTATCCACTGTATGGTGACTTTATGCTGACTGCTAAGTTCAGAAAGTAGTGTCCTTAGTACTGGCAATTTCCCAGAGAGGAGCGCCTCGAGTACTGATTTTGCATCTGTTAGTAGCACCACAGGTTGTGTACCATTGCTGTTATTTAGTAATTTCTCTGTTGCTATCTTGATTGCCTCAATTTCGGCATCATAGTTATGGCAGTACTTTCCTGTCGGTACTCTGGCTGTGTCCCTAGTATTATTTGGGTATTCTATGTACACTCCCGCTCCTCCATTTCGAACAGCATTTTGTGCTGACCCATCTGTGTAGACTCGGATCCAGAGGTCCTGTGGGTATTCTTCATCAAGGAAGCTGAGAGTGGCTGTTCTGCGCTGCACACTGTTCTGTTCTTCCTTGTCAAATATTCCTCTCACTTTTGTCTGGATTTGTAATGATAGTCTATGCTCATCTTTCCATGGAGTTCGCTCTGGAATAGTTGTTAGGGGGATACCAACTGTGGGCAGATCAGTGGTTTCTCTGCAGAGTCGTTTGGCCTGGTGGATAAAACTACTTCTTTTCAACCGCCCCATAGCTAGGTTTTCAAATCTGTTCTTCATAGGGTGGCCTGGCAAGCTGAGGAACTTTTCTGCTTGTATTAGCGTTTTCGTATCTCTGCGCTCACTCAGTGCCTGTGCCCTCCCCATCTTCTCCATTTCCACTATAGGGGTTGATCTCATCCCTCCTGTGGTGACTCTAAGTGCTTGATTTTGCACCTTGTCCAGCTCTTGTAGTGTGGTATTTGATGCTGAACACCACGCAGTTGACCCATATTCCAGGTGTGGTCGTATGCTCTGTTGGTAAACTTTGCTAAGTATTTTCGTACTTGCTCCCCATGTGGTTCCACTTAGCTTTCTCAGGATGGCTATTTTCCTTCTGGCTTTTGCTACTGCTTTGTTGATGTGCTTTCTCCATGTCAGCTTGCCATCAAATGTTACTCCAAGGTATGTTGGTTCTTTATCTTCTCTTAGGGGTGTTCCATTTATCTGGATGATCCCTGCCTTTTGTTTTGGAGAGAGGGTAAATAGGGTGGTGCTGCACTTGTCAGTGTTTATGCTGACACACCATCTATTTGCCCATGCAGCAAATGTATCTACAGCTCTTTGTAGCAATCTGGTGGCCACTGATGCATATTCATTTGTGCTCCATAGAACCAGGTCATCGGCGTACATTGCCGCTTTAATTCCATGCGGTAGGTGAGCAACAAGATCATTGATGAAGATTAGAAAAAGTGTGGGGGACAAGACTCCGCCCTGGGGGACACCGTGACGCAGTAGTACTTTCTTGCTCTTGAGTCCGTCTATCTGTACTCGGGCTCTTCTGTTGTGCAAGTATGCTTTCACCCATTTGTACATTCTTCCATTGACTTTGCAGTTTCTCAGTTTCTTCATCAGACCTTCTTTCCAGACTTTGTCAAAGGCTTTCTTCAGATCTATCCATGCCGCAAGCACCAGCTTCTTCTCTTGGAATGCATCCTCAATTTCTTGAGAGAGGTAGGTTGTCTGATCTTCCGTAGAGTAGCACTGCCTAAAGCCAGCCTGCTGTGGCACAAGGATGTTTTTACTTTCAATGTACCACTGCAGTCTGTGATTGATGATGCGCTCCAGTGTTTTGCAGAGACAGCTGGTGAGGCTAATTGGTCTGTAGCTAGAGGCAATGGAACCATCTTTCCCTGATTTTAGGAGGGGTATCATGATTGCTTCTCTCCAGGCTTGTGGAACACTGCCTAAGGTCCAGCTGTTATTGAAGATCTGCAACAGCTTTGTTTTGGCCTCTGTTCCTAGGTTCCTGATCATTTCATTGGAGATACCATCAGCTCCTGGTGACTTTCTCATTTTCAGTTTTGATATGGCTAGCTCCAGTTCGCTGATTGTGATGGGTGCCTCCAGAACCTCATGTACTATTTCCTTCTGTCCTGTATGTTGTCGTTTCTCTCGAATCTCTTGTTGATTCTCTGGACTAATTTTGATATTGCTATCTTGTGCGAACGAGTCCGCAAAATGGTCAGCTGCTTGCTTTCTTGTTAAGATTTTTCCATCTTTATGTAGTGCAATTTTTGAGTTTCTCCCTGTGCCCTCGTCATTAAGCTGTTTATCAGTTGACCTAATAATCGACGTTACTGCACTTAGGATATTCCCACGCGCGCTCCGTCCCCTCGTTTTAACAAACAGCCAGCGAAGAATCGTACTACTAATCATTCCCACTGCTATCTGATTGAAAGTTCTCATGGTCTTCCCTCTTAATTTTGAGATTCTCCCAGAACCCCCACCGATCCCCCGCAATCTCATTCTTTCCAAATAGGGTTCCCAATCTGTTCCTCCACCCTCTCCACCTGGTCCTACAGGCGCACCTCTCCCTTGTCCATAGGTAAATTACCACCAAGAAGTGCATACCCTGCCAGCCTATCTGCCTGTTCATTTCCCGCACGCCCGCATGGCCAGGGCACACATTCCGCACAATTCTCACAATCTGTGACCTCTGAAGCGAGTTGAGCATTCCACACGAAACATTCCTTTCTCTACCTTACTAAGCATTCTTGTTGAGACCGTAATGAATA
>OY992892.1:48971783-49101783 GCA_963921405.1 Cepaea hortensis | reverse complement strand
TATACACCACACACTCTAATTGGTATGTGTACATACGCAACACACGCTAATTGGTATGTGTAAATACACCACACACGCTAATTGGTATGTGCATATACACCACACACGCTAATTGGTATGTGTATATACACAACGTACGCTAATTGGTATGTGCATATACACCACACACACTAATTGTACGTGTATATACACCACACACACTAATTGGTATGTGCATATACACCACACACACTAATTGGTATGTGCATATACACAACACACACTAATTGGTACGTCTATATACACCGCACACACACTAATTGGTATGTGTATATACACCACACACACACTAATTGGTACGTGTATATACACCACACACACTAATTGGTATGTGCATATACACCACACGCACTAATTGGTACGTCTATATACACCACACACACACTAATTGGTATGTGTATATACACGACACACACACTAATTGGTATGTGTATATACACAACACACACTAATTGGTACGTCTATATACACCACACACACACTAATTGGTATGTGTATATACACCACACACACTAATTGGTATGTGCATATACACAACACACACTAATTGGTACGTCTATATACACCACACACACACCAATTGGTATGTGTATATACACGACACACACACTAATTGGTATGTGTATATACACCACACACACTAATTGGTATGTGCATATACACAACACACACTAATTGGTACGTCTATATACACCACACACACACACTAATTGGTATGTGTATATACACGACACACACACACTAATTGGTATGTGTATATACACAACACATACTAATTGGTACGTCTATATACACCACACACACACTAATTGGTATGTGCATATACACCACACACACTAATTGGTATGTGCATATACACAACACACACTAATTGGTACGTCTATATACACCACACACACACTAATTGGTATGTGTATATACACGACACACACACTAATTGGTATGTGTATATACACCGCACACACTAATTGGTATGTGCATATACACCACACACGCTAATTAGTATGTGTATATACACCACACACGCTAATTGGTATGTGTATATACACGACATACACACTAATTGGTATGTGCATATACACCACACACGCTAATTAATATGTGTATATACACCACACACGCTAATTGGTATGCGCATATACACCACACACGCTAATTAGTATGTGTATATACACCACAGACGATAATTGGTGTGTGTATATACACCACAGACGCGAACTGGTGCATGTAGAAACACCACACACGCTAATTGGTACATGTAGATACACCACACACGCTAATTGGCATGTGTTTATAAACCACATACGCTAATAGGTACGTGTATAAACACCACATACGCTGATTGAATTTAGTTACATATCCTTTAAAGGACGAAGCAGTCAATCCTAGCATTTTTTGGTTGTTCGTGATACCTGGCAAGTTTACGTTCAGTAGTTCATTTACACGCTAACTGATACGCGTATACACCACATTGAAGAAGGAGAGTTCACCACTCTGAAGAACGATAGTTCTCCAATGTTCTCGTTTTATACATTTAGAGTGTTTCAAGGAACAACAAGATACAACAGTAGAATTGTACCGAGGCAGATGGAATGTTGGAGAAGAATACCAAATGTGACAACAATAGACATTATTTCACAAGGAAATACCGGGCACAATGCCATTCGATGAATTGTAATGGAAGACAGAGATTCGCATAGTTTAGACATGTAACTAAACTACCCTCTTCCACCCCCCACCCCACCCCCCCCCTTTTCACAAACAGCTTGCCCCCCCCCCCCCAAAAAAAAAAAACAGCTTTGATATTTAGGTAGATCAGAAACAAAATCAGGAGTTAGACACAAACAGCGGTGGATCATGAAATGATTCAAGTAACGAACATCGCCTTGACCGTGACGGACCACAAAGAAAGTCCATTTCCAGAAAGCTGTTCTAATATCGAGCTGAAAAGTATTATCATCATCATTAAGTTTACCTGCCAACTGGTTTATGCGTTCATGTCTCTCCACAGATTTCGATTCACGGTGATCTGGATCACCTCTGCGGATGATATTCCACCATGTTACCATCTTAGTCCATATAGCATAATTTCTCCCGGTCTGCCTCTGCTTCTTTTTCCCACTGATATTTCCAGTTGTCACGATGCTTTCCAGTGCCTCTATTCCCATTATATGACCAGAGAATGCCGTTTGTCACTTTCTTAAAGTTGTATATAATATTCTACTTTCATTAGCCTCTTCCAAGCAGTCGTTGTTAGTAACTCTGTCAGTCCAAGGTATTCGCAACATTAGTCGCAGGAACCACATCTCTGTTGATTCCAAGCTCTTCCTAATTTGTTCATTTACGTTCCCTGATTTACTGTCATACAGCAACACAGGTTTTATATAACACGTCAGCACTCTCTTTCTTACATCCAATGACAAGTAATGCAGGGAAAATTACAGAAGAAGAGTGTTCAGTAGTATAGTTATTGCTCGTCATATGTGTTCTGTATAGTGTAAATTGTGAAACAAATCTTCTACTAACATTTATAGAGGTCACCATGGTAGAAAGGATATGAGCGCTTGCTGTTAAACTTCATGTGCGCCGATGACGGAATAGTGGGTTTATTCTTACATCGGCCAGTTTGACTTAAATGTTGACTTCCCGTTCAGGAAGCAATGGCAAACTGACTGATTGATTGGCATCTTGCCGTCTTGACAGACGATAGTTTGTAAAATGGAGTTATACCTCTCCGTAACACAAAACCTGGGCTGAATTAAGAGACCATGTGTTGCCCATTCAGCATAATCTCTCCCTGCTTGCCTAGTTTACTCCAGAGGAAAGGTAACACCAATACATCTGGAACAAGACAAGCTGCACAAGCTGCCGGATCAGCTAAGCAATACTCTAACTGTCCGCCTGCCTGAGCTTCCACCCTAGACCAGTCGCCGATCAGGGTTTTGGGCCTGGTCTGCCCTGCCATAACATTTAGTCTTTAGGTTGCATTTCCTCGCACCCGAAGCCGTTGGACAATGTGGGATGTCGGGTTTGGTAAGCGCCGCCCAACATTCGACGCTACCAGAAAGCAGGTAGTACCGTCTACTGTCATACGGTAGCTCAGTCATATCTGACTAAGACCTGACATAAATGGCAGACTAATGAACGTAAAATTACATAGAAAATAAACATGGGGTTGATCACAACGTCCTGTAAAGGACGTGCACTTAAAAAAAAAACACACATTTATAATATGTAATACGTGTTAACGATATGTTAAATCAAAGTTATGTATCCATGTTACAATTATTTGAATCCAAATTTGTCTTTTAGCTTAGATTACACAGTTACCTAAAAGGACTAACCGACTGAATGACTGAGATAAGTATGCGCCGAGTTGGCTTAAAGCTGGTGTTCGGCGCCGCTGTTACCTTGCTTCTGGTATCTTCTGTGAGACAGCAGTGGAATTCATCAAAACAGAAATTTGCACGACAGGAAACGCCATCTAGCACTCAAACTCCTACAAATGTAGAGGACGGGTTTGAAGAATCCAAAGATGGAGTAGCGAATCTTCAAACCGATGACAACGCAGAAAGAAAAGATGCAAGCGTGGAAGATACTTCTTTAGAAACAAAATCACAGAGTGAGAATAATGACATTAATGACATCTCATATAAAAATCAGTCAGCGATGTCAAATATACAAAAGGAAGTATTCAACGAAGAATCCGCGAAACAGGGAGAAGACCAAATACCCGAGTACACCAGTAACACCAGTATGTCGATGGATACTAAGGAAAGTATAGACAATTCCCAGATACCATCACCTTTAAATGTAAGTACACCGGTGTCCTTTGGAAACCAAGTCGATATCATTAGTCAAGATGCAGAGGAGGCGGACGCGGAAATTCCCAGTTATGACAACACTGACCAAGATCCAAACTGGCGTTCTGTAAAATATGCAGATGTTCTGTACGATGATGAAGAGGAGGATGAGAATAACAGCAACAACGACCAGCTGCATTTGAACTATAATGATTTTACAGAAAATGAAGTTTCGGAGAAATCAGTACTGTCTTGGCTGGGTCTAGGAAAATATTTCAGTGTCGATGATAAGCGCGAAGGAACCAATAATGAGGGGATCTTGGAGAGTAGTCAGGACAGTATAGGTTCTGAGGGCGATCTGCTGAATGACAAAGCTATTGAAATGTCCAACCTCGATTCTGAAAGCAGCTATCTAACAGGTAAAGAGGACAACGGGACAGGTGCATCTATTAATGTGACTTATAGGAAGATTTATAACGCGATAAACAAGGACACAAACGACACTAGTAATTTTGACGGTCTACAGGTTGAAGCAAACAAGCTTCCAGCAACTCCCACAAGTAACGAGTTACCGTTTGGTGTCAACGGAATAGACATTGCAAATTATGACGATTTCGATGACGCAGATGTGGGAAAATATCCAATACAAACGAAAGAGTTCCAAAATAGTAACAGTCTAGAACATTCAGATGGGAGTTCTCAGTCTGATGCAATAAATGGCGCTCCAGATCTCGAAACAGGCATCTTCAATGGCAGAAATGGTGTATCATTTGTTGAAGAAAAACAAAACGAGATCCGTTCCAATGATCAGTTACGAAAGCCTGGTGAAATTGACTCATCTGATTTTCATAAATCTGAGGAAACACAGAATGACCAGCAACGAGCACAATCTCTTTTTTACGAACGCCAACAACCTCCACTACCATCTAACTTACTTCAACGCCAGCCATCACCAGAGGGGCGTATCCCACCAAGAATATTAGACCTTATCTTATCCAACAATTTCGAACTCACACATTCGCAGCAGTTCCTAGCAAAGCTTCACTATTATCTTCGTCAAGCTATTCATCGTATTGACCAAGATGTTGATCCTGACTCGAATAGTAAAACAAGAAACATGATTTTCAGACAAGCATATAATGTAGCTCCACCTAACAAGTCAAACATTTTGCTATCGCAGCTGACAGCAATGGGAGAATTCAATAATGACAAGACTGAGCCAGAAGAAAACATTCCGCCAAGGGAGACCAATGACAATGATATTTACGAAGATAACTATGGCAATAATGGCACGTTTTACGATACAATTCACACAAATATCGACGATGATGAAATCAGTGATAACAGAGAGTATATGGACGAACAACCTGGCATATACACATCTCCCTCAGAACCAACAATATACGATAACCCACGGCCTCTGTCAGACAGCGATTTTGCATTGTACAGAACACAGCCTTATAACAGCACCTTTTCTCCGACAAAGTCTGTTTCCGATAGACCCACAAATATGGAAGTCACTGAAAACCACAGCGAGACAAGTAATACGGTGCTAGCACAACATCAAATAAATAAGCTGGGTACAACAACTGAGGACGAGTCTTTACCTTGTCCGCGTGAACCTCACCTCGCAAAGACCACACAACCCATTACGGCTCTAGTGTCATTTTCAGATAGCAGCACACCCTGGGTTCGAAACATTTTAGAGCAGCTAACAGGTAAGCAAACGTGTTATAGTCTGTCCGGAAATTTATGCCGTCATTCAAGATCAATTATTTTGAAAACTATCTGTTGCATCGTTATGAAATTTTTCCAGCCGTCTTATATTTACCCCCACCCAAGGAATATGTCTTTGATAGGTCCCAAAACAACTTAAATCATTAAAAGCGGCATCATTCCTTTGATGTTTTGCTTAACAACTAGTGATTTCTTGTTAAAAATGTTATGTTTACGGTAATGAGGACATGCAAATTCAGATGACAAACAAAGGCGTATCTGGATTCGTATGGGAGTGGGTGCAATCAAAGAAGTAGCTTACAGTCGACAGAATCGGCTCCATTGCACAGGGTTTTTATCCCATATGGCTCAGTTTCTTTCCGCAGCGCGGAAAGCGTCGCACAAAGCACGAACTCCGTAGCTCCAGCGACGACCCTCGGCAGTCTCCGAATAAAATGAATGATGCGGCCCGGACAGACAGACAGAAAGGTAGGTAGGTAGGCAGAAAGATAGGTGGGTGGATGGATGGCTGGCTGGCTGGCTGGCTGAGTGGGTGGATCGGTCGGTCGGTGGGTCGGTCGGTCGGTGGGTGGGTGGGTGGGTCGGCAGGCAGGCAGGCAGGCAGACAGACAGATAGATTAGATAGATAGATAGATAGATAGATAGATAGATAGATAGATAGATGGATAGATAGATAGATAGATAGATAGATAGATAGATAGATAGATAGATAGATAGATAGATAGATAGATCGATATCGGTAGGTCGGTCGGTTAGTGGGTGGGTGGGCAGGCAGGCAGACAGACAGACAGATAGATTAGATAGATAGGACAGACAGATAGATTAGATAGATTGATATCGGTAGGTCGGTCGGTCTGTCTGTGACAAGACCGCCGGGGCTTGGACTGGTTTGCCACGATAGATACTATCCCCTGCCTTTGCTCCAACCACCTCAATAGCACTCTACATCTACCAGGCCCCACACAAGCCGGGACAGCTTAACCTTCCCTCCCTCACCTAGGGTTCCAAACCCCAAGGGGGCTCGGACCAGACACCAGTCATATCACTGCACAAAGTCATAGCTAAGAGAACAAAAATTTAATTCTGAACTACGTCAACCACAACACAGAGAAGGATGGCTGAAAGCCAGACAAGAAGAACTATGTACAAGATCAAAGACGCAGATGAGTATTCATCATGGAGGCGGACGATAGCTCGTGCGGTTGTCCAGTCGTGGTAGCGACTCACCCAGGCTCCTCCAATGGACTGGAACTCCAAGGTCTGCTGCCTCTCCAAAGTTCCCTCTTCACCCAGAGAACCAAGCAAGGGCTGATCAAGCGCAGTACCACTGCCTGACTGACACTGCACTGATGAACAAGGATCCTTCCTTGCTGTTGTACTATTTCACTCGTCACACTCCTGATGAAGTCTGGGCCGACCCTAGAACATTAGCGGTCTCCCACTTGCAGAAAAAGTACATGTAGCGCCGTCTTAAAATACACAAGAGCCAGGTCACTCTTCTATCTCATCAGTGACCCACACACTGATATGTCACTTACATAATAAGCGGTTGCTCCACACGAACACACAATGTCACTGGTAAAGTCTATCAGGTGACTAAACACTTCACCTTAGTTCCATGTCCTTGGACAATAGATCTTCACACAGTCTTATGTACCTACCCTGATCCATGGGTAGTAATCACAACCTAGCATACACTGTCAACAGTTCATCACGTTGGCATGAGGTAGCTCCCTACCTTCACAAACATTGTCAACAGTTCATAACGTTGGCATGAGGTAACTCCCTACCTTCACAACCATTGTCACTCAGGTGTTTCCACCAATGTTGTAATCAATGTCCTAGTTCACTGGACCACATGTTGGCTTCATAAAGGTAACCAATGTAAAACCACTATGTAAGCATCAACTGATACATGGTGTCCCATAACCCAGCCGGGCCAGAAGCATATAACACAGGTCATGGCGACCGGTAACAATGATCACTCTGCACAACTTGAAAGGTCACTACCTTGCAATTACCAAGGTTTACACAGAGACTGAATGTCACCAGTGCTTCACTGGCTTGAATCACCAGACGTTTCAGTGTTGGATCCTCTCAGGATCGGATGACACTCGTCGGACTCTTGACGGAGGTCCTAACCTAGACCTACCGACTTATTCAGCACTCAGCTCCTTCCAACATTGATCTTGCAGAATCAGACAACCACTCCCAGTATGGCCTCAATCAACTTCTGGATAGGCCCTGGAATGAGTGGGCCCATAGAGCTCATGGTGCAGCTCTTGAATCTTCTACTGTATAGTAATAACAGATCCTGAAACACGGAGAGGTTGGTGTGAGTACTCAACTACAACAAAGACTACCAGCATCTCCACCCTGTCACCTGCCTCTCAGACATTCCTCATGTCTACCAACATGAGTATGAAATCATCACCTCATAGATCTACTTAGTCACTATAATATATAGGCATAATGATGGTAGAAAAAGCAATAGCACACCTGTTCAGTCAAGTAACACTTCTGGGCTACATATAACCCCTAGCACCAGAGTCGACTGTATGACTCTGTCAAGCATCCTTCGCCTGGTGCCAGTCCAATCCGGTTTCATCTCCCATCCTCAATCAACATATACACTTACTTTCCTTTCAGTGTAGGGATTACTGTATCGAGAAGGTGTCCAGCCGGACATCTCCTTCCTGACAGACTCATCAATTCATCAATCCCTTCACCCATGGACTGATGAATTACACGCATTAATAACTTTATGTCCATAATGAATTATACTCCTGATAATTCATTACTATAGCATTAACTAAGGAGAACTCAGGACTTGTTACACTTAAATAACAAAATCATATCACAGCCATAGTGTCAGGTCTGGGATCCCTGCCCCAGATCCTGAGTTGCCCTTGTATTCACTGACTATCTTTCAGGTCAGTCATACCTGTGCCGGTCGAGCACAGCTGTGGTGGCCATCCACCACTACACTTTCCCACAGCTACTGTGGGTCTCGTGTACCTTGTCCCGTGACGACTTAAGTCACGTCATCCAATGTAGCAAACCTCCAGACTCCACTACCAAACTCTGGCTCCACCTTTTTTTTTTGGGGGGGGGGGGGGGGGGGTTATGCCCCTCCCAACTACTACCTCACGGCAGTACTCCAAATACTCCATGAACCGAGTCCGGGTTCCAGAAGAGTAGAATATTAGAGACAGAAACGGTTAGGTTCAAACCTCGATCTATCTAGACACCTCGGCCTCGAATTAGGGAGCGCCGCATCACCCTCGATCGGGTATGTTCATCCATCGGACATGCACGATGGCATTGGGTTGGACCTATTACTGATCGGGTTGGGGGTACCGGCCTACCTCCCGCTGCCTAGACAAACGTAAGATGGAACACGCACGGTCATCCTAGCGGACGGACATGACAACAAGCAGTAACAAGAGTATCCTTAATACTTCTTATCAATTGTTATCCTACCGATGCAACGCCATTCGGCTTACGCGGAATAACACTGCTATCTGCACACAGCAAATACACCACTGCTGATTTCACCTTGATTCCTCGAAAAATCACCCTCATTGATAGAACAAGTACGTTACCATTCTAATGTCACGAAGCACATTACACATTTCTAATAATAAGCTATACCTTATCATTTACAGCGTCTAGCATGTTGATGTCATGACGGACAAACTGTCGCCTTGCCTGCGTAATGAATAAACCAAACCCGTAACTGCTACACACTGTAAAGCACATCGTTCGGCCTATTTTATTTACACATCACTCGCTGTGGAATACGGCTTGTTCCGTCAGGTAACACATTACATTGCTGATCGATAAAGCCTACTTAAAAATGCAAACCGCCAACTGTAACGGATAACGCTACGCGACAACTCAATTTTACGACGGCAATTAATTCATTCCGGGAATCAGCACGGCATTACGACAACAATTAACTCATAGAATAAGTACTCAACTAACCTGTGATTGAAGAATCACAACCTTGACTGTAGATGTCCGCACTGGCCGCGAATATTGACATCAAAATTACAACAGCCTGTTGGCTGCGATCTGTCTACGCTGAGGTTTGGTGGGCGACTGCTCACGACAAAGTCAGTGCGCCTTCCACTCGCCTACACGGGCCGCGTGACTTTCATGATTCATGAAGAAAACCAGAGTCACGATAAGTTCCACCAACCCGTGCTGCATGTAGCACTCGTGAACTTAGAGATCTCTACCACGTACGCACTTGAGGGAACATTCTAGATTTTCTATAAATAACTAGAATAGCTCCGCCCCGCACTACTTTTTGATGGGGAATCCCCTATTAATTGATATTAATTCAAGGGAGACCAACGCATCGCACTCCCTTCAAAGGGATATTATGCAGAGATCTGCCGATCTTTATCCGTTTCGTCACATAGGCCCCCACTTAAGATGGTCGACCCGGTCGAACTCACTAGACAAAGATCGGTCTGAACTCTGAACCTCTACTCTATCAAGATTGGATTCCCAGGAAAAGACGTTTCATAACATTCACTTTCCCTGCGGCGATCCACCAGAATGGTATGGATGCTGGATCACCAACCACCGCCTCAAACATACGTTATCTCCAGCGATTAGGCCCGAAACGTAACGGCCTGGTGATTGGCTTACAGGATCTGTCTACACTGGACTGTTCCGCATCCACCTGTTGCAGGCCATCGGTTACTTTACTGAAGGTTCGTTCGTCCCTTCCGACAATAGGATATTTCCTATCCCGACTAGGCATCACCTTCGTGGACTGTTCGCGGATGTCGACCGAAATGAATGGTCGCTTACTCCAGGTTCGTCTGGAGTACCCTTGCTCCTGCCTTCTCTCCCGCGAGTAAGGACAGTGAGCCTGTCGGCGTATCGAGTCACCCGACGATCCCGTCGTGCCAGATGTGACTTCGCCTGTCCGACCTCGATTCCCAGTGTGCTTAACACCATGGGCCTCTTCCCGACGGAGCCCGTTCGCCCTATCTACGGTTGAACGCTCCGGAGACCGCAGACCCTCCCCACAGGATGTACTGCGTAGGACTGAGTCTTCCTCGCCCTCGTCTGGACCCAGAACCGAATCTAGCGCGATGGTAGTCGCACTATCTTGTGGAGAAACTACCTCGGACCTCTCCAAATTCTGAAGGAGAGTACAATGGAACTTACGCAATTCCCCGCGGACCTTCACCTCATACGTGGATCGGGACATTATCCGCTCCACAGGAAAAGGGCCCTGCCATCCGAGTTCGAATTCCGCCCCCTCGATTGGGAGAAGCGCGAGAACCCTATCTCCAATCTGCAGAGATAAACCGTTTCTGGTCTTGTGCTTTGGTGCTGCCAGACAACACGTTGGGCACGACCGGATATATCTCCGCACGTCGCCTGTCATTCCAGGCCAGTGGTAGTGGCTAGAAAGACACTGGACTGTTGTCCCCACATCCTTATGTCCGGTTAAGGATAAGGTATGCACTCTATGTATCAAGCGGGATCTGTAGTCAGTAGGGACTACCATCTGACCGTACTGGCTATCCCCTTGCCCGGCTCTACGATAAAGCAACCGGTTTTCTACATAGAACTGACCCGGAGTTGGCGGGACAGAACTTTGGGACACCCCCAGTAAGTAAGGACGCAAAGTCTGGTCCCCACTTTGAGCACTGCTCACTAACCTCGCAAGAGAATGGTCTATTTTCTTACCACACTGCCTTTTTCCATCCTTAGCCCTGGCCTGCCTAGCGCTCACTAGACAATGTTCCCTGGGGTCCCCCAGGAATACATGCGGACGACCGAGGATCAAAGGGTAAATAGGATCAGGCAGCACAGCCGCCTGGATGCTACCCGTAACGTACCTGCACCGAATGTCAATCCGAGCAATCGGCAAGTCCATAGCTACGGAGCTCCTCATGGCCAGCTGAAATTCTCTTGTCTCGCCGGTGAGCTGCCCTGGGCTCACAAGGTGGGATGAAATTACAGCTTCAAACTGCAATCCGGTATCGTATAGACATTCCACCTGCTTCCCATTCACCTCTATCGTTTCGATCACAGGTGATTTCTCAGACTTTGGTTTCTCCCGACCCTTAGGTGTGGTCTCGCTAGGTCTACCTCTAGTAGAGGCGAGACACGCAAAGTGCAAGTCCTTTGGCTTCCTCAGACAATCTACAGTATTATGGGAAGGAGACTTACAGTGCTTACACCACCTCTTACTCCACTTCCGTTTTGGGGAGGCGGGAGGGCTTTGCTTATCGGGTTTCTTACCAGAGTCTTTTACCACAGGATCTGCTACATTGGATGATTCTTTGGGACCCTTGGTCTTGGGCTTCTGATCAAGCCCCTTCTGCCTTTTCTGTGAATCAGTCTGACTGGAATCCCCAGTCTCACCATAGACTTCCACATACCTTTCAGCTAACTTATTTACTATGTCTAGCCTTTCCGCCCCATTTTCCCCTAAGAAATTCCTTAAAGGCTTGGACATCTGCATTTTCATTTGATCCACCACCATCAACTCTCTCAGACTCTCATAATCCTCTTTGAAATTGGCCAATGCCATCCACTTCAACAGGTATGAGTTCAACCTCACACTATAGGCCGAGAACATCTCACCTGGTTCTCTCTTGGAAGTTCTGAACCTCCGCCTGTAAGCATGGGCTGTCATTTCGAATCTTTTCAACAGAGCCGATTTCAGGGTTGGATAATCATTTTCCATCCCTGGGGGAAGACGCGCATACACTTCGTACGCGGTGCCACGGAGTCCTTGTGAAAGCTTAAGATTCCAACGCTCAGGCTCTAAACCCATAGCTTTACACATTGCCTCGAACTTCTCTAAGAATTGATCTATCTTCTCTTGGTC
The DNA here is from genome assembly GCA_963921405.1 of Cepaea hortensis. Taxonomy (NCBI): domain Eukaryota; kingdom Metazoa; phylum Mollusca; class Gastropoda; order Stylommatophora; family Helicidae; genus Cepaea; species Cepaea hortensis. The sequence continues at coordinate 49,089,336 of OY992892.1, read as the reverse complement.
CGGTTCAAATGGTGGAAACGGCCATTTCATAGCATGGTAAGCTGGTCTGCTGGCTACTGATGAGCTAGGTAAAGCTACTCCACCTACTGCTCCCTCAGACTCACCAACCGATTTAGCCTCTACCTCAAGTTGCTTCATACGGAACTCATGTTCCATTTCCAACTTCCTAGCATCTAATTTCTTAGACTCTAGGTCAGCTGCCAGTTTTTGTGCTTGTTGGTCTGCCACCAACTTTTGCTCTTCAAGTGCTACCTTTCGAGCTTCAAGCTCAATTTCTGACCTTCTTCGCTCACTCTCTTCTGCTCTGAAGTCTCTCTCTACTTCCAGTACATAGGCTTTAAATTCCTCACCTTCCAATCCCATCTCAGTTGCAGATGCCCGCACCTTAGCTAAATCTAAAGTACGAGTAGCCATGCTTAGGGTAACTTAGTATCAGTATAGATATGCAATACCCAATCACAATGCTAACTGTACTCCAACCAACACTGTAACTATGTATAATATACTAACTTAACTAAATGTCTGTCCACGTCGAAGAGAAAGGTTTCAGTAGCCCTACTCGTCAAGTAGATAATAGGTATAGGACAGATGACACTATAACCTATTCCTACGAGATGTCAGAACAAAGAGAAGATCCCGGACGAGCCCCCACTCTTTCTTGTGACAAGACCGCCGGGGCTTGGACTGGTTTGCCACGATAGATACTATCCCCTGCCTTTGCTCCAACCACCTCAATAGCACTCTACATCTACCAGGCCCCACACAAGCCGGGACAGCTTAACCTTCCCTCCCTCACCTAGGGTTCCAAACCCCAAGGGGGCTCGGACCAGACACCAGTCATATCACTGCACAAAGTCATAGCTAAGAGAACAAAAATTTAATTCTGAACTACGTCAACCACAACACAGAGAAGGATGGCTGAAAGCCAGACAAGAAGAACTATGTACAAGATCAAAGACGCAGATGAGTATTCATCATGGAGGCGGACGATAGCTCGTGCGGTTGTCCAGTCGTGGTAGCGACTCACCCAGGCTCCTCCAGTGGACTGGAACTCCAAGGTCTGCTGCCTCTCCAAAGTTCCCTCTTCACCCAGAGAACCAAGCAAGGGCTGATCAAGCGCAGTACCACTGCCTGACTGACACTGCACTGATGAACAAGGATCCTTCCTTGCTGTTGTACTATTTCACTCGTCACACTCCTGATGAAGTCTGGGCCGACCCTAGAACATTAGCGGTCTCCCACTTGCAGAAAAAGTACATGTAGCGCCGTCTCAAAATACACAAGAGCCAGGTCACTCTTCTATCTCATCAGTGACCCACACACTGATATGTCACTTACATAATAAGCGGTTGCTCCACACGAACACACAATGTCACTGGTAAAGTCTATCAGGTGACTAAACACTTCACCTTAGTTCCATGTCCTTGGACAATAGATCTTCACACAGTCTTATGTACCTACCCTGATCCATGGGTAGTAATCACAACCTAGCATACACTGTCAACAGTTCATCACGTTGGCATGAGGTAGCTCCCTACCTTCACAAACATTGTCAACAGTTCATAACGTTGGCATGAGGTAACTCCCTACCTTCACAACCATTGTCACTCAGGTGTTTCCACCAATGTTGTAATCAATGTCCTAGTTCACTGGACCACATGTTGGCTTCATAAAGGTAACCAATGTAAAACCACTATGTAAGCATCAACTGATACATGGTGTCCCATAACCCAGCCGGGCCAGAAGCATATAACACAGGTCATGGCGACCGGTAACAATGATCACTCTGCACAACTTGAAAGGTCACTACCTTGCAATTACCAAGGTTTACACAGAGACTGAATGTCACCAGTGCTTCACTGGCTTGAATCACCAGACGTTTCAGTGTTGGATCCTCTCAGGATCGGATGACACTCGTCGGACTCTTGACGGAGGTCCTAACCTAGACCTACCGACTTATTCAGCACTCAGCTCCTTCCAACATTGATCTTGCAGAATCAGACAACCACTCCCAGTATGGCCTCAATCAACTTCTGGATAGGCCCTGGAATGAGTGGGCCCATAGAGCTCATGGTGCAGCTCTTGAATCTTCTACTGTATAGTAATAACAGATCCTGAAACACGGAGAGGTTGGTGTGAGTACTCAACTACAACAAAGACTACCAGCATCTCCACCCTGTCACCTGCCTCTCAGACATTCCTCATGTCTACCAACATGAGTATGAAATCATCACCTCATAGATCTACTTAGTCACTATAATATATAGGCATAATGATGGTAGAAAAAGCAATAGCACACCTGTTCAGTCAAGTAACACTTCTGGGCTACATATAACCCCTAGCACCAGAGTCGACTGTATGACTCTGTCAAGCATCCTTCGCCTGGTGCCAGTCCAATCCGGTTTCATCTCCCATCCTCAATCAACATATACACTTACTTTCCTTTCAGTGTAGGGATTACTGTATCGAGAAGGTGTCCAGCCGGACATCTCCTTCCTGACAGACTCATCAATTCATCAATCCCTTCACCCATGGACTGATGAATTACACGCATTAATAACTATATGTCCATAATGAATTATACTCCTGATAATTCATTACTATAGCATTAACTAAGGAGAACTCAGGACTTGTTACACTTAAATAACAAAATCATATCACAGCCATAGTGTCAGGTCTGGGATCCCTGCCCCAGATCCTGAGTTGCCCTTGTATTCACTGACTATCTTTCAGGTCAGTCATACCTGTGCCGGTCGAGCACAGCTGTGGTGGCCATCCACCACTACACTTTCCCACAGCTACTGTGGGTCTCGTGTACCTTGTCCCGTGACGACTTAAGTCACGTCATCCAAGACCGCCGGGGGTTGGACTGGGGCTTGGACTGGTTTGCCACGATAGATACTATCCCCTGCCTTTGCTCCAACCACCTCAATAGCACTCTACATCTACCAGGCCCCACACAAGCCGGGACAGCTTAACCTTCCCTCCCTCACCTAGGGTTCCAAACCCCAAGGGGGCTCGGACCAGACACCAGTCATATCACTGCACAAAGTCATAGCTAAGAGAACAAAAATTTAATTCTGAACTACGTCAACCACAACACAGAGAAGGATGGCTGAAAGCCAGACAAGAAGAACTATGTACAAGATCAAAGACGCAGATGAGTATTCATCATGGAGGCGGACGATAGCTCGTGCGGTTGTCCAGTCGTGGTAGCGACTCACCCAGGCTCCTCCAGTGGACTGGAACTCCAAGGTCTGCTGCCTCTCCAAAGTTCCCTCTTCACCCAGAGAACCAAGCAAGGGCTGATCAAGCGCAGTACCACTGCCTGACTGACACTGCACTGATGAACAAGGATCCTTCCTTGCTGTTGTACTATTTCACTCGTCACACTCCTGATGAAGTCTGGGCCGACCCTAGAACATTAGCGGTCTCCCACTTGCAGAAAAAGTACATGTAGCGCCGTCTCAAAATACACAAGAGCCAGGTCACTCTTCTATCTCATCAGTGACCCACACACTGATATGTCACTTACATAATAAGCGGTTGCTCCACACGAACACACAATGTCACTGGTAAAGTCTATCAGGTGACTAAACACTTCACCTTAGTTCCATGTCCTTGGACAATAGATCTTCACACAGTCTTATGTACCTACCCTGATCCATGGGTAGTAATCACAACCTAGCATACACTGTCAACAGTTCATCACGTTGGCATGAGGTAGCTCCCTACCTTCACAAACATTGTCAACAGTTCATAACGTTGGCATGAGGTAACTCCCTACCTTCACAACCATTGTCACTCAGGTGTTTCCACCAATGTTGTAATCAATGTCCTAGTTCACTGGACCACATGTTGGCTTCATAAAGGTAACCAATGTAAAACCACTATGTAAGCATCAACTGATACATGGTGTCCCATAACCCAGCCGGGCCAGAAGCATATAACACAGGTCATGGCGACCGGTAACAATGATCACTCTGCACAACTTGAAAGGTCACTACCTTGCAATTACCAAGGTTTACACAGAGACTGAATGTCACCAGTGCTTCACTGGCTTGAATCACCAGACGTTTCAGTGTTGGATCCTCTCAGGATCGGATGACACTCGTCGGACTCTTGACGGAGGTCCTAACCTAGACCTACCGACTTATTCAGCACTCAGCTCCTTCCAACATTGATCTTGCAGAATCAGACAACCACTCCCAGTATGGCCTCAATCAACTTCTGGATAGGCCCTGGAATGAGTGGGCCCATAGAGCTCATGGTGCAGCTCTTGAATCTTCTACTGTATAGTAATAACAGATCCTGAAACACGGAGAGGTTGGTGTGAGTACTCAACTACAACAAAGACTACCAGCATCTCCACCCTGTCACCTGCCTCTCAGACATTCCTCATGTCTACCAACATGAGTATGAAATCATCACCTCATAGATCTACTTAGTCACTATAATATATAGGCATAATGATGGTAGAAAAAGCAATAGCACACCTGTTCAGTCAAGTAACACTTCTGGGCTACATATAACCCCTAGCACCAGAGTCGACTGTATGACTCTGTCAAGCATCCTTCGCCTGGTGCCAGTCCAATCCGGTTTCATCTCCCATCCTCAATCAACATATACACTTACTTTCCTTTCAGTGTAGGGATTACTGTATCGAGAAGGTGTCCAGCCGGACATCTCCTTCCTGACAGACTCATCAATTCATCAATCCCTTCACCCATGGACTGATGAATTACACGCATTAATAACTATATGTCCATAATGAATTATACTCCTGATAATTCATTACTATAGCATTAACTAAGGAGAACTCAGGACTTGTTACACTTAAATAACAAAATCATATCACAGCCATAGTGTCAGGTCTGGGATCCCTGCCCCAGATCCTGAGTTGCCCTTGTATTCACTGACTATCTTTCAGGTCAGTCATACCTGTGCCGGTCGAGCACAGCTGTGGTGGCCATCCACCACTACACTTTCCCACAGCTACTGTGGGTCTCGTGTACCTTGTCCCGTGACGACTTAAGTCACGTCATCCAATGTAGCAAACCTCCAGACTCCACTACCAAACTCTGGCTCCACCTTTTTTTTTTGGGGGGGGGGGGGGGGGTTATGCCCCTCCCAACTACTACCTCACGGCAGTACTCCAAATACTCCATGAACCGAGTCCGGGTTCCAGAAGAGTAGAATATTAGAGACAGAAACGGTTAGGTTCAAACCTCGATCTATCTAGACACCTCGGCCTCGAATTAGGGAGCGCCGCATCACCCTCGATCGGGTATGTTCATCCATCGGACATGCACGATGGCATTGGGTTGGACCTATTACTGATCGGGTTGGGGGTACCGGCCTACCTCCCGCTGCCTAGACAAACGTAAGATGGAACACGCACGGTCATCCTAGCGGACGGACATGACAACAAGCAGTAACAAGAGTATCCTTAATACTTCTTATCAATTGTTATCCTACCGATGCAACGCCATTCGGCTTACGCGGAATAACACTGCTATCTGCACACAGCAAATACACCACTGCTGATTTCACCTTGATTCCTCGAAAAATCACCCTCATTGATAGAACAAGTACGTTACCATTCTAATGTCACGAAGCACATTACACATTTCTAATAATAAGCTATACCTTATCATTTACAGCGTCTAGCATGTTGATGTCATGACGGACAAACTGTCGCCTTGCCTGCGTAATGAATAAACCAAACCCGTAACTGCTACACACTGTAAAGCACATCGTTCGGCCTATTTTATTTACACATCACTCGCTGTGGAATACGGCTTGTTCCGTCAGGTAACACATTACATTGCTGATCGATAAAGCCTACTTAAAAATGCAAACCGCCAACTGTAACGGATAACGCTACGCGACAACTCAATTTTACGACGGCAATTAATTCATTCCGGGAATCAGCACGGCATTACGACAACAATTAACTCATAGAATAAGTACTCAACTAACCTGTGATTGAAGAATCACAACCTTGACTGTAGATGTCCGCACTGGCCGCGAATATTGACATCAAAATTACAACAGCCTGTTGGCTGCGATCTGTCTACGCTGAGGTTTGGTGGGCGACTGCTCACGACAAAGTCAGTGAGCCTTCCACTCGCCTACACGGGCCGCGTGACTTTCATGATTCATGAAGAAAACCAGAGTCACGATAAGTTCCACCAACCCGTGCTGCATGTAGCACTCGTGAACTTAGAGATCTCTACCACGTACGCACTTGAGGGAACATTCTAGATTTTCTATAAATAACTAGAATAGCTCCGCCCCGCACTACTTTTTGATGGGGAATCCCCTATTAATTGATATTAATTCAAGGGAGACCAACGCATCGCACTCCCTTCAAAGGGATATTATGCAGAGATCTGCCGATCTTTATCCGTTTCGTCACACTGTCGGTGGGTGGGTGGTCGGGCCGGCAGGCAGGCAGATAGATAGATAAATAGATAGATAGATAGATAGATAGATAGATAGATAGATAGATAGATATATAGATAGATAGATAGATAGATAGATAGATATCGGTAGGTCGGTCGGTTAATGGGTGGGTGGGCCGGCAGGCAGGCAGACAGACAGACAGATAGATTAGATAGATAGGACAGACAGATAGATTAGATAGATAGGACAGACAGATAGATTAGATTAGATTAGATAGATAGATAGATAGATAGATAGATAGATAGATAGATAGATATCGGTAGGTCGGTCGGTCGGTCGGTTGGTGGGTGGGTGGGCCGGCAGGCAGGCAGTCAGGCAGACAGACAGACAGATAGATTAGATAGATAGATAAATAGATAGATAGATAGATAGATAGATAGATAGATAGATAGATGGATAGATGGATAGATAGATAGATAGATATCTGTCGGTCGGTCGGTCGGTATGTGGGTGGGTGGGCCGGCAGGCAGGCAGAGAGACAGACAGACATACAGACAGACATACAGACAGACAGACAGACAGACAGATAGATATATAGATAGATTGATTGCTAGATAGATAGATAGATAGATAGATAGATAGATAGATAGATAGATAGATAGATAGATAGATATCGGTACGTCGGTCGGTTGGTCGGTGGGTGGGTGGGCCGGCAGGCTGGCAGACAGACAGACAGACAGACAGACAGACAGACAGATAGATAGATAGATATATTAGATAGATAGATAGATAGATAGATAGATAGATAGATAGATAGATAGATATCTGTCGGTCGGTCGGTCGGTCGGTATGTGGGTGGGTGCGCCGGCAGGCAGGCAGACAGACAGACATATAGATTAGATAGATTAGATAGATAGATAGATAGATAGATAGATAGATAGATAGATAGATAGATAGATAGATAGATAGACAGACAGATAGATAGATAGATAGATAGATATCTGTCGGTCGGTCGGTCGGTATGTGGGTGGGTGGGCCGGCAGGCAGGCAGGCAGACAGACAGACAGATAGATTAGATAGATTAGATAGATTAGATAGATAGATAGATAGATAGATAGATAGATAGAGATAGATAGATAGATATCGGTACGTCGGTCGGTTGGTCGGTGGGTGGGTGGGCCGGCAGGCAGGCAGGCAGACAGGCAGACAGACAGACAGACAGATAGATAGATAGATATATTAGATAGATAGATAGATAGATAGATAGATAGATAGATAGATAGATATCTGTCGGTCGGTCGGTCGGTCGGTATGTGGGTGGGTGCGCCGGCAGGCAGGCAGACAGACAGACATATAGATTAGATAGATTAGATAGATAGATAGATAGATAGATAGATAGATAGATAGATAGATAGATAGATAGATAGATATCGGTACGTCGGTCGATCGGTCGGTGGGTGGGTGGGTGGGCCGGCAGGCAGACAGGCAGACAGACAGACAGACAGACAGATAGATAGATAGATAGATAGATAGATAGATAGATAGATAGATAGATAGATAGATAGATAGATAGAAAGATAGATAGATAGATAGATAGATATCGGTAGGTCGGTCGGTCTGTCGGTGGGTGGGTGGTCGGGCTGGCAGGCAGGCAGATAGATAGATAGATAGATAGATAGAATAGATAGATAGATAGATAGATAGATAGATAGATAGATAGATATCGGTGGGTCGGTGGGTAGGTGGATGGGTCAGCCGACCGGCAGACATTCAGACAGACAGACATTCAGACAGACATTCAGACAGACAGACAGACAGACAGACAGACAGACAGACAGACAGCCAGATAGATAGATAGATAGATAGATTGATTGATTGATTGATTGATTTCCACCAGAAACCGGGCCTTGTCAGCTAGTTTATTTATATAATCACGTTTCATGAAAGAACCCACATTTGGAGACGCCTCTGAATCTTCGCGCTGTTTGTTTGAAAACGAAAGTCACGTGAAAATTTTGAATAATTTGGGTCGAATCTTGGGGAAGCTGTAAAACTGTTAAAATCATGGTCGTAATCTTTAAGTCATAATTAATATACCGTATATAAGCTAACTTTAAAATCTGCTGTAAAATCTCCAGAACAAAAATTGTTTTGTTGGGTGGACATAATGATAACGTTATATACTAAATCTCATCATTTTATCTCAGCCCGTTACTGAGATATTGAATTTTATATTGAGGCAACCAAAAAAAAAACACACTATAGTGTCTGGTTGGATGTGTTTCTGTCGTGACATTCCTTTCCATAAGTAATTTAAACAAAGGGAAATCTGGGTAATCTGAACACACCTATCAGCACTGTTTTAAAAGATGTTTGGGGATGTGAACATCATCATCATCGTCATCATCACTACACTAGCATCACGCAGCAGGTTGCTTGTAGAACGTCCCTCTTCCCAAAGCTCGTTGAGCAGATTCTCATTCATTTTTAACATCATTACGCAAGTGTGCAGTCACTTGTGAAGCAAACAGGACTGCAAGAGCCGTGAAGAAAAGGCTGGACAGAAAAACCACTGCAGGAGATCCTCCTCCTTGAACGTCAATCATTTTTTGCCCACATTGTCAAAGAACATTTCGAGCCAAAATAGGTCTTATCAGCCATCTTAGAACTCACGGCTCTATACTTTCAACCCCCACTGGATGAAATGAATAGTTATCTTCATACTTGATGGACAAACAACATTGATTAGAAATGTGCCCTATCTCAGATATTTCCCTGTCCGGGGAGTCTTTTTTAAAGTCCTGTTTCCGTAGTCGTCACAATGAGCCTCTGCCTCGTTGTCCAGGAACCGTGCTTTCCATTTGTGTTGTTTCTAAACCCTTGTGACATTTCGTATGGTCAAAGAATGTTACTTTCCAAGACATGTGAATGTTTATGGGCTGGTTGTCTTTGATGTTAACATCTTGAATAATGTTAGTGTCTGTCTGTCTGTCTGTCTGTCTGTCCGTCCGTCCGTCCGTCCGTCCGTCCGTCTGTCTGTCTGTCTGTCTGTCTGTCCGTCTGTCTGTCAGTGTAGGTAAGTAGGTAGATAGGCAGGCAGGCAGGTATGTGTGTGTGCGCGCGCGCGTGTGTGTGTGTGTGTGTGTGTGTGTGTGTGTGTGTTTCTTAACTTTACTTAGCAGCGAAGCCTCTCATGCTCACCTAAAATCATCTGCTGTATTCTTTGTCTTCTCTGTCATTTTGACAGAAGTTCCAGTAATTTCTACCTCTGTCGAAGTCTATCTCTTACACCCTCGAATCTCTCAATTTCTCACAGATTTCTCCAGACCCTGTCGTATCAATATGTAAGCACAACAATGACGCTTGTTTTGTCCTGATATGGTTGATGGAGTGTCTTAGCGGAGTCATCTCTTGCAGTACTTACATATCTGTCTTCTTAGCAGACCATTCTTAACATTTAGCACAGAAACCGCATCTGTGTGGTATCGATTTTCTGTCTTTTCTGTTCAGTTTTCATGATTCATAGACATATAGGAGCATTATTTGTTTTCGCACATCCTTTACGTGACATTTCAGTCAATACCATCATCTTTCAGCTGCTGTTGATGTCTTGGCGAGATTACACTCAGTAGTTTGCCATTGCTTTCTGAAAGACCCGCTCACATATTCCCGTAAGTAACCAACGCGACGCGGCCGCGATCTTGCGCAGCTGTGTTACTCACGTGAATATACGGGATTACGGAGAAAGTGGTTAAACTCTTCGCCAGGGAGACCGGCATATAGGAGAATGGACAACATAATTATAGTGTGACATAATGTTCTGTCTGTCTCTCCTCTCCTCCCCTTTCTCTCCACACACACACACGCGCACGCACGCACGCACGCACGCGAACGCGCACACACACACGCGCACGCACGCACACACGCGAACGCGCACACACACTCACACATGTATAAACCTCAGTTTATGTTGCCTTCGGTTATCGTCGTTTCGATTTTCGTCGATTATTCCGCGAAAAATTGTCTCGGTTTTCGTCGATTCCCTCGGATTTCGTCGGCGTGCCAACATGACCTTGCTACTAATTTTGCAAAAACAAAGGGACCCACGAGTTCTTATGCTCAATTTGGTGTTGCTTTTCGTTGTGTGAGCATAAGAGAGCGAATAAAGATTGATGAAATCGGCCGCATGTACGGGAGTTCGCCAACCACGATAAGTTATATTGTGGCGGAAATAGTAAGAATAAAGGAGGCTAATGTAGTGAAAGGCATGCATGTGCTAACGAAACATCTGTATATATTAGGAGCTTTCATTTGAAATCCATTCGTGCCGCACAGTGCGTAATTGCGTACGTTGAACATGATCATGTCATAGTCATGTGATAAGTACTAACCAATGTATAAAAGAGCAAGTGCTTATCGTCCCATGATGCATAGGTTCTGTTTCTGACCGTTGTGAAAATGGCCGGGTTGATCCAAAATCTGTGAAAAGAAGCTCAAAGACGGTGATTCAGTTTCTTTCATTTAAAGGATGTCGACCAGTGGATATTCATCGAAGAATGCAGGCAGCATACGGTAACAAATGTGTGTCAAAGACGACAGTGACAGACTGGACACGAATGTTTCGAATGTTTCGGAAAGAACGTCAGTTCACGACAGATCTTCGACGGCCTGGTCAGGCACATATTGTTGCATCAGAAAAAAACCATCACCAAAATTGATGCAGCAGTACAGATGAACCGTTGTCGAAGCATACGTTCGCTAGCGAAAGAACTTGATGTGTCAATTGGGACAATTCAAAAGGTCGTTCGCAAGAAACTGCAATATTAGCAAGTGTTCACAGTGGGTACCACGGATGTTGACCGACCACCAAAAAGAGGAACGTATGGGATGGTGTTTGAACCCCTTGCTGCGTTACAGAGTGCAGGGTGATGCATTTCTCTTCCGCATAGTGGCAGGCGATGAATCATGGTGTCACCACTTTGAGCCAAGCAGCAAAAGAGAGAGAGCATGCAATGGAAGCATGCTGGATCCCCAAAAGCCAAAAAATTCAAGTTACAGGTTTCCGCTGGTAAGGTTATGGTATGCTGAGCGCATTGTTTGACCATGAAGGGCTATTGTTGGCCGACTTTAAAGAACCTGGTGTCAACTCTACCCACTACTTGCAAACACTAGACAAGCTGCAAAAAGAAGTCAAGAATAAACGACCCGGCATGCTATCTCGCGGTGTGATTTTGTTGCATGATAATGCTTGTCCGCATGTCGCAAAGATTGTGCAGGAAGCATTAGCAGGGAAGACGTGGGAAATTCTGCAACATCCAGCCTATAGTTCTGATTTGTCACCATGCGATTTTCACTTGTTCGCACCTCTTTAAAAAAAAAAACTCTCAAGGGGCAACGATTTCACACAGATGCATAACGCAGTAAACACTTGGTTCAGTGAGCAACCACAATCCTTTTTTGCGGACGGCATTCGCCGCCTACAAAAGCAATGGGATGCTTGCCTGAATGCCTATGGCGACTTCTTCTGACCAACCCATGGTGCATAATTCATTCAAAATGAATGCTTTGTTTAATTCTACCACACCTGTTAATGTTTTTTTTCATGCTTTTGTAATAAAGCCATTGGAACGGGTTTCAAATGAACGCCCTATATATATATATATATATATATATATATATATATATATATATATATATATATATATATATATATATATATATATATTTCCCCCCCCCCGCCCCCCGCATTTCCATCCTGTTTCAGGATATTGCTGTCAACATCAGCATCTTTCAGCTGTATGTTGATACCTAGGCTAGATTAAGCTCATCAGCACGCCACGACTTTCTGAGCGACCGGCTCCATACTCTCATAAGTCACTGGCGCGACTCGAACCACTTCTGATTCACGTGCGCTCACGTCAACCACGAGAGTATTCGGAGTTACGGAGAAAGCTGCTAACCTGTCGACCAGTGTCCTGTTCTTCCCCGAGAGGAGAGTGGGAATCAACAAGTACATCTTCAACTTATTATCTGTTGGGATTATTGCCTGACTTTAGTCTACCCTCCTCTCTTCTGTCTTCCCTTCCATATATCTAGTGGTTTCACTCTCTCTCTCTCTTATTCTCTCAACACATACTCCGACAACAGTTTCTTTCAACAATAAACAAAAGATTTATTAATAAAACTATGTCTGGTGTATGTATTGATTTTGTAAGTGTAGTTGATAGGGTGTTCTATGGTTGGTGTTAGAAAGAACTCTGCATGTCTATCAGCGGTGTGGCTTCTCGCCCAGTCATTCTTCAAGATCACAGGACAGCACATCAAACAGGACAGAGCTCACCCGGGATTATCCGTATGCTTGAATCTGATGGTAAATCCGTTATTGAATGAAACAAAAACTGTTCACCACTGAGTCACTGTACCGTAATAAAAGTCCCGTAAGTTTATGACTGCGCTCGAGTCTGTTTCATGACGGTGCATATCCAACATCGAAAAAACCACCACCTCGTTACAGTTATTCCTATTGTCTATAGATTAATATCAATGTCTCTAATTGTCTATTCTTTCTTCTTTGTTTACTCAAGGGTATTCCTCTTCATCTCTTCTCTTTCAGGGCCTTAGAGTTATGTTCGTTTGAGCATACAGTGTTCTGTATTTATTTTAACTTATTTCTTTCTTCATCGTAAATCTGTTCATATTCTGTTTTGTTCCGTGTAAGTACTTTGTTTGCTCAAGTGTATTCCTCTTCATCTCTTCTCTGCTTTCACTAGGAGAGTGGAACCTGGAAAAGTATAACAAATCCAGTGATAAGCGTCCGCCCCTTTCTACTACTTATGCAAGTGTCCTTCTCCAGCCATAATGATAAGGCTTCCAAAGTACATCCGCATAAGACATATGAATTCACCAAAGTCTAAACTATCCATAAATAGAAAGAAATGGTAATTGCTATTCACACACATCTATATCCCTATGCTAAACTATACCTAATATCTTTATACCTTATTTAGGCATCTATGTTCTTGGAATTGAAAAAACACTTAGCGAATAACACACTATTATCCCCTCTTTCCATCATTAGGGACGTGTATTTCTATTCCCACTCAAGAACATATCTCCTTCAGGTCAGTTTGGAACACACACTAAACTTACACAAAGAATTGACCCTCTTTATATCGGTCATCTCTGCCGCATAGTCCTTGACCTTGCTCGACATCTCAAGTCCCTACTTCATTATCCCCTTTTAGTGGAAAATTACAGAACTGGAACTTTTCCGTCATTCATTCACCCAGACCGCAATATGCTGTCCAATAATGTTGTCTGCCTTTGTTGCAAACCAATTTTTCCACGCGACCGATTTACCTGGCTGTCGGTGGGCACTTCCGTGTCTTGACCTATAAACACTTTCGCCTGGTCACTTCGTTGTTTTTAACTCGGGAATTAACCGTTCGCCTGCCTGATTTGTTAACCCTTCTTCTGCCTGGTTAGTCGGTGTATGCAGTCGTCCATCTGGGAATCATTAACTCTTCAGTATTTCACGACATAGGCCCCCTCTTAAGAGATTAGACCGCGTCGAATCTTTCTCACTGTAGGTTTGATTCCCATGATCCACAACCCTAGTCTTCTTCCTCCGGAGCTGGATGTCTGGATAAGAAATCTGCTCCTACATTCTCCTTTCCCGGGATGTATTCCACTGTGAAGTGGTATGGTTGCAGCAACAGTGACCATCTCATCAACCTGGCATTGAGTTTCTGTGATGTAGCTAGGAACATCAGGGGTTGATGATCTGACTGGACCGTGAACTGTACTCCGTACAAGTATGGTTGAAATTTTTGTACAGCCCATACGAGTGACAAGCACTCTCTTTCAACAGTTGAATAATTTTTCTCTGCCGGTAGGAGTTTCTTACTGGCATAAGCTACAGGTTTCAAAACTGAAGCATCGTCTATTCCTTCTTGTAATAAGGCTGCTCCAATGCCGATCCCACTTGCATCTGTTCTTAGCACAAATGGCTTTGTGAGGTCTGGGAGTTGTAAAACTGGCTTGTTCACCAACGCCTCCTTTAATTGACTGTAGGCCTCCTCACATTCCGGCATCCATATAACTGTATCTGGAAGTCCCTTTTTTAAGGTCTCTGTTAATGGATTTCCCAGTTCGGTAAAATGAGGAATGAACTTTTGATAAAATCCACACAATGATAGGAAGGATCTTATATCTTTCTTGGTTTTAGGCCTCGAAGCTCGTCTGACTTTTTCCAGGTTCTTCGCCTCCGGGACAATTTTCCCGGGAGTGATGGTGTGACCTAGAAATTCCAGAGTTTGGTAACCAATCATGCACTTGGTTGGTCGCGCAGTAAGCCCGGCTTCCCGGAGCCTATCGAAAACTCTCTCTAAGGATCCCAAATGGTCATCTAATCTGTCACTGGCAATCAGTATATCGTCCATGAATGAGATAATGGCCGGGTCACGTAGAGGATCCAACAACGCTCTCATCATGCGAGTAAACACACTAGGCGCATTACTGAGTCCAAAAGGCATGACATTGAACTCATAGTGTCCAGTAGGTGTACTGAAAGCCAGCAGATGTCGAACTTCTGGTTTGACCGGGATCTGATAATAACCCCTACTCAGATCTACTTTAGAGAAGTACTTGGCCTTATGGAGCCTGGCGAACAACTGGGTTGGATTAGGCAACGGTTCCACTTGGAACTGGGTATGACTATTCAAAAGTCTATAGTCAATACACAACCGGTGTTCTCCACTCGGTTTGCGTAACAACACCACTCCAGCATTATATGGGGATGTGGATGGTGCAATCACCTCATCTTCCAACAGTTTCTGTATCTCCTCCTCCAAAGCCTTCTCTTTAGCAAAGGGCACTGGGTAGATTTTTTGGCGAACCGGATCCTGCGTAGTTAAGGTCATCTCGAACTCAACCAGCTCCGTCCGTCCTGGTTTATCCGTCAGGATTTTCTTATGGGATTTGAGAACCTGGCCAATCTTTTCCCTCTCTTGGAGAGTCAGATCCGGGTTCACCTGTACTTCCCGATAAGTTTCCTGGTTTATTAGAGGATACTCCCTCCCCTCATCTGGTCCGGTTTCAGTCTCCACTGCTACCGCCATTGCCATGAGATGGGCTGCTCCTTCCCGGGTTCTTTCTTCATATTTTCTCAAGAGATTAATATGAAAAATCTTCGACTTTCCCCGGATCCGTATTTGATAGTTGGTTCTGGATACCATCCTTTCCACGGGAAATGGTCCTTGCCAGCCTATCTCCAGTTTGTTGTTTCCAGTTGGGAGTAACAACAAAACTTTGTCTCCCACTTCAAGAGCTCTGTCTCTAGACCTACGGTTATAGTACTCCGCATGTCTCTTTCTGGCCTTTCTCAAGTTTCGAGTGGCCAGAGCCCAACCCGTGTGAAGTTTTTCCTTCAGTTCCTCCACGTATTTGTACGAGGAAATCACCTCTTCTGAAGTTTCTTCCTCCGTCCAACTCCTCAATAAAGCTTCCAATGGTCCCTTGATTGGTCGACCAAACAGCAGAGTTGCTGGCGGTACTCCTGTTGAGCCATGTGGCACTTCCCTATAAGCAAAAAGGGCTGCCGGGATGTATTCATCCCACCTATCAGGTTTTTCCTGGGCCAATTTCCTGAGCATTGTCATCAACGTGCCGTTGAAACGCTCTACTTGTCCATTAGCTTGTGGGTGGTAAGGACTGGTATGTATATGGTTGGAGTGGAACACCCCAAATACCTCCTCCATTAGTTTCCCACAAAACTGTGACCCATTATCCGTCAGAATCTGATTAGGGAAACCTAATCTGGTAAAAGCCTCCATCAATGCATCAGCCACTCTTTTCGAGTCAATGGTTGACAATGGTATGGCTTCACTCCACATTGAACAGCAATCCACCATGGTGAGGATATACATGTTCCTCTTCTTTGTCCTAGGAAGAGGACCCACGATATCGATGGCTACCCTCTCGAAAGGAGAGTTCATGATGGGCATCTCACCCAACACCACCGGTGCTGTCCAGTGTTTCGGTGCCACCCGCTGGCACTCTGGGCAGGACTTTACATATCGACTCACATCTCCCGTCAATCCTGGCCAATAATAATGACAGGAAATCCGCTGCATGGTGGCGGCGATACCCATGTGTCCACTGAACGAAATGGTATGCCCCATCTGAAGAATTTGGGAACGGTAGGCCTTCGGGACTACCAATTGACCGTGTAAGTTGTCTCCCCTTCCGGCTCTCCGGTAGAGTAGCCGATTCTTCATGTAGTACTGTCCGCGTTTGGGTGGAACAGCACTCTTCTGCAACTTCTTATAGCAAGGACGTAAGTTATCATCCTCACTCTGGGCCGTTCGTAACTCCCCTGGCATTGGGTTTGAAATCCTTGCCTCTGCCTGATCCGTTTCCTTCTGAGAGCGTGTCTGCATAGCTCCCATGTGAATTGGTTCCTTTGGCATTCCCAGAAAGACATACCGGCAACCGAGGATGACTGGAAATATGGGATCAACCAATACAGCGGCCTTGATTGTGCCGGTGACGTATCTTGACCGAATCTCAACTTGAGCAATGGGTAACTTCATGGCCACAGCACTCTTAGTCGCAGGCTGTATCTCCATGGTCTCCCCTGTGAGTTGTTCGGGGGATACTAGATCCGCCGAAATCACCGCTTCCCCATCCAGTCCAGTATCGTATAAACATTGGACTGGTTGTCCATTCACCTCAATCAATTCCACTACCGAGGGTCTCCCTTGGTCCGGAATGTCTTCCCCCTCCTCGACTTTTCCCTGGGATTCCTCGATGGGTTCATCGAGGCGCGTTTCGAAGGGACCGTCATTTGCCTTGCCTCGGCATTCTGCCGTCGTATGGTCTTTCGACCTGCAGTGTGTGCACCATGTTCCCTTCCTAGGTTTCCGTGTGTCCTTTTTGTTCCTTTCTCCTTCGCCGACCTCAGCCTTGTCTGTGATCACCTTCTTATGATTCACTTGGCATGCCGCGAAGTAAGGGTTTTTCGGTTTCAATCTGCAGTCTTTTGTGTTGTGAGAGGCCGCCTTGCAAACCGAGCACCACTTCTCCGACCACGGTCGTTTTGCGGGAGAATTCAAGGTGTTCTTGGTTCCTTCCTTCACCTTCTCGGAACTCTCCGTTGACGTCTTTTTATAAGGTTCCACTTTGGTTTCTTTTCCGTTCGTCGATTTCTTTCGGTCTTGTTTTTCCTGACCTTTGGTTTGTGTACTTAGTTCCAACTCTTTCAAGCGGTATTCATGTTCCATTTCCAGTTTCTTGGTCTCCTGGTCCATTTTCCTGGCCTCTTGTTCCATTTCCAGTCGCTTGGTCTCCTGGTCCATTTTCTTGGCCTCTTGTTCCATTTCCAGTCGCTTGGTCTCCTGGTCCATTTTCTTGGCCTCTTGTTCCATTTCCAGTCGCTTGGTCTCCACCTCTATTCTTCTCACTTCCAACTCGGCCTTCCGCTCTTCTCGTTCCGCTTGACGAATCTCTCGCTCTCTTTCCTGGATATAATCAGTTAAGTCTGAACCAGCCAACCCAATTTCCTCTCCGTTGGCCCTAAGTTCTGCTGTAGTTAGTTTGGGGGTGGCCATAGTTAAAGCAGGTAAGTCAGCACGTTGAGTAAAGACACCTCAAGGCAGTAAAGAGTACTCACTATACAATTATGTTCCTACCTAGAACCTATATCATTTATCTATGTCATTTAAATATTATTAATCTACAACCCCACACAGTACATCACAACCACTCTCTCATCCACAAGAGGAGATATAGGATAAAGACTTATGTAGACGTGTGACCGTGTGACTAGGTATGTAATGTGTCTTACCACCTATCCACATTCACTCTGTCTGGAACTTTCTCACTGTAAAGTCACCAGCATTAATGAACTGTTTCTACCATAAATGTAATGGCACCATATATCCAATGGACGTCCTTCCATTAAAAGTCATCAATATATACTTCTTTTTATTCTAATCAGTATGTCCCAACATGTAGGTACCCCTCTATGCATATGCCCTGTTATGCCCAGGTCATATGGGTATTTTTCCTACCCCGCTGCTCCACCAATTATGTCCTGTTCTTCCCCGAGAGGAGAGTGGGAATCAACAAGTACATCTTCAACTTATTATCTGTTGGGATTATTGCCTGACTTTAGTCTACCCTCCTCTCTTCTGTCTTCCCTTCCATATATATAGTGGTTTCACTCTCTCTCTCTCTTATTCTCTCAACACATACTCCGACAACAGTTTCTTTCAACAATAAACAAAAGATTTATTAATAAAACTATGTCTGGTGTATGTATTGATTTTGTAAGTGTAGTTGATAGGGTGTTCTATGGTTGGTGTTAGAAAGAACTCTGCATGTCTATCAGCGGTGTGGCTTCTCGCCCAGTCATTCTTCAAGATCACAGGACAGCACATCAAACAGGACAGAGCTCACCCGGGATTATCCGTATGCTTGAATCTGATGGTAAATCCGTTATTGAATGAAACAAAAACTGTTCACCACTGAGTCACTGTACCGTAATAAAAGTCCCGTAAGTTTATGACTGCGCTCGAGTCTGTTTCATGACGGTGCATATCCAACATCGAAAAAACCACCACCTCGTTACAGTTATTCCTATTGTCTATAGATTAATATCAATGTCTCTAATTGTCTATTCTTTCTTCTTTGTTTACTCAAGGGTATTCCTCTTCATCTCTTCTCTTTCAGGGCCTTAGAGTTATGTTCGTTTGAGCATACAGTGTTCTGTATTTATTTTAACTTATTTCTTTCTTCATCGTAAATCTGTTCATATTCTGTTTTGTTCCGTGTAAGTACTTTGTTTGCTCAAGTGTATTCCTCTTCATCTCTTCTCTGCTTTCACTAGGAGAGTGGAACCTGGAAAAGTATAACAAATCCAGTGATAAGCGTCCGCCCCTTTCTACTACTTATGCAAGTGTCCTTCTCCAGCCATAATGATAAGGCTTCCGAAGTACATCCGCATAAGACATATGAATTCACCAAAGTCTAAACTATCCATAAATAGAAAGAAATGGTAATTGCTATTCACACACATCTATATCCCTATGCTAAACTATACCTAATATCTTTATACCTTATTTAGGCATCTATGTTCTTGGAATTGAAAAAACACTTAGCGAATAACACACTATTATCCCCTCTTTCCATCATTAGGGACGTGTATTTCTATTCCCACTCAAGAACATATCTCCTTCAGGTCAGTTTGGAACACACACTAAACTTACACAAAGAATTGACCCTCTTTATATCGGTCATCTCTGCCGCATAGTCCTTGACCTTGCTCGACATCTCAAGTCCCTACTTCATTATCCCCTTTTAGTGGAAAATTACAGAACTGGAACTTTTCCGTCATTCATTCACCCAGACCGCAATATGCTGTCCAATAATGTTGTCTGCCTTTGTTGCAAACCAATTTTTCCACGCGACCGATTTACCTGGCTGTCGGTGGGCACTTCCGTGTCTTGACCTATAAACACTTTCGCCTGGTCACTTCGTTGTTTTTAACTCGGGAATTAACCGTTCGCCTGCCTGATTTGTTAACCCTTCTTCTGCCTGGTTAGTCGGTGTATGCAGTCGTCCATCTGGGAATCATTAACTCTTCAGTATTTCACGACAACCAGGGAGACCGGCATACATACATACATATACATATATATATATATATTCATTCAGTAGCATGTCCTTTCCAGAACCTCGCTCAAATAACAACCTTCCGGAAAACCTCTCGATCATAAGCAAGATGTCCCGCGTCCGATACACCAATCTGGACATCATCCGCCACATCCTGCATCCATCTTCTCTTTGGCCTTCCTTTTCCTCTCTTCCCAGGCTTATACACCTCCATGTTTGTTCTCTCCAAACTTTCGTGACGTTTCAAGTGGCCAAAATATTTCAAGTTTCTTTGTTTTATCGTCTTTAATAGCGAACCTGCTTCAATATTCAGCTTTTGAAGTATGGTTGCATTTGTTCTTTTCTTTACCCAGGATATTCTTAGAACTCGTCTATAACATTTATATTCAAAGGCATTTATGCGCTGTTCAGCTTGTTTAGTAAGTGTCCAGGTCTCACAGACGTATGTTGCAATGGGAAAGATGCATGCTCTTAAAAATCTAATTTATGTAGTTTGGTCTGTCCCACTCCATAATTTATTCAGTTGTTTTAGTCTTTGAAGAGCAATTGATAGTCGTCGTTTAATTTCTTTCATTGTGTCACCGTTGTTGGAAATCAATGACCCAAGATATTCAAAATTGTCCACCACCTCCAATTTTTCTCATTAACATATATTTCTTTCTCCATGGTAGTTTTATCTGTATGCATTATCTTTGTTTTTGCTATGTTAAGATACAAGTTGTGATTTTCACTATTCAATTTGGGTTAAGGCTATTAGGTTTTCTATACAATTCTGTGTTGTGGATAGCAATACTGTATCATCAGCATACCGAATCTCTGGTATGTCATGACCACCGATATTTAGGGCATCATATAGCTCCCTGTTTATATCATCTCTTACATTTCTCATTATATTTTCGGCGTACAGGTTAAACAAATAGGGGGACAGCACACATCCCTGACAGAAACCTTGCTTGATGTCAAACCAGTCTGATGTCTCGCCATCTATTCTAACCGCTGCTTGTTGGTCTAGACTCTAGATAGAGCATTCTTATGAGTTGTATTACATGTGATGGAAAGCCCATATTCCTCATGATCTCCCAAAGTTTCTGATGTTGTACACAGTCAAATGCCGTTTAATAATCCACAAACCATGAGAATAGGTTTACATTAAATACTTTGCACTTCTCTATTATTATACGCATGTTGAGAATGTGATCTCTTGTTCCTCTTCCTTGTCTAAATCCAGCTTGAACCACGTTAATTTCTTCTTCCATTTCCGTACGAAGTCTTCCCATTATATATATGGGTGCAGCAGTACTATAGTATCTAGACGTTCGCCTTGCGGCTCAATGGTTATGAGTCATAATCTGCACCGGCGTGCATTTTTTTTTTTACATTGACCTGCGCATCCAGATCTACCCAGCTTAAAATGTGTACCTGGAAATGTCTTGTGAAGTAAAAGCGATCGGCCTTGTAGTGACCACATCGCCCACAAACATTGATGCACTTATCCCATCGTTTTATCAGTCCTCCCAAACCGGATGCATAGAATTGCGTGCTCTGTTTTCTAAACCACGTTTTCACTTCACATTCAACTTCGGCGTCATTCGCGAAATGTCTCCCGCCAAGGTGGGTTTTCAGTGGAACAAAAAGGTGAAAATCGCTAGGGGTTAAGTCGGGGCTGTAAGGTGGATGTTCCAGAAGTTGGTTAATATTTTCTTGAGTTAATCGAGCCGTATGTGGTCTGGCATTGTCACGAAGAAGCAACACTCCTCTAGTCAGCAGTCCTGGACGTTTTCTTCGAATTGCATCATGAAGCATCGATAGAACTTCACAATACGATTCAGAATTCACATTGTCACCTTTTTTCTTGAAATTTGTTAAAAGCACCCCTTGACAATCCCATAATACTGTCAGCATAACCTTCCCTACTGACGGCATAACCTTGAATTTTTGGCCACAAGGCGAAGAAGGAAGTTTCCATTGCATTGAAGCACGTTTTGATTCGGGCTGTTAGTGATGCACCCATGATTCGTCCCCAGTAACAATCCTGTTCAGCATGTCTTCTCCTTCATCTTCGTATCGACAGATATGATGCAAGGACAGGCCAAATCGGTTCATTTTGTGCTCCTCCTTCAATTGTCTGGGTACCCACCTTGAGCACAATTTCTTAAATTTCAATCGATCATGCATTATGCTGTATGCTGAACCATGTGAGCAATCTATTGCAGATGCTACATAGTCTATCGTTATTCGCCTGTCACCTCTAATAATCTCCTCCACCCGCTGCATGGATGCTTCTGTTGCAATCTCAACAGGACGACCAGATCGGATTTCGTCAACAATTTTAGAGCGTCCTTGAGAAAATTATCTACCCAGCTATGCACCGCTTTACAGGACAAACATTTGTCAGCATAAACAGAAAGCATTTCCTTATGAATATCCTTTGCAAGCAGTCCTTTTGCCCACAAAAAACGTACAACAGCACGTTGCGCTTTGGTTACCCACTCCGTAAGTACAGTCGCCATTTTGTTTATGCGCTGAGCATGCGCATGAGACACCTAGCGCCACCTGACAAAAGGGAATATAAAGTTCGATGTTGCAGTCACCTAATAACACCTGTAGAAAACACCAACTACATTTACCTGCCATCCCACAAAACTGTGTTACATACTTATTGAATCTCCCTCGTAAATACATGCGTCTGGCACCATACGCCCAATACTCCTTAAAGCGCGTAAAAGGGTCTTTGACTTTACTTCTTGTTTCTTTTACCCTTGATCGCGTATTGGGGCTTAGCCCCTGAAACACGCATTCTAAGCCCTATTTTCCTTAGCTATCTCATGCACCTCTGTCGATGTCTACTCCACATTACTCATTTCTGTTTCTGCTTCTCTTCTCCGTGTGCATGCGCGGGCGTGCATGTGTGTGCGCGTGTGTGTGTGTGTGTGTTCCTATGTTTCTTTTGCCCTCTGGATTCCAGACTTTTCTAGTTACACTATTCTCAGGTTGTTTCAGTGTATATCCTATTCAGCGCCAGCGTCATTTCTTCACCACTTTCTTGGTTCACTGGCATTTGTCTCCATGAACTGTCATACCATTTTTGTCCTATTTTTAAAAGGCACAAATTCATGAATGATTATAGTGAATTTGTAGCCTAATACATCTAGCTTTCCCAGTTTGTATGTAACCGCTGTGATGCATTTACTGTTTAAGTGCGGAATGATAATATACCGCCAAATATAACCTCAGATTTGTGCAAAACGTCGATATGTCGCCATGCTAGGGTCAATGCTATTAATTTTGTTTCGTAGTATCTTCCGCAATTTCAATGCTCAATAAATTGAAGTCTACATTATATTTGATTGTGTACCATGTTTGGTCTAAACCTACGTTTTGTTTGGTACTGAATCAGTTAACTCCTGTAAAAGTAATGAACTTGAAGGATTTTCTTTACTTATTACATCCAGAGAAACTACATCCTTTGATCTTATGTGGAGGTTACTAAGAGCAACAACGAAAGAAGAGACGAAGATTAGCACGTGGGATTAGCCTCCTAAAGAGTACATAATGTGTATAGTCTAAAGTAAAATTGCGTAGCTTGCTTACAAAATGAGCAAGTTCTACTGTAAAATTGTAACTTAGTTACATAATGAGCAAAATCTGATGTACAATTCTGTAACCTGCTACATTCTCACAGGTATCGAGACAGACTCCATATACAATATAATGGGACAGCTGAAGTCAGGCAATGCTGAAAGTGTGTACCATATGGGCAGGAAAATTGCAATAGAGACACACATGGCATCGGTGAAGAACTTTGACAGAGCCGTTGTGGTGATTAGAAACCCGTTTGCTGTTGATGTCCACCACAGGATCTTTCGCCCATCATCAATTGGTAAAAAGAAAGTTTACTGAACTATAGCCTAATTGTATTAGTTTACATAGTAATACATAATTCCGGAGTCCAGATAGCAGGGTGGTTAGAGCGCATGCCCGCCTATAAATGAGTCACCAAAACACGAGTAGTAGACAATGAGCTTTAGTAGAACACATTTAAAATGTTAGTTGCATATCCTTTACGTGACATAGCAGTCAACCCCAGCATTTTATGGCTGTTCGTGATTCACGGGCAAGTGAATCATTTACCTCACAGTTGTATGGGAAGGCAGGCAAATGAAAATAAAGCACGCAGTTCAATAGTTTGCCATTGCTTTCTGAACGGCCAGCACACGTACCATTTCATAAAAAACCCAACGCAAGGCGCACTGCTGCCAAATGTCCCGCAGCTGTGTTTTGAACTCGGGTATGCGGGATTATGAACTGCGTCCGTAATACCTTCGCCGCTGAGTCAGCTTCTGCGTTATATAATAATGTGTAATGTACTCTCCTAGAAAGAGGAAAGAGATGTGCAGCTCTCTCTCTCTCTCTCTCTCTCTCTCTCTCTCTCTCTCTCTCTCTCTCTCTCTCTCTCTCGCTCTGTGTGTGTGCGCGTCTGTGTGTGAGAAAAAGTTACGAGGGCGAGTCAATAAGTAAGTCACACAGATCTGTGGGATGGCAAGTAAATGAAAACAAAGTACACAGTTCCATGCAGCGGGTTTGGGAGGACTGATAAAACGATTGGATAATTCATTAATTGCATCGCTGACGGTGGAAATTACGTTGAAAAATAAAGGGACAATGTATGTATAAAAATAACTGGTTTCAAGGTGTTATCATATTTAGTTATTTTTCTACAGCCATTTGTGGCTTATTTATTAACTTACCCTCGTACTTTAAATCAACGAGATCGTGGGATGGAAATAGTTACAGAAATTCCACAGTGATTAACTAGCTAATCTGGGATAATATCAACTGTAGCTGGCTGTCTCGTCTGTAAAGCTAGTCGTTAATGTTCATTGTTGTAATGTGTGATTCTTTTTTTTTTTTAAAGACAAAATGAAACTTTTTTTTGGGTATTATGACTATTTATGTATTGTTTGTTTTAAAAGAATATATATATATATATATATATATATATATATATATATATATATATATATATATATATATATATATATATATATATATATATATATATGTATATATATATATATATATGCCGGCTCCCTGGCCGAGGAGTTAGCAGCTTTCTCTGTTAACCCCGAATACTCTCGTGGTTGACGTGAGCGCACGAGAATTAGAGGTGGTTCGAGTCGCGCTAGTGACTTATGAGAGTATGGAGCTGGTCGCTCAGAAAGTCGTGGCGTGCTGATGAGCGTAATCTAGCCTAGGAATCAACATACAGCTGAAAGATGCTGGTGTTGACCGCAATATCCTGAAACAGGATGGAAATGCGGGGGAAAAAATCTATCTATCTATCTATCTATCTATCTATCTATCTATCTATCTATCTATCTATCTATCTATCTATCTATCTATCTATCTATAGACTTATCTTTATTGTCATCGTTTTGCGAGAATAGATGCTCCCGCGATAATCTTTCCGACATACCGCTAATGACAATCACTGAAGTATTCACTTACCTCAGTAACCTAAAAAACACAACCTCATCTGGGTTAGATGGAATCAGCAACCGGATTCTCCGTTGTGCTGCGCCAGTGATCTGTACATCACTAACCTATGTATATGATCAGTGTCTCACCAAAGGCCACTTTCCATCAGCTCTCAAAATCGCTAAAGTGTACCCTCTTCTTAAATCTGGTTCATTGGACAATGGTCTCCCGAACAATTACAGACCCATTTCCTTACTATCATCGATATCTAAGCCACTAGAAAAACACACCCATAAAGTAACATTACAGTATTTAGTTCGCAACAAGCTTATTGTTGACAGCCAATCAGGATGTCGACCAAAATATTCTTGCCATACGGCCCTAACAAACATGATAGAAAATTGGCACCAGAATATAAACAACAACAGTCTATGTGGAACTGTGTTTATTGATTTCAAGAAAGCATTTGATATGATAGACCATGTTATTTTAATTAAAAAACTTGAGACAATGAAAATTGGCCCTAATGTAGTCACTCTAATATCATCTTTTCTGTCAAACAGAAAGCAAGTAGTATCACTTAATAAATCTGTCTCAAACCACTACCTTCAATATTGGAGTACCGCAAGGCTCTATTCTTGGCCCTCTATTATTTGCCATATATATTAACTATCTACCTTTGCATCTTTCGTCGTCCTGCGATCTATTTGCAGATGACTGTACAGTGTACACAAACGCTGAAAACTGTATTTTACTGGAGTCGTCTTTACAACAAGAATTAAATAATGTAGTTAGGTGGAGCTATTCAAACATCACTAAAACAAAAGCAATGTTATTAACAACCAGACAGAGACTTCAAACTCTAAGCTCACACACATCACTTCAACTTCACATCGATAACATGCCAGTAGAAAGTGTAATTGAGCACAAAACATTAGGCCTAATCATTGATAGAAACCTAACCTTTAATTCCCACGTTCAAGCGCCCATTAAACAAACAGCGAAAAAAGTCTACCAACTCGCCAAAATTAAAAACTTCCTTGATGAGGACACAAGGAAACTATCCTATACTTCTCACATACAGACACACTTTGACTACTGCTCTACAATCTGGGATGGTTGTTCTAATTCAAACACCAAACGACTTTACTCACTCCAGAAACGGGCCATGAGTCTAATTTATAGCAAACATTTACCTGCCAATCCTAGCCTGTATAAACGCCTTCAGTTACTACCATTCCGCAAACGCCTGCTTTTCAATAAAGCTAAACTAATTCACAAAATCCTGCATCGGAATGCCCCAAATTACCTTTCGCCATTGTTTAAATATAATGCTAGACACAGTAAACGTTTAAATGTACTACACATTCCGAAGCCTAGGATTGACTTATACAAAACAAGCTTAACGTTCTCTGCAGCTCAGCTGTGGAACAATCTTCCACAAGAAATCAAAGACATCACCAATCCCTATTCATATAATCGCAAATTATTCGAACCATATCTCAATACGGATTACCTTCCCCCTTAATAGTAGAGATAATAATAATAATAACAACAAAACCCTAGGGACGCAGAGGTGTTTCCAAGGCACCAGGGCCGGGTTATATACTGGCCAAGACCTATTGACGCGTCCTCGTCGAGCGTCCTGGGCAACAGGTCCCTTCGGGGTCCTGGCTAAAGTCAGTAGGATCGCCGATTCCTCCGAAGTCGGAGAGTGTCTGCCTGTACGGCGAGGAACCACCAGTCCGCACACCAATAAGCCAGACATGGGACAACGGATACTCACGCAAAACTCAGGTCCTGTATGACATCACACTGATGTTGGACAACAGGATGCCTTCATCCGACATACAGGACTTCGCGTTGGAGTTCAAGCCAACGAACACAAGCAAGCAAGCAAGCAAGCAACAAAACCTTAGTATAACAGCCAGTCCCCTTTTTGTAGGCCAGTATATTCCACATGGCTAATAACAAGTGTTAGACCATTATCTAATATTACTGTGTCGTGTAGTTTTGATGTTCGCATTTTGCCCATGCCTTTATAATGCATATCTTTTATATTGTTGCTGTTCTTTGTTAGCCTTGAATGATGTGTGAATGAAATAATGTATGAAAGAGAGTGATAGAAGGGCAGAATGTTAGATGGGCCCGCGTGTCCAATTCTTAACCCTTTGAAAATAAAGTTTGTTCTATCTATCTATCTATCTATCTATCTATCTATCTATCTATCTATCTATCTATCTATCTATCTATCTATCTATCTATCTATCTATCTATTTATCTATCCGTCCGTCCGTCCATCCGTCCGTCCGTCTGTCTGTCTGTCTGCCTACCCGTCCGTCCGTCTCTCCCTCCGTCTATCCCTCCCTCCCTGTCTGTCTGTCTGTCTGTCTGTCTAATAATTTAACTTGGGTAAATGGAGCAGTGGCAGCAGCAGCAGCAGAAGAAAAAGAAGGAGGAGGAGGAGGAGGGAAGGATAAGGAGGGGTGGAGGGGGAGGAGGAAGAGCAGGAGGAGAAGGAGGAGGGGAGGAGGAGGGGGAGGAGGAGGATTAGGAAGAGGGGGAGGAGGACGACGAGGAGGAGGAGGAGAGGGAGGAGGAGGGGGGGGGAGAAGGGGAGGAGGATTATAACGCATATGCCTGTAGATAACTGTAGCGAAAAGGTCCACCTATTTGAGAAATGTGCAACAATTTTACATATATAGCAATGCTATTAAAAGTTATGTCCCCTCGCTATATATAAATTATAATGTAAATTAAAATATTAAATAATATTAAGTAAATAACTGTTTGTACACTAACAAACTATGACAGTTGGCAGCACCGGAATCAGAAGAAGACGTGTAGAAAATTGCATCTCAATCGGATGGACCATTCACGAACGCATAAATAACATACATACTTACAGACAGACATACATCGCATTTTATATATATAGAAATAATTTCAGAAATGCACTCGGAGCGCCCTGACAGCCTGCGATAATTTACTCTGCTCGTGGTTGTTGTGCTTAAATATTATTGAATTAGCCTGTTCAGTTCGCAACGAAACTTTATGAAGACACTGACTGCCTTTAAAGTTTTAGAATTTTGTTGACGAAAGTTAAGAAAGTTAAGAATGATATTGCACGACTTTTATAATTTTATAACGTTGTGGCCCGCTTAACCACCAAAATAGTAGATATGGATCTGATTGATTGATTGATTGATTGATTTAGGAACCGACATCACAGCATTCGGGACATTCCCATAAGCGCTCCGTCCCCATCCCCAGCAGCCAGCGAAGAGTTCCAACACTAATAGTTCCAGTAGCAATCTGATTATATGTCCGTCTCGCCTTTCCTCTGAGCGTCGAGCGTTGGCCAGACCCCCTCTTCACACCTCGCTGTCTCATTCTTACCAGACTATGGTGATCCATCTGCTCCTCCGAGGTGTACACGTGCTCCCACAAGGCCGCATCCACGTCTGCCTTGTCATGCATCAATACTCCACCAAGTTTTGCCGAGCCAGCCAATCTGTCCGCCTGTTCATTCCCCAGCACACCGGCATGCCCAGGAGAAAAGATCCAGATATGGATCTCTGATTGAAAAGCTTGGGAACTTCTGCTTTATATCATGCATATTCACGTTTATTTTCCATTAGACTGGCAGAAGAGTGTTCTTTGGAATCACACTTATTCGACCTGGCTGAACAGTAGTTTGCCCTTACATGTATTGACCTTTGAAGACCTGGTAGAGAGCCCTCTTACAGAATTAATGAAAGTAAGTCTTGGTTTCCTATATATTTGATTCATGTTAATTAAATATGAATAACAAGCAGCTATCAGAATAGCATGTGAAATATCAAATTGGATTGGGCTACGAAAGGGAGATAATTATCTCATTATCTCCCCCAATGTGTTCAACCTATGTACAGAAAATGTAATGAGCAACGTCAAAAAGGATGAAACCCGAGACAGTTTTGATCCATTCGTAATTGATGGAAATCCAATTATGGAACTTAAATACGTGGTTGGTAATGTCCTCCTTTCAAATAGTGCTAATTTTCATCACCATCGCCAGCTGGTGTAGGCATTCATGACTCTCCACAGATCTCGGTCCTTGGTGTTCTGGATCAACTCTGCTGATGATATTCCTCCATGCCACCGTCTCAATCCATCCATCATAATTTCTCTTGGTTTGCCTCTGCCTCTCTTCCCCTCGATCTTTCCAGTTGTCACAATGTTCTCTAATGCCTCTCTTCTCATCACATGACCGAAGAAAGCTGTTTGTCTCTTTCTTATTGTTGTATATACTGTTCTAGTTTAATTAGCCTGTTTCAGGCAATCATTGTTAGTTACTCTGGCAGTCCAAGGAATTCGCAACATTCGCCCCAGGAACCACATCTCTGCAGCTTATAATTTCTTCGTAATTCACAAATAGTGCTAAGGGATTAAAATAACTGATGCTGTCTGCCAAAAGACACTGTGGAAATCAACATATTGTTCTGAACTTTTAAAGTAATAATAATAATAATAATGCCGGAGGACATAACTATATGCCAACCGGATATAACAACAATGATGAAATTGAAAATGTCACAAAGTTTGATCACCTTGGCTACACCATCAACAACAGTGGCGATTGTTCTGGAGAAATCAGAGATAGACTGACCAAAGAACTGCACAGCTTAGACAGTACTGAGAATCTCTGGCACATCACCAGCCATCACATGAAGCTAACATGCATCTTTTCTGTAGCAACATAAGGATATGAATCATGGACCATTTCGCAATCACTAAAGATGAATACTGGAACTTTTGAACTTATATGTTAATGAAAAATTCCTAGACTTTCGTAGATCAAGAAGAAGGAAAGACTGTGGCAGTGATGGCGTGGCCAGGGTATCATCTTGCCCGATGGCAATCGAGCAGCTTTAAACATTAGACTATTTATCTTATAACTTGAACTCATAAAGCGAGCAAGAAGTAGACAACGATACAAGTGGGAAGATAACATCAAGAGATGGACAACGATACAAGTGGGAAGATAACATCAAGAGATGGACAACGATACAAGTGGGAAGATAACATCAAGAGATGGACAACGATACAAGTGGGAAGATAACATCAAGAGATGGACGAACATCAATCTGACAGAATGTACAATCAGGGCGAGAGACGGACAGTGATGGAGATTCATTGCAGCCAACCTTCATTGTGGAGACGGCACCTGATTGATTGATTGATATGTTTAAAATGTTAAGGAACTTTTAGTAGCTTTGTACCTGGCAACCAATATTTCTAAACCCAGTCCGCCATTGTCTAGAAGATCTGAACATCGAAGAAACTTGATTTGTAAACAGAATCGGAATCTGAAATACTTTGGCGATATTAAACGTCACTGAGGTATGGACAGAACAGTGAAGGAAGGTACCGTTCTTAGATGAAGACACAGAGGTCGACCAACACGAAGACGTACACAAGACATAGCAGACATTTGGGCATGAGGATGGACGAGGCAAGGGAAACGGCAAGAGATCGCGAAACTTGTTGACGAACATTAATGACTGTGAAGTTATTAAAAGCATCGGCTACACGATGACGAAGTGATGGAGTGAAAAGCATAATTACCATCAAAACCGCGCGCGTCGCAGATAGAAAGAACAAGAGTGTTACTGCTGTTGTTACAATGCTGTGAGTAAAACATGAACAGCTGTAAACACGTCAGAGGGTTTCTCTTATCGAGTGTGTATGTATGTGTGCTTGTATGTTTTCTTAAAGAATAACACATGAATTTCCTCGAACATTATTTAACGTTCAGTTTAGGTCATAGCTATCTTATACACAAACAGAGCAATCAATATATATCACTAAAACACAACTTTATTTTCAATACGCAGATGACTAACTTTCTGTCCGCACCGGATGTGACGATCAGCTACAAATGCGCCATGAAACTAGCTCTCGACCCGCCAAGTATCATCAGCAACGTGAAAGAAATAACAGGAATCTATCACGACGATCGGAGGAGAATCAACCAGAACATTGACTACGTCATCCAGGTAGCGCTGAAGAAATACCCGGACATTGTCCTCAGACTTAACAGCTATAAGGTGTTGTCGGGGACCTAACAATTAAGTATGCACTTTGTAAAAGGGGTGAACACAAATACTTTAAGGGTCTGTTAAAAGTTAATTAAGTTTGTAAAGATAGTGCCTTACGAAAGAAGTTTGACAAAATAAAGAAACTTGCAGATTGTTTACGACCGCACGTTTATACGTCGAGGCGAATTCTATGTATATATTATATGGCTTCTGAACTCGGTTGTTGATCTTCATTTAGAAAGTGTTCTTTTGAATCATAAACATAATATCAAGGATTCTTTGAGTCATAGACATAATGTTAAAGGTTTTTTGATTCATAAAGGTTATTTTAAATCATAAAGATAATGTGAAGGATTCTTTGAGTCATAAACATTATGTGAAGGATCCTTTGAGTCGAGTCATACACATTATGTGAAGGATACTTTGAGTCCTAAACATTATGTGAAGGATTATTTGAGTCATAAACATTATGTGAATGATTTTTTTGAGTCATAAACGTTATGTAAAGGATTCTTTGAGTCATAAACATTATGTGAAGTGTTCATCAAATCATTATGGTAAGGTCCCGCTAGTCGTGAGTATTATGTTAAGAAGTGGCGGACTGGCCAGGGTGACAGCCTGCCCGATGGCATGTAGATCTTGTGGGACCCTGAAGAAGTGGGCCCTCTTAACAGTTAGATGTTATGTTTTAAATGTTAATGTCCCTTAAGCAGCTTTGTCTCCTGGAAACAATTATTTTATACTCATTCCACCACTAATGTTTTAAGGGTTCTTTGAGTTAACACCATTTTAAGGGTTCGTTGAGTTGTTAAAACCATATTAAGGGTTCTTTGAGTTATTAGCACCATATTAAGGGTTCTTTGCGTCATGAAACGCCCGTGTGTTAGCGGGACCTATAAGGGAAGCCCAGAATAGTCACACTGTAACCTACCATGCATGTCGTAAGAGACAATTAAGGAAGATTGGCGTGAGACTGGCTATCTCATCCCGTAGAAAACTTCAGCTGCAAAACCCAACCAGTCACGAGCAAATCTACATGTCGCTGAGATGGTACTTCGATACTGGGGAGGAAAGTCTCTACACTAACCAGGCTCCAATAGATGGAAGACATTTTAGTGCTCAAACGACCTGAACTCCATTGCATAGGACTAAAGAGTGAAAACTTCCGGAGGATTCACTATCCACGCAACCAACCAACCAACCAACCAACCATGCGGAGTGTTCTCCCAAACATCTGTTTCCATGTGTTATTGCCTTAAATTTCCAAGCAGTTATAGAAGCACCAGAAATCCATTGGCGCCATCTGGATCTATTTGAATACCATTTGTGGTTGGAACTTTCGTTGAATATGACGACAATTAAATTGAACATGGCTTGGTTGCGACTGGTTCCGTATGTATATTTGTGTGCTGTTTTACCCATTGTTTTCACCTGGCTCTGTGGCGAAGGGATTATTCGTAATCCCGCATACGGCATTCGAAACACAGTTGCGGGCGATTTGGCGACAGACCTCTTGCGTTGATTTTCATACAATCTTATAAGTGCCGGTCGTTCATAATGCAATGATACACGTAAACTTGCCATGAAATCACAAACAGCCAAAAATGCACTGGTTGACTGCGACGTCCTGTAATGGATATACAGCTCACTTTTTTTCTGGCGCTGCATACTGCAGCTAACAGACATCTCTAGGTAGATTGGAAAGACTTGTAAAGAGATATTCGTATTTCGCATTACATATCTTTATCGTTGCCATTCAGATAGATTCACCCCTCCCCCCTCACCCACTGCTATAATGTAATGTGCCCGGAAGCAGCTTCTTGCTATGGTTCTGTGATGAGATAGCGCCATCACATTGTGTAGACCGGAATGTACGGAGAAATAGGTGACCAGTCACCTCACGGAGAAATAGGTGACCAATCACCTCACGGAGAAATAGGTGACCAGTCTTTCCCTCACGGAGAAATAGGTGACCAGTCACCTCATGGAGAAAAAGGTGACCAGTCACCGCACGGAGAAATAGGTGACCAGTCACCTCTCGGAGAAATAGGTGACCAGTCACCTCATGGAGAAAAAGGTAGCCAGTCACCTCACGGAGAAATAGGTGACCAGTCTTTCCCTCACGGAGAAATAGGTGACCAGTCACCTCACGGAGCAATAGGTGACCAGTCACCTCACGGAGAAATAGGTGACCAGTCTTCTCGCGGAGAAATAGATGACCAGTCTTCTCACGGAAAAATAGGTGACCAGTCACCTCACGGAGAAATAGGTGACCAGTCACTTCACGGAGAAATAGATGCCCGGTCTTCTCATGGAGAAATAGGTGACCAGTCACCTCACGAAGAAATAAGTGATCAGTCACCTCACGCAGAAATAGGTGACCAGTCACCTCTCGCAGAAATAGGTGACCAGTCTTCTCACGGAGAAATAGGTGACCAGTCACCTCACGGAGAAATAGGAGACCAGTCTTTCCCTCACTTAGCGAGACGACGAAGGAACACAGGTGTCTAACCCTCGTTTAACCGTGCTCAGGATATTATCAGCGCAGTTCCTTATCAACTACGCTAATTCGCTCGTTCACACTGCAGTGTCGTATTGAATGGTGTTTGACCATCAAGAATGATGATGACCATTCATTTCATCCAGTGGGGTTGAAAGTTTGAAGCCATGAGTTCTAAGATGGCTGGTAAGGCCTGTTTTGGCTCGAAATATTCTTTGGCAATGTTGGCAAAGAATGCTTGACGTTCCAGGAGGATGATCTCCTGCAGTGATTTATTTGTGCAGCCTATTTTCACAGCTCTTGCAGTCCTGCTTTCTTCACAAGTAACTACACCCTTATGGTGTGTACGCCATGAATTTCGATCTTTGGCAGCAGTCTCCCAAGTGTCGTAGTGTCCTATTTTGTATTCCAAATTGTCAACAACTTAACTGACAGGTCTCATTGGGTACTTCTCACACACCCATACAAGACAACTAACTTGCAAGTCGTGTGGGAGGCAAAATGTATGGTTCATTTTATTGCCGTTGGCTCGCTTACAAGCGGTAAACAGTCGCTAATGCAATACACAATATACAGCCACAGAATTATCTAACACAAACTGCTAACCCTATGCTAGTTCTATCTATTAGTGAACACAAAACTCCTAACGCTATTCTAAACGATGTGAACGCCTCAAGTCCAGTCTCCCGTCTCCCTAACCTCTCTCCCGTGGTTACACACCACGCGGGGTGACCTTCACCTTTGTGCGTGTTACCTCACATCGCACTCTGCTGGCAAACGTGGCCTGTTGAGTGTCTACTCAACTGTGCTATGGCTTCACGAGGTGTGGTACTATCGAGTCTTTGACACACACCCACCCCTCTTGTGTTGCGTCATCAACTTTCACTCATTGGTTGTGACGCAAGAGGTTCCCAAACAAAAAATTAGTGTCTCTAATTTTTGTCAAAGACTCTAGATAACCTGGCTTTGGGCATTCCAATAGACTATTAATAACTATTGTCACAATGTAGCAAAGCCTTACTTGGCTACTGGCAATCGCCACAAACTTGACTGGTTGGCGTGAGCCCCTTCTCACATGCTATATTATATTTATCAGAGGTATGTCTGAACCGGACCGTTGTCTTATAAGACCTGCCCTCACATAGTAAATTAACTTACTACCCATACAAAGTTGACTTTCTTAGGGTCAACACATGAATTATTTCATGTCCCCCATATAATATTTAACAACCATTCTACAAGAGTGTGTGCGACAGGCTTTACCTCCTTCGCTTCCGCGCGTAAGACTTTATTTCACTGTTAATTTAGTTCTTCGTTGTCTATTATGTCCCCTGGCCCCATAGTTATCTGTCTTTGATTTACAAATAGTGTATGCAATTTATATGTTTGTTTTTCTGTTTGTTTGTGTGTTTGGATGTAATAAATCTACTAATCTAATTTCTATCCTCTATTTATAAATTCTATGTGTATGTATGTTAGTTTTTTGAGTGTCATAATTTGGTTCAATGTGGCCACAAACAGGTGTATAACACTAATTCGTGACTACATTCACTTGCCATGAAACCCAAAATACTGTAATCTAAGTTCTAAACTATATTACAGACAACACATTCACACTAACACAATTTCACTAACGAAAACTTTACATTATAACATACCATTCTAATTCTATAACTAAGTATTTAATGTGTTACCTAAATTTATTAAATTTGTTATGTTAATTATATGATATGATTATATTACTTCTTATTTTTTTCTAATCTAAGTGATGTAATCTAACTATTTAAATGCAATTGTTGTGATGTGAGTTATGTACCTTAATTAAATGGATTATGTGACCACAATTTATGTACTTTTCTAAATACTATGCTAAATAATGTTTTTAAATGCACAAAGGAATTATATGAGTGATGTTCTTAATCTAACTGGTGTAAATGCTGTATGTTACCTTATCTACTCTTTTTAATCTATTATGATGTCAAATGATGATACTAATAAATGGTAATATTTGAAAGATGGTATGGTTTCATTAAGATGGAATAAACTAACTACAATGAAACTAAGTGAAATATAACAATCTAAATGGTACTATTCATATCATAAATTTAATTTAACTTGTAATAAACTATTCTTATGTCTAAACTAATATTCTAATCTAATTTTAATGGGTTAATTACTGTACTAACTACATTATTAAAATAAATGAGAACTGTTATAGTTCCTAACCTACATCTAATTTATCACTATCTTAAAATATTATATTACATATCACAATAAGTTTATATATATAGTATTTGGTTTACACAGGTTAGTAGTTGCCTTCATGTATGTGCAATGGTTGTATAGGCATAATATAACCACACATTTTGCCTGGGTATCTGAAATACATTACACAGTCATCTTAATGTTCTCTCGGTAGTGCACGTGTAGAGTTCGCTGGTGTCGTAGCTCTGTCTTTTCGTGTCTGTAATTAAGCACTGTTCTGACACTGTTTTCTGCGGTTCATATATATTCTCTGATTCTACTTGAATTTGTTTTTCTTTAACTCTTGCCATTTCATCTATCTCTTTTTGCTTTAGATCTAATTCCTTTTGTTTTAATTCTTTCTCTTGATCTAATTGTTTTTGTTTCATCTCCTTATCATGTTCTCTTTCTCGTGCGCGTTCGTCCCTCTCCGCATTCTCTTTTCGTGTTTGTTCCTCTTTTGTTTCTTTAAATTTCTGATCAGCATATTGTTGTAGTTCTTTCCCTGTTAATTCCAGTTCTTTGCCTGCTTTTATGAAATCTGATAAAGTTGCCATCTTACTTTAGTACTTGGCTAACAGTGATAGGCAATGATGACTTTAATCAGTTATTTATCTTTGATATGTTATGTTTGTTCTTATCTGATCACTATCAGTTGTGCTTTCTGTTTATACCCTGCCCAGATTTATCTTGCAGAAAAACAGAGTATACAAATATGTCAACGCGTTACAAGCTGAAAAAAAAGAGATGCACTATTAATCAAATTGCATGACAAAATATATAAGTGTACTCAGCTTAATGTGGGAACGAAGCTCCTTTGACACAGGTCACCTTGTTTGGTACACTGGGGTGGCGACACGTTTCGTACGTAGCACACGGTATTTGGCCCACAGGTGTATGTGCACAGCTGTTGTTTGCCCTCTGATATATAGGGCAGCAGTAAACACGCCTACTAAACGATATGATTTACTCGACAACTAAGGACAATGACTTAGACAATGACAGACTTACGAACACCTAGAATATGTATTAATTAATTTTAATGTCAATGTCCTGTCTTTGTTTTAAACAATAATTGCCTTTCGTTACTAACCTAGTTAATTTCTGTAAACGTTGTGCAGCTAAGTATCAGATGCTTAGCCCGAAAATAGTTCCATCGTGACGATAAGCAAAGAGAAAATAGACCCAAAAATGAATAAATGCTTGTAAAGAAATCAAAATAACATAATAATGTGTCAATAAATAAATATATTCATTTAGTAACTTAAATAAGTAAATAATAAACAATATACAGCACAGATTCAGGCGGGCCGCCGCTAAGCGATTTTGTAAACACTCGACTGCTTTATGCTAATGACGCAGAACAACTGTCTGTCAATCAATCTACGTCATCGCGCAGCGCTATTTTTAGATCTCAAAAATCAATATTGTCGGCTGCCTGTGTATTCCTGCGCCGTGAATCATGTTTGGTGCTTATTCAAGAATAAATTGGTAAATATATGAATAAATATAAGAAAATAAGAATATTAATACTTACAGCTTCGAAGAATACATGATTTCATTCAATAAATATATCATAAACACAATTAAACACTATTTTGTCACGATAGGCATATTTCTAGCCCGCAAATTCTCCCGTCTGCACAAATTATCGTTACCACAAAAATTAATCCCTAGTCTGGAGCCCGTGGATGAGTGGATTAGCTTGAACTTTTCGTTCAAGCTTCACTTCTTGACACCACAATTACCCTTTTACTGTGGGTATTAGCTTGGCGCTTTCGTCCAAGCATCCCACTTCTGACACCACAATTACCCTGGCCTGTCAACAACTTAACTGACAGGTCTCATTGGGTACTTCTCACACACCCATACAAGACAACTAACTTGCAAGTCGTGTGGGAGGCAAAATGTATGGTTCATTTTATTGCCGTTGGCTCGCTTACAAGCGGTAAACAGTCGCTAATGCAATACACAATATACAGCCACAGAATTATCTAACACAAACTGCTAACCCTACGCTAGTTCTATCTATTAGTGAACACAAAACTCCTAACGCTATTCTAAACGATGTGAACGCCTCAAGTCCAGTCTCCCGTCTCCCTAACCTCTCTCCCGTGGTTACACACCACGCGGGGTGACCTTCACCTTTGTGCGTGTTACCTCACATCGCACTCTGCTGGCAAACGTGGCCTGTTGAGTGTCTACTCAACTGTGCTATGGCTTCACGAGGTGTGGTACTATCGAGTCTTTGACACAAATAATCTAATGAAATAACACGAATGGATATACCCCTAGATCAGTGGTTCTCAATCTTTTTTGGCCCTTGCCCCCTTCATATTATTTTCAGAACGTCACCCCCACCCCCTTTCGTATTTTCTACCTAAAAAATTGGCCCCGTGCCCCCCTTCACCATATTTTCAGAACGTCATTCCCCCCTTTCGTATTTCCTACCTAACCCCCGCCCCTACACAGTATACGTAGTAATTAAAGCTAAATTTAATAGCACATACTAAAACAAGTCTAGACGTCCACATAAAACGTGATTTATGAGTCTACATACTTTATAAAATGAAATTTAGAAGGGTGAAACGTACATAACCGTTAAGTATGAAGGGAAAAACAATATCAAGTAATCGATTCTTGTATTAACGCGATTCTTGATAAAATCTTAATCCCTCCCCCTCCCCGGAAACCCTAAAATCCCCCCTCCTCTTGGGGGGCGGGTTGAGAACCACTACCCTACATGGAATGTATATAGGGGAAGCAAATTTTGCAACAACGCACTTAGAAATCGGAAACACCGAGTTAGAAAAGAGCATAACTCGGGTGAGAAGTATTAATCTGGAAAGAGGAACAAAGAAGATAATGTAAGAATTGGTTTCTATCTGTTTACTTTCATTTTATCGTGTTTTACTTTACATTTGCTCTCTCTCTCTCTCTCTCTCTCTCTCTCTCTCTCTCTCTCTCTCTCTCTCTCTCTCTCTCTCTCTCTCCCTTTCTCTCTCTGTGATGTGCGGGTGGGGGATTGTGTGGTGGGGGATTGGGTTAAGGCATGTGTGGGTGGGTGGAAGTTGTATGTGTGGGTGG
The DNA here is from genome assembly GCA_963921405.1 of Cepaea hortensis. Lineage (NCBI taxonomy): Eukaryota > Metazoa > Mollusca > Gastropoda > Stylommatophora > Helicidae > Cepaea > Cepaea hortensis. The sequence continues at coordinate 49,049,862 of OY992892.1, read as the reverse complement.
TAGGGTGTGTGTGAGTGGATTGGGGATGTATGGGTGGTTAGGGAGATGTGTGTGTGTGTGTGGGGGGGGGGGGTAGGTAGGGACAGTTGGTGGGGATGTGTGTGTATGGTTTGGGGATGTGTGAGGGGATGTGCGATGTGTGGGTTGGTGGGGGATTGTGTGCGTGGGTGGGGAATATGTGGTCGATGGAGATGTGGCTGGGGGATGGGTGGTTTGAGGTGTGGGTGGGGAGAGGATGTGTGGGTTAGGATGTGTATGTGGATGGGCGTGGGATGTGTGGGTTGGTGGGGGAATGTTTGTGGGTGGCTAGTGTGTTTTGGTTGGGGGATCAGGTGAGGGCAGTGTGTGTGGGTGGGGGATGTGCGGGAGGGGGATGGGTCGGTTGGTGGGGTATGTATGTGTCCCTTGGTGTGCGTGTGTGTGGGTAGGTGGGGGTGTGTGGGTGGGGTGATGTATGGATAGGTGGGAGATGGGCCTCTTAACATGGTAATTAGCCTTGTTTATGTTTACAACATTCATTTCACAATGTTTATTTTCTTCCTATGTAAATGTATAATGCTCTTGATGAACGAAAGACGAGTGATTGGAAGGGCCGAATGTAAGACGGGCCTGCGCGCCCAATTTGTGACCCTAATAAAGTTGATTTGATTTGATTTCTCTCTATCTCACATTATGTACCCACGGTGTTTATTTTGCAGCAATGAAGGAGGAGTTAGCGGAGAATGTTAGTTTCAATCTTAGATGGATATCAATTCAACAATATTAGATGAGTCATCATCTGTATATTATATCTGTACATATGATGGAATATTGTTTTGCGTCGGTTTACTTTAATTTCATCTTGTTTTATTTTTTACTTGCCCTCCCACACACCCTTTCTGATTTATGCAGGTACATGGTGGTTAGTAGCAAATATACATGGGTTAAGTAGGTAATGAACTAACGTCTGGTCTGGCAAACTGGTAGGGAATTTACTTGATCCTGAAAATTCTGCTCAAGATTTATGGAGAAAATTGGAGGAAAGGTACTAGTCACGGCGTTGGAACTCCAATTAACTCTCCCCACGACGCCTAACGGCATAAGTGGAAGAAACAACAACAACAACTTTGTTTACTTCACTGCTATGAAGGAAGAGTTAATGTAGAATGTTAGTTCAGTATAAGGAGAACAGTCGTCTACAATCTGTATATCACGTCTGTACAGTATTATGGTATTGATTTTCCGACTTTTAATAATAGGTTTTACGCATTTTATGAGCAATAAAAGCCACCACGAAGACTCAAAAGGTTGCACAGTTCATAACGCTTTTATTGGTTGTACAGTGTGCTTATGCGCAGATAGGTATACATAGTGTTGTTTTCTAGTGTTCATTTCTAATCCATTATCTTCAGCCTTAAACGGGGGGAAAAAGGGAGGGGGGGGGGGGACTAGGTTAAGGTATAAATAGGGGGTTGGAAAATAAATAAATACGTAAACACATATTGTTTAACGTGTATATGACGGACCAGTTGTGTGGCCTGTAATGTTTCTTTTCCCTGTATCATATGCATGTCAAAAGGCCAGAATAAATCATTATTCTTCGCCTCAGAGCAGGCCACAATAGATTACGCAACCACATGTATACACTATTCAAGATTGGTGAATCAGCCATGTTCACGTGTGGATTGGCGCCGCAGACAACAGATTACATATTCCAAGACTGCCAAAAATGCGATATATCGAGTCAAACCTTCCATCCTAGAGAAACAACAATGGGAGATAAACTCTATGGACCACTGAGTGATCTAAACAAAACAAAACAAAAAACACAATTATATTCATACAAGAGACAATATTACAGTTATAGACAAATGCCAAGCGAACATTAGCAGAAGAAGAAGAATATACAAGTATTTTAAAATGTATTGATGTATAAATAACAATAAAGACGTATAATCTAAAATGTTTTTTAAAAGTGAAAGTACTTCCTCTTCTTCTCGTTCGTCTGTCTAGAGAAGCGCGTCACACCAAGTTATGTTAGAGAACAGTGTGTCCGATGTCGATATGTTTTTGTGTGTGTGGTTTACGTCCTCTAAACGGATTCCATCCAAGGTAGCAGGCTTTATCCATGAGTAGGTTTATTTTTTCCTGATAAGTTTGCAAGAGCAGCGGTCTTATTTCCTTCGAGGAAGCACATACTAAAACAAGTCTAGACGTCCACATAAAACATGATTTGTGGGTCTACTTACTTTATAAATTGAATTTTAGAAGGGTGAGACGTACAGAACCGTACAGTATGAAGGGAAAAACAATATCAAGTAATCGGTTCTTGTATTAACGCGATCTTGAAATAATCTTAATTCCCCCCCCCCCCCTGAAAACCCTAAACTTCCCTCCTGGGTGGGGGGGGGGGGGAATTCCCCACTGGTTGAGAACCACTGCTGTTCGACAGATTCCATACAACGTAATGAGTTCCGTCTACCTGAGGGTGGGTTTCCATTCTTAATCATTTCATGCTCTTTGCCATTTCCAACTGCTGCGGGATTTGTGACATGAACAAATTTTACACCGGCGTCCTGTTTCTCGCCATCCATCCATCATGTGCCATGCCGGTAAGCGTGGGCGGTCATGTTCTGCCATCTCACTCGATCACCAGAGTCGTGGATCAGCTCTGTGTTCCTGTCTCGACCATGCCACGTGGCCAAGCGATCCAGGTATTTGCTTCTAGGTCTTCCCCTTGGTCTCTTCCCTTCGATCTTGCCAGTGTCAGCAAGTTCTCCAATTAATTTCTTCTCAAAACATGCCCAAAAATTTTGACTGTCTACATCTATTGACTCTAATCAGTTTACGATCTTCATTTGTTTTGTTTCTCGCCACTACTCAAAAAATTAGTGGGACGTATGATATCAATATAAACTATAACTTTGGCAAAAATGGCCAGTACTATGTTGGCAGTCAAACTTGTGAGCCTGCGACAGACACCGTAACCTCCTAGTTATGCCTTCCTGTAAATAATGTGGGACGATAACATCGAGAGATGGACGAACAACAGCCTGACAGAATGTACAGTCAGTGCGAGAGATTGACAGTGTTGGAGATCCATTGCAGCCAACCTTTTTATGGAGACGGCACCTGATTGATTGATAGATGGCTGCCTAGCTAAATTTCAAAAATCGCAATATTAATCTCTCTCTCTCTCTCTCTCTCTCTCTCTCTCTCTCTCTCACACACACACACACACACACACACACACACACACACACACACATATATATATATATATATATATATATATATATATATATATATATATATATATATATATATATATATATATATATATATATATGTCCACCTCGTTCAACCTGCCTTCTGAGCCTTGGTTATAATTGTGGTAGTTACAATATGATTCTAACATACTGTGAGGAAAATGAAACTGTTGCTCGTCCATTACCCCTACCCCGATTAACCTCAGAAGAGAAGTTACATTAGGTTCCATCTTCAATTATGTAACCGAGTCAGCCACAAGCTGGATATTAATCTGAAAAGAACTGTCGTCCATAGACTAACCTTTTTTTCCCCCAATTTATTCTTCCATTACCCCTACCCCGTTCAAAATCGGAAAATAAGTCATATTAGTGTCCATCGTCAGGCTCAGATTAATAATCATGTGATCGAGTCAGCCACAATTCGGATATTTATTTGAAGATGATTCTTGTCCAAAGAGAGTAAAGTTTTTGTCAAGACTATATATAGTCAGCTTGGAGAGAAAGGGCCACCACCAAGCAGTGGTGCTGTCGTACTAGATCGCGTCTTGCTCATAAAGTGACAGTAAATGTTTAGCTTTTACATTTGCTTTATTTAACATTAATTTGTTACAAGTCTTATCTAAAGTAAACCTAATGTGGCACAATGACTGATGTATCTATTGGTTATATACATTCCATTGGCACCTTGCCGTCTTGACAGACGATAGTTTGTGCTTTAAAAAGGCATAATAACTTTTAACTATGGCGGTAGCGAGTGTGACTGATAAGGCCAATTTGCGCTGTAAATGTCCGTTCACAGTGGGTGCATCTAAACACGTGGTAATTTCCACCATCATGCACCATCTTACGTCTCAAACGCTTGGTGTGTGACTTTTCTGCAATAATTTTCTCCTTTGACTTTATTCCATTTCTGATATTTGCCCTCCATGCAACACGTTCAGCGGCGACTTGCTCCCAATGTGCATTATCAATGCCTGTATCAATCATGTCCCGCTTACACACATCTTTGTATCGTAGTAGAGGCCGACCCTGAGATCTCTTACCCATCTGTAATTCACCAAAAAAGATATCCTTTGGTATTCTACCATCATCCATCCTCCTAAGATGTCCTATCCATCTAAGTCTACGAAGACTGAGCATGGAATAAACTGTCACACAACCTGATCTTTCCAATACTTCAGTATTTGTGATTTTGTCTTGCCACTTAATACCAAGAATTCTTCGCAGACACCGCATATGAAAGCTGTTTAAATTGTTCTCTTGGTGTGAGTAAGTTGTCCAGGTTTCACTGCCATAGAGAAGAGTACTAAGGACACAGGCTTGATAGACAAGGACTTTTGTTTTGGCAGTAAGCTTCCTGTTCTCCCAGACTCTTTTTCTTAACCTGTTCATTGTTGTTGCTGCCTTACCAATCCGGATGTTGATTTCCTGATCTAGGGATAATTTGCTATTTACCACTGATCCTAGATATGTAAAATGGTCTACTATCTCTAGTTCGGCGTCGTCAATAAAGATTGATGGTACCCCATGTGCACCTTGTGACATAATCTGTGTCTTCTTTTTGCTAATTGTTAAACCAAATTCAGAACAAGCATTGGAGAATGCAGATAGTAGACATTGCAATTCTTCCTCAGAGTGGGTCGTAACTGCAGCATCATCTGCAAAAAGCAACTCTCTGATCAGTACCCTCCTAATTTTGGTCTTAGCCTTCAATCTCTGAGCATTGTAGAGGCCGCCATCTGAGCGTGAGTGAATGTATATACCACCATCCTGATCCCGGAGGGTATATTTCAGTAGAAGTGAAAAGTATATTCCAAAGAGGGTGGGAGCTAGTACACAACCTTATACACTTTATACACTATATACATTAGCTGTATGTAATTAGTTATATACGATTATGCTAACACTAATATGCCGACTCTGTGGCGAATGAGTTACAGATGGAGTTCATAATCCCGCAAACCACGTTTGCCCACAGTTGTGGGCAATTTGGCAGCAGACCGCCTTGCGTTGGGTTTTTAAAATAAATAAAATAGTATGGGTACCGGTCGTTCAGAAAGCAATAACAAACGACTGAACGTAAACTTGCCAAGAGATCGCAAACAGCCAAAAAATGCTGGGGTTGACAGCGACGTCATGTAAAGGATATGCAACTAACGTTTTGATAAGAATATACGTATGATGATTTAATACAAATAATAACCAAACCACCATGCTAATTTTGTACGCCATTATGATGCAGTTTCTAAAAACGCGTCCTGGTACTATTTATTTTTACTACACCACTGCCGCCAAGTCCCCGTATATGCTATGATGGTTTTCCTTCACACGGATATCGATGCTTCCATCTTTCCTCCTCTACAACCTATAATTAGACTATGGGTTCATTTCCACCATTAAAATGAAAATATAGCCTCTTTTCTCTGGCAGAGATCGTCATATGTAGTTCTCACAAAAAAGAAAATAAGTAAATAAATGATGAGTTGAGTTGAGTTCTTCGGCACTCTTCCGAATTCCGGTCCCAAATAGTTCCGCAGTGAATAGGTCAGGGGTTAAGGGTTAGGGTTAGTTGTTAACTAAACACTGACCTTAACCCTTAACCCTTACGTATTCACTGCGGAACTATTTGGGACCGGAATTCGGAAGAGTGCCAGTTCTTCTTCTTCTGCGTTCATCCGGATTTTTTTTTTTCGGATGTGACTGCGTTGTGCCTGTTTACAGCAGAGCTGCGTTCTTGCGCCGTCAGGCCGACACATCCGACTTCTGCGGGCATTTGTTGACCGGGTTAACCTTCCCGGGGCAAGTTGAGTTGAGTTAAGAACCGACATCAATGCACTCAGGACATTCCCATACGTGCTCCGTCCCCTCGTTCAACAGAAAGGGAAGAGTCATACTACTAATCGTTCCCACCGCTATCTGATTAAAAGTTCTCCTGGTCACAATCAGGGCTAAAGTGGTGGTGGTCGGGGGGGGGGGGGTGTAATAGCAGCACTATATTTCATTAGAAAACAGCAAGTTAAATGTGTCGGCCACATAACTATGCTACCTACTAACAGTATACCACCACAAGTATTGATGTGCAGACCAAACGGAACCAGAAGAGGCCGACCATCTAAACCAGTGTTTCCCAACGTGGGGCCCACGCCCCACAGGGGGGCAATTTGACTGTTAAGGGGGGCAATTCGAAAATGGAAGAAATCGGCAGAATATAACAAAACGGGGAGACTTGAGACTGAAGTTAACTAAATTGGAACCTGACATAAGATCTCTTTGCAGCAAGCATCAAGCGCAAGGATCTCACTAAATTTAAATAATAAATAATTACTAATAATTAAAATAATATAGAAAAATCTTTCATTAAAATTATTTTGTACTTGAATTTCAGTTCTCCATTATATGTTTTGAAAATTTACTTACTGTGTTTGCTCAATAATTACCTAGTGATTTCTTCCTAAAACCTATCATTCAAGTTTCTTTAGTGAACATTTAAATTTTTGAATATTAAAAATAATGTATATGTTGAGGGGGGGGGGGGGGCGTGTGGCGGGGGAGGGGGGCAATATGAATTTTAGAAAGGCTTAAGTGGGGCATGGCACAAAAAAGGTTGGGAAACACTGATCTAAACGATGGACAGAGGGAATAGCAGCCCATGCGAATCACAGTATATGAAGCTCATAAACCGCCACTCACCCACTGTTTATGCTTCACCTCAACACCTCAATGTACGAGAGGAACGAGATGAGATGAGTGTTGCTTGTTTCAGGCTGTACAGTCAAAGAGTGCAATTGAATGTGACACGCTGTTGGTAACATTAAGTTCTTTTAACATCAGGGTAATGTTTTATTATAGCATTATCTCTGTCCTACTGTCATAGTGTGGTCAAGACAGGTTAAGCACGTGATCGTATAGGACCCAAGTCTCCGCGTTGTTATAAACATACTTTATTGGCCGAATCGTTATACTACAGCACACATGATGGTAGACTCCCTGCCCGGTGTTGACATGTCTTCTCGCTGGCCCCAAGTGACGTGTGTGTTTTCCTAGATACCCTTCTTCATTCGTGCACACACGTTCACTATGGTTTTCCCCCTAGTCAAGGAATGCGCAGCATTCCTTAACTCTTTACTCCTAACCTAATTCCCTCACTGTTACAATGCCTCCCCTTCTTCAAAGAGAATTTTTCCTTGAAAAAATCTCAACCCCAACTTTTAATTAGTTAACTTTACATCTCTATTCTACAATAACTACAATTCCATATATTTCCTAACTCAATTCTCCTATCTCCTCATAGCCAATTGCTAACTAGAGACCATAATATCGAAACTCTCTACAAAACTCGTTATAAAGTTCTCTAGAAAACTTTCTACAAAACTCTCCATAAAATTCCCCACAATACAAAAGTCTCCATAAGCGAACCGCTTTTACTTTAAAATGTCCATCCAAATTATGATTGACAAAACTGAAGATATTCCCTTATCCTTTATTTCCCCCTTATTCACATTCTCACACTCTCAGTATTCTAGGATAGACAGAAAAAACATAGTTAGATTGGATTTGGGTTGGTGCGCACCAAAAAAAATAAGAAAGAAAAAGTAAGGAAAAAGTAAGAAGTAATCACCTTTCTCTTCCCATACATTCTCAAAACTTTATCAAAAAATAAAGTTTCCAAATTTATCTTCAGTTTCCGTCAATAATAATTGTTATTATCAAAAAAAATATGTTAATCCAAAACTGCCAGCCTTTGTATTATTCAGGTCATCAATTTCCCGTTTACCATTCCTTCAACAAAAAAAACCTCCTAACTATTATTATACTGTTAAGTACAGTCTTCTTCTTCCAATATCCAGTTATTTAAATGCCAAAACTCAACCTGGCATTCCCCCTATATTCTCCCATTAAACGCTGTTCAACCCAGCTCCTATTATAAACCTTGTATATACATTGCATACCCCACATGTAATAACAACATATCCCTCCATTACTACATATTGAGTCACTTCACTAACCACCACTTTAATTCATCTTCTAACTGAACTTCAAAGTAATAATCATTTTAAACACACTCAATAAAACCAAAACATTGTAAAAATAACCATCTAAGTTAACTTATTTTTCACATTTCATAAAACACAATTGTAGTCCCAACAATTGAGCAAACCATATCAATCCCCTCATCATATTTATCCCCACACATTAATCAATTTACACATACATTATGAATTTCAAGACCATATTATGAGTACCCAATAATAATTTTCCGTTTTAGAAAAAACTCCACCAAGTACCTTCTTTGTAAACACAAAAATATCGTGTCTAACTTCTTCTTCTATCTGCCATCTGCAGAATATTCTACCAAGCTATTTATCTATCTCTTCTCCATTTTCTTAATAACCTCAAATTTTTTTCTATAATTGCAATATCTACATCAATGTCGCTATCCTCCCGAGGAGAGCTATCTTCTTTCATATCAGCTTCTTCATCAGTTTCTGACTTTTCATCCATTTCTTCTTCCCCGTCTGTATATCCATTACTAGCAACCGCTAATTTCTTCCTTTCTAAATCCAATCTAATTTTCCTGTCTTGCCGTCTCAACAAATTTTCAAATACTGGCATATCTTCACCACTTGAAGAACTCACTCTAAGTTTCCTTTGCCTCTTAATTTCTTTTTCTTTCTGTCTATCCAACTTTCTTTTTACTGCCTGTCTTGTATTCATAAATGGAGGTTCGATATTTTCCTTGACCGACTTTTCACTAATATAATCGTCATACATGTTATTTTCCTCTGTCATGACTGTTTTTGGTACCGTTTCTTCTTGTTCCGCTGTTGTTACTTGTTTTCCATTCTCTATAGGTATTGGATATACCGTTTGTCTGACAAACTGTCCACCTGACAATATTTCTTCGGAACAATAATTATTATTATTATTCTCTGCATTCCTTTCTTCATTATCCCGCCTTAAGTGCTCTACATGTGAACGTGCAACATGCCCTGAAATTTGATTCTTAATAGTATATGACACTGGACCTTTTTTTTCTAGAATATAGTATCCCGGGACCCAATGAGCATCAAACTTAGAGTTTTTTCTATGTTTTTTATAATATACTCTATCACCTACGTTAAACTCTTGTAAGTGTGCATTTTTATTTGCGTATTTCTTCTGTCTTTCTCTAGCCTTAATTATATTATTTCTTAAACGTACATGTGCTTTATGCATCTCTTGCAACCTTGTTTCTTGAAAATCTTCCCCCAGATATTTTCTCCTAGGCTTTAATAAATTATCAATTGGCAATATTGGTTCTCTTCCATGTACTAAGTAAAATGGTGAGAAACCTGTTCCTTCATTTTCGTGTGTACGTATCGCCGCTAATGCTATCCCCAAATAAAGATCCCAATCCATATCGTGTTCTTCTACATTTTTCGCTAGAATATTGTATAGTGTTCTGTGTTGTCTCTCATTTTTAGCATTAGAAGTTGGTCTGTAATATGAAGTCCTAATGTGTTTTATATTCCAATCTTTTACCAATTTCTCAAACTTTTTATTTACAAATTCTTTCCCATTATCTGTAAGTATTATTTGTGGACACCCAAACCTTGGTATAAATTCTTGTAAAAGCATATTTATAACTGAATCAGCACTCTTGTCTGGAATTGGATAAACTTCTGGCCAGAGACTATATGAATCAACTATATGTAGTAGGTATACATTTCCCGATAATGTTTTTGGATGAGGACCTGAAATATCCAAACTTACTTTCTGCATTGGAAATTGAGGAATATCGGTATCTTGTAAAGGACATTTAATTATCTTCATGTTTCTTAACCTACACTTTTCACATGCTTCAACATATTCATATACGCTTTTGAATAAATTCGGCCAGTAATATTTACTGCTAATAGCCTTCACTAACTTATCTCGTCCAAAATGACCATTATTATCGTGATATGCCTTTAAGACTTCTTGTTCTAAATGTTTCGGAATATATTTTCTTACTCCTTCACCTTTTTCACTGATATAATATAATTGATTGTCTTCTTGTAACTCTACAAACTTTCTTTTAAAACTATTTTCCCCTGTTTCTTTCAGTTTTCTTTTTATCTGTACTATTTTTGGATCTAATTCTTGTTCTGTTTTCATATCAAACTGTTCTAAATGTGGGTCTTCTGTTCTAGGTTCAGACTCTTGATCCGATGGTAAACTCTCAAATTCTTCCCTATTTATTATGGCAGAATCTAATATATTTACTTGCCAGTTTCGATCGTCTATGTCTGGTTCAATTTCATCTTCCGTGTTTCCTGATGACTGTGGGTACGGGATTCTAGACAAAAGATCGGCGCACGTATTATGTTTCCCTGACACATATTCAACCCTAGCATTGTACCCTTGTAAATTCAATGCCCAGGTTTGTATTTTCCTATTTTGTATTGGTGCTTCTAATATCGACTTTAATGGCATGTGGTCAGTTCTAATAATGAAATTGGCGTTATGTAAATAGTAATTTAATTTTTGAAGAGCGTAGTGTATAGCATATGCTTCTTTCTCAATAATTGGCCATTTCTTTTGAGTCTTGCTGAGTTTATGAGACAAGAAATAGATTGGTCTTTCATTTTTAACCCCTGGTATTCCAGATTCTTCTCCTTCATATGGTTGAACCAAACATGCTCCTATTGCGTTGTCTGAAGCATCTGTGTATAATATTAGCTGTTTATTCAAGTCTGGATGTGTCAATAATGGTACCACTGTTAAGCTATCTTTTAAAAGTTCGAACGCTTTTTGACACTCATCATCCCACTTAAACCTAGCGTATTTTCCCGTTAAATTCGTAATAGGTATTGCTATCCTTGAAAAGGCTGGTACAAACCGCCTATAATACGCACACGTTCCTATAAAAGCACGCACTTCCTTAACGTTAGTGGGAGGAGGTAACTCTTTAATAACCTTTATCTTTTCCTGGTCTGGTTTAATACCTTCCCTATTTATTATATAACCTAAATATTTTGTTTCTGTCTTTAAAAACTGGCACTTACTAAGCTTTAATTTAACGTCATGCTTTCTTAATCTGTCAAATACTAGTCTAACATGTTTCAAATGATTCTCTACATCTCCTTTCGTAAAAATCAATACGTCATCAATATATGCCAGGGCAAAACTTTGCATACCGTCTAGTACTTCATTTATTAAGAACATATAGTGAGATGGTGCATTTTTGAGACCGAATGGCATACGTAAGAATTCGTAAGAACCCATATGAGTACAAAAGGCACTTTTCTTTTGCGCGTCCTTCGACATCGGAATACACCAAAATCCTGCCCTTGCATCCAGCGTTGTGAAATATGTAGAGCCATTAAGTAACCCCAAAATATCATCAATCACCGGCAATGGGTACGCTACATTCTTAGTAATTTTATTTAACGCCCTATAGTCGCAGCAGAACCTGTTCGAACCATCAGATTTGGCTACTATGACGACCGGAGATGACCATTCTGATTTTGACCTTGTTATTATGCCTGCTTTCAACATATCTTCTATTGCCTTTTCTACGACTTCTCTATTTCTTAAAGGAGTTCTGTATGGTTTTAAACTAATTGGTGGATGATCTCCCGTGTCTATTTCCATCGTAACTGTTTGTGTCTTACCCAATTCTAAATCATTTATCGCAAACACATCTTGATTTTGCTTTATAAGTTTTTCTAACACTTCCTTATTTTCTGGCGAAGTTTTTAATTGTGCTAACAATTCTTTTTCTCTTGTTACTTTGTCTAGTGAATGTATTTGTGCTGTATTTCTTCTATATGGATGGATCAATTCATCCATTCTTACGTTCCCTTTTCTTCTGCATCCGCGTCTATTATTAATTCTTTCACTAGAGGTTTCTGAATAACTTATACCTGCCATATTTACTCTATCTGTTGCCAATATGTCACTAACGTTATGTTCTAGCTTGGCTATTACACATCCTCTGTATAATTTAATTTCTCTACCTGTGTTATTAATAACCATTACTGGAAATGTTAAACTTTTATCTAATTCTATTATTCCATCCGGAACTTCTAAACCTGGCTCATCAATTATTTCATTTTGCAATTCCGTGATTCTGACTATGTTTCCTGCTACATAATACGGGTTTCTCTTCAGTCTTGCTTGTATCAAATTAACTGACTGTGGTTTTAAATTCATGGTCGTTTTAACTCTAACTAGTGTCGACACATGCATATCTTCTTCTAGATCTACGTAAACGTCTTGGAATTTTAATTTATGCAAATCAAATAAAAGTCTCACCCCATTTTTCAATAAAAAATCTCGTCCCAATATCATATTTCTATTTAAATCTTTAACCACATGAAACATATGCCTGACATTTATCCCTCCTAATTTCAAATTTATCATCGTTTGTCCTAGCACTTCTAACTTTTGTCCCGTTACCGAATGAAGATTCTCCTGAATTCTAAATATTTTACAATTTTTTAACATTCGATATAAAAATGCTTCTTTAATCACGCTAACTTGTGCTCCCGAATCCACTAATGTTCTAACTTTATATTTTCCTATCTGTACTATACATGAGCTAGGATCTACCATATTTAATGACAATTGTTTTACCTCGTCTTGTTTTTTATTTCTAAATGTTCTATTATACTCATCCTTTGGGTTTTTAATATATTGATGCCCTTTTTGGATCTTACTATCTTCCCTCCTACTGCCGACCCTATTCAGTAAGCGGGATGCCAATTTTCCTGATTTCCTGACCTTCTAAAATGTCTCTGTATTTCTCCAGAATTCCAATTTGCTGGTCTGCCATTTGCAATTCTATTCTGTATACTCGACTGAACACCTCTACTATTTTGCGTATTCGATGGGCCACTTCTGTTACCACAAAAGCGAAAAATGTGCCCCCGTTTATGACACCCCCAACAAACCACATTCGAGTTATTTGTGTTTCCTTCCATGTTTCTTACAGTATTTCTCACTTGTCCTCTTCTATCTTGATTATATGCGTTCTCGTTTCTTTGTACCATCTGTATTTCTCCTCGTCTTCCTCTCCATCCATGTCTATACTGTCCTATTTCCATAGGTTCTTCAATTCTATCTTCTGAACTACTACCTAACTCTCGTCCTACTCTTAACCTAAACCTCCTCCTCAAGCTTTCCTCTTGTATAGCGATATCTACCGCTTGTGACAATCTTGCAGGATGCTCTCTTAATAATTTAAATTTCAATCCATCTGACCTAATCCCATCAACAAAAATCCCTACTAACATCCGTTCCACTTCTTCAGCTCGTACATTCTGTCCTAAAAATGACTCTTCAGCTAAATTGATTAACCTGTCACTGTATAACTGGACACTTTCTGTGCTGCTTTGTCTAGTCTGTCGCAATACTGAGAATGCGTGTTGTGGATCAGTAATTTCAGCATATTTTCTTGCGAGATCATCTTTAAATTCTTCCCAGGTTTCACCTCCTGCTGCTTCTAATTTTCTTCTTATATGGTCAGAAACTGGACTTGTACTTGTTCTGTATGCCAAATTCTTTTTCTCCCCATCTGTAGCGTTTATTAAATATGCATGTTTCTCAATAGAAATGATCCATTTCTTAAACTGATTTGCTTGACCACTAAATCTTTCAACATCACTGTTTACATTTTGTTGTCTTAACACTGCATCCAACCTTGATATTGCCCCGCCAACTCCAGTCAGTACCTGTGAAAAATCTTGGGATTCCATCCTAAAATCTATAATTATCAAGCAATATACAAATATTTCAAACAATGTTAATTTCAAATTCAGCAACAATACATAATCTGTTAATTACTCTAATATTATCTAATTAACTTAACTAAAGCCTCCAATCGAAGATCCTGACGAAGAATATTCCTGTTTCAATCCTGAATTTTGATAATAGAATTTAAATGAGCTACTGATTCAGAATTACCTACACCACATTAACAAAGGACTCTAATCAACCTCGTTGAAATGAGCAGAACAAAGAAGAGCCTCTGGATTTCTTTCCATAATAATTTAATCGAAGTCGAAGTCAGTTCTTTCCAATTAATTCCTGACGAAAATTATGCTCGATACCAGGCTCGCAACAAGACTGCTTGTTTACTTGCTCGATTAACTGTAGATTCCCTTCAAGTAAGGTCACCTTCACGCAAACGACAACTGCTCACGCCTTCAGCAAAAAAAACTCAGTTTCCAACAGCCATCTGGGTTTTTCATATATATATTTCAGCGCAAACGTAATCCAGTCAACAACAATTTGATTTAAAGCTGACGCTATCCAATCTCTTATTTTCATGTGGGACTCTCGCCATGGTCAGTTTAAAGTGCTTTATCTTATAAGTTGAGACAAATTTCATCAATGCCTTCTAAATGTGAAGTGACTGTAGAAAGTATTGCAGATCTTGATTTCATAATTATGAAATTTGCACCATAACCTTGACTTCACCTTCAACAGTCCCACGGGTTAAAATTCATAATTTGTACTGATTTTTGATGCAGAACGGCATTACTTGATCAATTATACAATTAGCGTTGGTCAATTCTCCAGTTAATTTATAGGATTAAATATGTAATAACATCAGTCTTTCAAAAAAATCAGTTTATCAATCAAACCTTTTTGAGCACTGTCCTTGAAAATAGATCTCCTTGTTAAACAGGTATACAACAACTATCAACAGGCGGCTTTCATCTGTTGCGTTTCTCAATATTTACAAACTTCCTTCTCCAGACGCCCAGACACAACAATTTTCCATAGCTGTACTCTCTCCGCGACCTCCCATGTTTCAGACTTTCACGGCACCAAATCAACCTGCTGTCATAGTGTGGTCAAGACAGGTTAAGCACGTGATCGTATAGGACCCAAGTCTCCGCGTTGTTATAAACATACTTTATTGGCCGAATCGTTATACTACAGCACACATGATGGTAGACTCCCTGCCCGGTGTTGACATGTCTTCTCGCTGGCCCCAAGTGACGTGTGTGTTTTCCTAGATACCCTTCTTCATTCGTGCACACACGTTCACTATGGTTTTCCCCCTAGTCAAGGAATGCGCAGCATTCCTTAACTCTTTACTCCTAACCTAATTCCCTCACTGTTACACTACTGTACTGTATTATTTCTATTGCTCTGCTTTGAATAATTCATCAAATGAGCAAAGTGGAAAGGTTAGCTTTACAAAAACACAGTTACAGAAGACAGAATAGACGTTGCTGCTACAAAACCGCTATCAGCAAAGACAGTAGAAATACCTACATCTATTTAAAAACAAAACACCTAAATTAAAAAAAAAAAATTGTGCCAGTTGAACACATGGGTCATCAGCATCATCAACTTCCACTTTTGCCGCCAAACGCGTGGGGATGAATAATTGACGCTCCAGGGCCCGATGGGTGGTATTGGATAGTGTTATTCCGTGTGATTGTATAACGTCTTTGATGTCGTCAATCCATTTTCTTCTCGGGCGTCCTCGTCGCAGATGACCATTGATGTAGTGCCAGTGATAGATGCTGGTGTTGCATTCTAACGACATGGCCAAACCACTTGATCTTGTCTTTCAATGAATGTGGCACAAGGTGATGATCCCAGTCTGTCTGAAAACAACATTTCTTACTCGGTCTCGGATTGTTAAGTTGGCAGCTCTCCTCAGGCATCTCATCCCCACAGGTGTTGATTTTTGCGAAAGTGTGATTTGGATAATGTCCAAGTTTAAGATTGGTAGCATAGGGTTGGTGTGAATATGCTGTTTTTTATCTGCCATTTTGCGGACATGGATATATTTGGATGTTTCAGTATGGGTGATAGTTGATATGTAAGTGCACTTGCTTTTTGACATCTGATTTCGATTTCTCTGTGCAATTTGCGATCTTCTGTGATCATACTTCCAAGATATTTAAATTCTTTAACTTGTTTCAGAGATGTGCTATTTATCTGTATACTTAGTGGACCAGGAGATCTGCTAACTTGCATTACTTCGGTTTTGGCTATATTTATACTTACATTGTATAAGCTGCATGTTGAACTCAGATTATTAATATGATCTTGCAGTCTGCCCTCGTCGCTATAAAACAGGCACTGAGTACTCCATACAAAACCTGTGTATGGTCCATCCCAGGGAAAATAACTTTCAGTCAGTGTACAATGAGACCAGAAAATCAGCATACTACAAGTAATGACACAATTGGTTTGTTGTTGAGTCCTCTGGAAGAGTAAGTTTTAACACATGCATTGTCTAAACCCCAAAGAACGCTTGATGAAGAGTATGTTTTAACACATGCATTGTCTAAACCCCAAAGAACGCTTGCTGAAGATTAAGTTTTAACACATGCATGGTCTAAACCCAGAAGAAAGCTTGCTAAGAGTAAGTTTTAACACAAGCATTGTCTAAACCCCAAAGAACGCTTGCTGAAGAGTAAGTTTTAACACATGCATTGTCTAAACATTGAAGAAAGCTTGCTGAAGATTAAGTTTTAACACATGCATGATCTAAACCTGGAAGAAAGCTTGCTAAGAGTAAGTTTTAACACAAGCATTGTCTAAACCCCAAAGAACGCTTGCTGAAGATTAAGTTTTAACACATGCATGGTCTAAACCCGGAAGAAAGCTTGCTGAAGATTAAGTTTTAACACATGCATTGTCTAAACCCTGAAGAGAGTTGGCATCCATCAGTGAGATTGATGGAGAGACTGTCCTCCAAACCTGGCACCAACGTATCATCTACGTAGGAAATGTGCTACAGAGTTCTCCTTTACCTCTCTAAACTCAGAAACCAGCAGGTTGTGGAAGACCGGGATGGGAACTTCACGTCTGCAGACAGCAGATCAACGAAAACAAGAAGTGGAATTTGTAAGCTTCGCGAAAAACAGAATCACAAGTGGCAAAGTTAACATTGTGGCCAGCGCCTTTGATGCATATAAACAAGTACATGTGCATGATTTCCAGCTCTCGGGAGTTTATGTGGAGGCTCCTCATAGAGGCCACAAGATCTAAAGAGCTCAGCTCACCAACTGTTGACCCGCTCTCTGGTCTTCTCATGTCACCCATTGCCTTTATTTGACTGACACAACTACATATAAAATATACAAAAGTTACTTACCTAATTTTGAGCCATCATCAGAGTAGTCCAAGAGATATAACACTCATACAAAATAATAAGACTAAACACACGAAACATTTTAATCTTTACATACATCAGATTTAATCTTTTATGACAGTATACACCACGATTAATGTGAACTATATGTTATATTGAAAATCTGACCAAATGAAACAGAATGTCATAGAAATTTCTACAACAGATCTTTAACATATACTCTGACTTCGGTTTATTGGAAATCTAGCTTAATGAATATGTACTGCATATTTTAATGAGTCATAATACCATAAGCATAAATGATGATGCTATTTCTTTCTTTCCTTCCTTCTTTATCTTCCAATTTACACTCCGGCACAGAGGGAAAAAAAAAAGCTGAGAAGGCATAGTGGTTAGTGTGCTTGCCTGCCAAGATAATGATCCAGGTTCAATCCCCAGCAGATGTAGGATTATTTTATCCAACCAGTACAGCTCTGGGGTCGACCCAGCCTCATAACCGTGGGTACCAGATAATTTAATTTCCAGAATGTTCTGGGAAGAAACTGCAATTAGGAAGGCAACTGTCCACCCCACATCAAATGTGGTGACATTGAATATGTGAAGACCTCATACCCCAATAATAGTATCTGCTATGGGACTACTTTCTGTGGGCAGGAAATAATACATTGCAATCCTGTATATTTGACAAAAGCATGCATGACTGTAGGCATCCCAACCACCCAAACCAAATAAGCATGTTCATACACAGTGTTTATTTCTTCTTGATTTGCTCATCTGAATTTGACTGTCTATCTGCAGTGCATAAACTTTATGTTCCACTGCTGTTTCTCTAATACATATTGTATTCAGGGCAGTCTTAGAGTATGTGATCTGCAATCTGTGGTGCCAATCCATGTGGACATGGCTGATTTGCCAATCTTAAAGCCAGTGTTTTTGTGTAGTTGATTGTGTCATGTTCTGAGATGCAGAATAATGCTTTGTTTTGGTCTTTCCATAAAATGGTAATAGTCTTGAGCTGGTATTGGTGGCTTTCTCATTGATTTAAGGATTCTTTTCTTTTGGTGATATGTAATATGTACATCAGGTTGCTCTTCTGTTGCTCCTTCCTTAGCTAGTTGATCAACTCTCTCACTTTCGGGCACTAAACAGTGAGATGGTATCCACTGTATGATGACCTTACGCTGGCTGCCTATTTCAGATATTAGTGTCCTTTTGGCAATTTCCCACACTAGAGTGCTTCAGGTACTGATTTTGCATCTGTCCACAGCACCGAAGATTGTGTACCATGATAGGTATTCAGTAATTTCTCTGTTGCTAACTGTTTAATTGTTAGACTAAGAACTGTGTGATATTGTATGGTGGAACTTATCATGCCAAGATTGACCCCAGCTTCAGCTTGCTCAAACACTAGTGGAGAATTTCAGCATGTGACAAAGTAATGTCCTTCAATAATTTGCAAAAATGACAAAAAACATCTGGACATTCCAGTGTGCACAGAATGTAACGCATTAACAAGTCACAGGTGAAACATAACAAATCTTGGCAGTGATCTCAGCCACTGGTGCTCACATCCTGTAGTCTTTCACTGCGATAGCGTAGTGGCTAGACGCTGGCCTGGTGATCATGGGTTCAAATCTGCATCGAGGCAAATTTTTAAAACTGATCTGGTCTTCCATGTCGACCCAGTCTTAAATAGGTATCAGCATATACTACTAACTAAGTTGTGTATCCCTTACGGGACGTTGCAGTCAACACCAGCATTTTTCAGCTGCTGTTGATGTACTAGGTAAGTGTTACGTTCAGTAGTTTGCCATTGCTTTCTGAATGACCGGCTTCCATACCAGCACGCTATAACACAACGCGACACGGTCTGCTGCACAAATCGGTCGCAGCTGAGCTTCGAACACCTGGTACCCGGCCCACGAACCGCGTTCGCAAGCCTTTAGCCACGGCGCCAGCATATAACTTGGGAAGTAAAGGCGGACAGCATAATCCTGACCCCGTCTAATACCGAGTAACAATTTGCCTTTACAAACATGGGTATAACACCACTGATCCCGTCTAATACCGAGTAACAATTTGCCTTTACAAACATGGGTATAACACCACTGATCCCGTCTAATACCGAGTAACAATTTGCCTTTACAAACATGGGTATAACACCACTGATCCCGTCTAATACCGAGTAATAATTTGCCTTTACAAAGATGGGTATAACACCACTGATCCCGTCTAATACCGAGTAACAATTTGCCTTTACAAACATGGGTATAACACCATGTGCCCAATGCACCTTAAGGTGTGTACAAGGGTCCTCTTGTGTGTACCTTCAAGTGATTGATGGGTGTGCTATCAATAGTGTCCACACAAATATGTATAAAAGTACATTGATATTCATGAAGACTCAAAGTATTAAAACAGACAATCTATTTATTTATTTTCTTGCTTTTAGTTGGTGAAACTGTATTGCTTTTCCTCTTGTTGACAATGGTCTTTGAACTTCCTGTGGATGATCTTGATGTACTGTGACAAGTTTCATCTGAAATACATCATTAAAAAAAACAAGAAGTAAGACAGCAAGCAGAATAGTTTTTGTGCATTCAAGCTGCTTCTTCGTGTGCCAGCTCTGGAGCATTCAGTCACCACTGCACTGGGATTTATCCCATATTGTGTGCCAGCTCTAGAGCATTCAGTCACCACTGCACTGGGATTTATCCCATATTGTGTGCTAACTCTGGAGCATTCAGTCACCACTGCACTGGGATTTATCCCATATTGTGTGCTAGGTCTTGAGTATTCAGTGACCATTCCACTGGGATTTATCCCATATTACTCAGTCTCTTTCCACAGAGTGGCCTGCCAAGAGCATCACAGAACATGAACTCTATAACTCTAGCAACGACCCCAGGCATCTTGAAAATAAATTGCACCCGTGAACTGAATGACATATTCCCAAAATAAACTCACAACCTCTGGAGCGTGACACAGGCAGCACGATATCTTCACTGCAGAGACAATTTTGCTAAAGTAATAATTCTATTAATACAAAGACGGCCACAGAAATCTGCCTTTCTTTGTCTATAAGTATGCATAATAAATAAAGATACATATATGTATGCAAGCCTTGACAATAAAAGCATCAATTTTGTTATTCCAATGTCCCATAGATAGAGGTTGTGGGCTAGAAGTAGAAGTAAGCATGGCTCTTCTCTATTGTTGCCTGTTAATGTTGATCTTTTCTGTCATTTAATATAATTAATTGAGTACTAAATTCCAAACATACTTGTATGTGCCTTCTGACATAACTCCAGCTTAGCTGCAATTCATCTCACCATAATAACAATGGTAATTAATTTTCCCATGATCCTGGACTATTGTATGTGTTCTAATTAGTTTAAGGCGATCGTTGTAGCAAGTGAAGAGCAGCACACTTAGCGTGAAAATAGAAGTGTCAGTCAACATCAAACAGGGAGTCTGTATGAAGATGGATTTATTACGTAGGTGATTAGAGCATGTGAGGAAGTGTCCAGGGTGAAATGATGGTAATCTGAACTGAACTGAAGTAGTTTAATTATATTACTTTCATATCATATTTCAGAGTAGCTGTATCATGTTGGCTATATCCAACTGTGTGTATGTAAGCTGCCTGTGTCTATTTCCTCTTTATTTTGCACATCTTATACTATAAATTCCCTGAATGACAAGCAAACCAAATGAATGATAACACAACAAAAAGAATAACAGACACTGTGATACACACAACAGAAAAGCAAGAGTGGAAAGAAGAGTGGGCATGGAAAATCTCATGGTATAAAACATGGCTGGCCAAAATGCATCAAGAAATTTAACATATTTAGCATTGACCAGCCAAACATAAGCACACAGGTCTTCGTTAACATTCAAAGTGAAGCAAACATGAAAGGAATTTAGCTGAATAATATGTGAGTAGCATCATGTTTCTCTTTGTGTGGTTTTTATACCTGAGAAAAAGGACAGGAATGACCTAAAAGCATCTTCTTTTAGCCCCTACTGGATCACAGGCCCTTAACTAACTCACGCTAGGTCATCCTATCTTTTGCTACCTCCTGCAGCTTGTTCTAAGTCCTTCCCATGTTATTCAACTGTCTCTATTTTCCTTCTCTATGCAACAAAATCTCTGGAAATCTTGGAGATGTGGTTTTATAGAAGAATGCTGAAAATTAATTGGACAGCCAAAATGAGCAATCAGGATGTTTTAAGGGAAGCTGAGTCGCAAAGACTTAACACAAACATCAGAAAGTGGCAGTCATTGTTTTTTGGCCACGTTATGAGAAGTCAAAAACTGGAACATGTTGTGACAAAAAACTTGAAAGATTTGCGGAAACAGAGATAGAGGAAGAGCCAACATACGAATTGATACATGACGTCGAATATCAAAATTTATGGAGAGGCATGATCGCCCACACCAGCCGGCAAAGCACTGGATGGTGATGCATTTTTACGTCTCTTTTTTTTTACCTCATTTGCCCTGTGGGTTCCAGTTATACAGTTAGTCTTTCTAGTCATACTCTCCTCAGATTTTCTCAATGTGTGACCTATCCAGTGTCAGTATTTTCCCGTCACCTCTTGATTCACTGGAATTTCTCTCCCTGAAATCTACATTTGTGATACTTTCATACCATTTTAGTCATTCTATTCTGTGCAGGTACCAGTCAATGAATGTTTGTGATGTAGTATTTCTAATGACCTCGAAACATAGCAAACATTTAGTTTATTTTGTTGCAGCTGAACTGGTCAGCTTTCCCTAAACATACAAATCTGGTATTATACCAGAGAACATGTCTCCTGGTGTGAGAGACCATGTCTCCTGATGTGAGAGACCATGTCTCCTGATGTGAGAGACCATGTCTCCTGATGTGATAGACCATGTCTCCTGATATGAGAGAACATGTCTCCTAATGTGAGAGACCATGTCTCTTGATGTGAGAGACCCTGTCTCCTGATGTGATAGACCATGTCTCTTGATGTGAGAGAACAACTCTCCTGATGTGATAGACCATGTCTCCTAATGTAATAGACCATGTCTCCTGATGTGAGAGACCATGTCTCTTGATGTGATAGACCATGTCTCCTGATGTGATAGACCATGTCTCCTGATGTGAGAGAACAACTCTCCTGATGTGAGAGAACATGTCTCCTTATGTGAGAGACCATGTCTCTTGATGTGATGGACCATGTCTCCTGATGTGATAGACCATGTCTCCTGATGTGAGAGACCATGTCTCCTGATGTGAGAGACCATGTCTCCTGATATGAGAGACCAGCATTCTAACTACTGTTCAGTACATATTAACTGAAGGTTTTGTTGTTGACACCAATGCTCTTGGCAATCCAACGCCATTGTTATGAAGGTGCAAGTTCTCTGTTGTCTGTTCCAGGATCCATAGAGTGAGTTTTAACAACTGGACATGGCTGTGGTAGCTTTTCCCTGTCATTTGAAAGTACAAGGCACTTTAGAAGATCACTGACAGTTTCATAAGAGTTAATGGAAACTACCTATATCCAATAACAGCCACTTACCGTTTGCAGCTTTTGCTTTAGCATAGGCCACACTCATTTTATTCATGTTTGCCTTATGAACTACCTGGTGATCAACAACTGGTTTGGGGTAGTCTGTACCCACAATACACCTGGCTTGTTGCTGAACACTGAGTGGTGCAGTCCAAGGCTCATATATGTATTTGGCGGGAAATCTCTTCAGCACTGGTATGTATTTCCTGTAAAAATTATTGAAATAAAAAAAAAATTGGCTCTAGCAGGACATGTTTTAAAGTAATAATTTACTAAATTATAATAATTCTGTACCTTTAATAAAAATTATAATGAAAGGTTAAATTTAGTTTAAATGACAGTGATATAAAAAAATAAAAAGTTAATTTCCACATGACGTCTGTAAATTACTGTGCGTTCTTGCTTCAGTAATCTAAAAAATGTTCATGTTTAAACTTTAAAAGATATAAAAATAAAGAGAACAAAACTGCATTGGCATAATTTTCATTTCTGTGATTACTGAAATAATTAATTAAACCTGTCAATTCTGTAAATCAATCACCTCATTAAAACAGTCACTTCACTAAATCAATAGAACTGGACAAGCTACAATCTTTAGAACAGGATAGGACATTACAGACTGAACAGCCACATGTACACAAAGGTAGATTCTACAGTAATATATACATGTGGGTAAGTACCTCACACTGCAGAGCACATACCACAACACTGTACTAAATACAGTCCAGAAAGGTTTATTCTATGGTCTGATGAAACAACCCTATTTAAAACTCAATGTAGCCTGCAGGATGTGCAGAAGACAGTGCAGATCAGAACAATTTAGCAAATATTGGCTGGTTCCAAATGAATCACACACACACACAAACATAACTAAATCGATCCCTCTCTAAATCAAGCCACTTTACTCAGTCTCTCTTTAATTCAAGTCACTTCACTCAATCAGCCCCTCTCTAATTCAGGTAAATTCACTAAATGAATCCAACTCTTAAGCAATCACTTCACTAAATCAATTCTCTCTACAGCCAACTGACACAAATAGTAATTTCTGTAAATGAAGTCATTCACAAAACAATCCCTCTCTAAATCAACCATTTCACTACATAATTTCTTTAAATCAAATCACTTCACTAAATCAATTCCTTTATAAATTAGTCATTACACAAAATTGTCAATTCTCTCCATCACTTTTATAAATCAGCAACTGATACTAATAAATGTTCTCAAATAGTCACGATACCAAAAAAATTATATTACCAAAAAAATGACTTCATCAAAACAATGACACAATAACCAAAACAATAATTTCTTTAGAAAAAACTACACTTCACAAAATTTTCACAAACATTTACTTATCTAAAGTCATTTAAACGTCTTTTTCATCACTAAATCAATTATTGTATATTTAAATCAAATATTTAAATTTGAATGATCAAATGTAATGTGCGGCAAACAGAGCAACATATTCAAAGAATATAACTGTATTGGTTAAAATAATGATGAAAGTCAGCAGCAAGTTTATTAAATCACTACCACGTTATGGACAGACCAGAACAGGTCATTATTCTGTGCCTCAGAACAAGTCACAATAGATTACGCAACCACATGTATACAAAGTTCAAGATTGGTGACTCAGCCATGTGCACATGTGGTTTGGCGTCACAGACAGCAGAGCACATACTCCAGGACTGCCCAAACTACAACATATCCAGGCAAACCTTCTGGCCTAGAGAGACAACAGTGGAAGATACTCTATGGACCGCTGAGTGAACTAAAAAAGACTGTTAGATTCATACAAGAGACAATATTGCAGTTATAGACATATTTTAAGCGAACGAAAGAAGAAGAAGAAGAAGAAGAAGAAGAAGAAGAAGAAGAAGAAGAAGAAGAAGAAGAAGAACTAAAAAATAATATATAAAACCAATGACTGATAAAACATACTTAATATAATCTCCGTTTGGATCTGTCTTCTTTCCAAAAGAAACTGGGCTGTAAACTCTGAAATACTGGTGAAAAAAGGCAGATGCAGAAAGCCACATCCAGTTTCCAGCATTTAAACTCCAGTCAGCATCAAGGAGAAGCTCCTCAAATACCTAAAGGACAGTACAAGTACTAATGTAGTGATGACATCAAGGCCTGATATTAAAAAGGCTCATAAAAGGTTCCTGCATCTAAAACAATTGTTACTGTCTGAGGACACATGCCCATCAAGTCTGCTAAACTTCTTAGAAAATCCTTTGTTTGGGTACATGTGTGTGTGCTTCACACCCAGGTTTAATCTGTCACTCACTCATTGACATATTGCTGTCTTGATTGTTTGTTACATTGAGCTTTAAAAAAAGGCATAATAACTACAACCCAAGGCGATAAGACTAGGAATGGAGTTATATCTCTCCATAGCACAAAGCTTGGGCTGAATGGTAGAGAGCATTAGTTGCCCATGCATGATCCTTCTCTCGTGCCTGTATAGGTTACTTCAGAGGAAAGGTAATACCAATACATTTGGAACAAAACAGTCTGCAGAAGCTGCTGGATCAGCGAAGCAATGCTCTGTCTGTGTGTCGGTGCTTAAATTCTAGACCAGTTGCCGACCAAGGCTTAGGGCCTGGTCTACTCTGCCTCGACATTTAGTCTTAGGTTGTATTTCCTTGCACCAGGATAAGGCTTGTACCTTCTCAATACTGCTATTCTGCTTGAAGTCAGTGGCACAATGTGGTGTGTCAGGTTTGCTGAGTGCCGCCCAACATTCGGCGCTAAAAGAAAGCAGGTAGCACCATCTACTGTCATACAGTAGCTCACACATGTCTAAGACTTGACATCAGTCACCACAAGGTTAAAACTGAGTTCAGCCTCATTGCACCAGATTTCATCCAATCTTCTTATTCTTCTGCGTTCGTCCAGAATGTTGTTTTAGACATAATTGCGTCTGTTTACAGCAGAGCTGCGATATTTCCACCTTTCGGCCGACACATCCGACTTCTTCAGACATTAGTTGACTGGGTTACCTTCCCGGGTTTATCCAATCTGACTTGGAATCTCTCTGTAAGATGACAAGCCACCAACCGAGAGCATTGCACAATCACAAACTCTGTAGCTCCAACAATAACTGCTAGGATTCTCCAGAAAAATTGCACTCATGGTCTGAATGACTCAGTCCAAAAATGAACCCATGACTTTCAGAGCATGAGGCATTGTCTTAACCACTTTGTCACAGAGACCCGTTAAGTGTTAACACACAGCATTGAAGATGGTAAAGAGACAGACATACATTCATTCATTCATTCAGTAGCATGTCCTTTGCAGAACCTCGCTCCCATAACAACCTTCCGGAAAACATCTCGATCATAAGCAAGATTGTCCCGCGTCCGATACACCCATCTGGAGATCATCCGCCACATCATGCACCCATTTTCTCTTTGGCCTTCCTCTTCCTCTCTTCTCAGGTATATACCCCTCCATTACTGCTCTCTGCAAACTTTCATAACGTTTCAAGTGACCAAAATATTTTAATTGTTTTTGTTTTATCATCTTAAATAGTCATTCGTCTTCAACATTCAGCTCTTGAAGTATGGATGCATTTGTTATTTTCTTTATCCAAAATATTCTTAGAACTCGTCTGTAACATTTATATTCAAAGGCATTTATATGCTGTTCAGCTTGTTTAGTAAGTGTCCAGGTCTCACAGGCGCATGTTGCATTGGGAAAGATACCTGCTCTTAAAAATCTAATTTTTGTAGTTCTATCTGTCCCACTCCACAATTTATTCAGTTGATTTAATCTTTGAAGAGCAATAGACATTCGTCTTTTAATTTCTTTCATTGTGTGACCATTGTTGGTAATAAATGACCCAAGGTATTAAAAATTTTCCACCACTTCCAATTTTTCTTCATTAACATATATTTATTTCTCCATAGTAGTTTTATCTGTAAGCATTATCTTTGTTTTTGCTATGTTAAAAGAGACAGGCAGTCACTGTATTGTAAGAGGCTGACAGCATGAATAAGGAGCACATGACCAAGAGGTTAGGATTTTCACCTCACATATCATGGAACATGTGTTCTTTTCCTTGGTAAGGCTCTGGGATTTTGTCTATCATAGCTGAAATAAAACTCCTAGCCTGTACACAGAGTGGTGACTAGGGGACTGAGTGGTCTCAAGGTATGGTGTCCGCCTCGAGTGCTGGAGGTCCCAGGTTCAGGCCCCGGTGAGGACCGGGATTTATTTAAAAAATCTACCTGGACTTCCAGTAATAAAATTTCCCCTGGTCTTTGGGTAGTGAGATCGGACGCCCGTGTGTATTGTTGTCTCTGGGTAGTGAGATCGGACGCCCGTGTGTATTGTTGTTTCTGGGTAGTGAGATCGGACGCCCGTGTGTATTGTTGCGCACGTAAAAAATCCCTTGGCAGTTGGAAATCGAAAAAGAGTAGCCTAACGGCGCTGCCCGGGCAAAATTTCGAGTTAAAAATCTACCCAAAGTATTTCAGGATCCTCGCCGATGCAACAGAGTTCGTGCATTGAGCTGAGTTTCTCCAGACTCAGGGTTGAGGTAGGAGGAAAACGGAGCACTTATGGGTTAAACCGTGTGCCGTGATGTTGATCCAACGACTAAACTAAACAGAGTGGTGACTGCTTGAGCAAGTGGCCTTTAGTCCCTTCAGTGCAGAAAAACCTCTGTAGACACCAGTAAAGGTGCAAATGTAGTAGTTAAAAGGTTTTTTTTGTGTGCACTCGCTCACTTTGTACTCAAGCGTAGTCCATACATACTACTTCTAGTACTGCTGGACTGAATTTTACGTGTGGATTAGCTTTTCCTATTAACAGTGTCCCTCACCATCAGGCAAACCCACTCCAACTTCAGAGGTACTTGTAATTTACGTCCCTAAGTCAAGGATGATAGGTCAACATTTTAATCCAACTATCCGGTGTAGGGAATGAACCCCTTACCTCAGCATCAGCACACAGGAAGTTTAAGAACATTCGTTCTTATCCATTCAGTCATGCTGACCTTCGTTAAAAGGTTTAAAAATGGCTAAAAGGTTAAAGGTGAGAGGACTGACTTCACTGCACTGGATTTTACTCCATCTGGCTTGGTCTCTCCCTGTAAAACATCAAGCCGCCTGCCCAGAGAATCGCACAAACTCTGTGACTCCAGCAATGACAAATTGAGTGGAATCCGGAATAATTGCATTTGTTGTCTGAACAATGCAGTCTGAAAATGAAACCATGACCTTCAGAGCATGAGGCAGTTGGCTTGACCACTTCACCATGGAGACCACCGACAACAAATGCAGTAGTGATAGTTTTTAATTAAGATAGCATGAATATACTGACAATGACTTTGTCCTAATTTGAAAACGTCCTTCAACTGTTGGAAAGCTGAAAGCAGAGCAGATTGAACCTAAATCTCTGAGGTAGTAGTCTAGTACACTAACTTCTATCCATCATAGCTCTATTCATTGTAAAAACAAACCTATTGATTTTTACCTTCTGACCTTCCTCCCAGCTAATCCACAAATCACCTCTAGTGAGGAAGCATGCAACAGCATGCCTTGCTAAATGATGTATCCATCCTTCTTGCCTAAGCTGTGTCATGATAGCATCAATGAATGGGTACCCAGTTCTTGCCTAAAAAAGGCCAAAACCATCAAACATAATAAAAATTAAACACACAATAAGATTTACATATTCATAAGTATTAATTGAAACAAGTAAACATGAGAATGAACTTAATATATGAGGACAAATCAATTGACAGAGATGTTAAGCTACACTAGATTCATACTGCCTCAACATTATGCCATCGTTTCAGTGAAAGAATAAGTGTGCTACAAATCTTGACTAAATAGATACTGCTGGTATACTGGTTGACTTCTGTATTATGGATATAACATTAGACTTATGATGCTAGGGAAATGCCACAGCTGTAGTATTTTTCATTAATGTAAGTATCTGTAATCATTTACCAAATTCATTAAAAGTAGTATGGTTAAAATAAAAAGTATAAAGAAAAAGGATATGACCAACAGAAGATTATTACAGAATGATGAGAAATGCAACAATAAAATGAAAGAGGATTCAAATGAGGACTGAAGAAAAGACATATCTAGAACAATGAAACATAAATATTTGTATATGATAATCACTTAACTAAAGTAATCACTTCACTACACCTTCACTTAACTAACAACCACTTAATAATAAATAATTTGTCCCGAAGCAGTTTTCTGGTATGGGTCTGTGATGTGATAGAGTGATCACAGTTTGTAGGCCTAAATTCATGGAGGAGAGGTGGCCAATCTTTCTTTCACTTAGCAGGCAATGAGCCCAGGTGTCAAAACCTCATCCTACTGTCCTCATGACATTACCAGCGCAGTTCCCTATCAACTTGACTAATGTGCCTTGGCTATCATCATCATCATCATCATCATCATCATCATCATCATCTGTGCCCTGCCATCTCGTGGAGGCATTCATGACTCTCCACAGATTTGGTCCTTGGTGTCCTAAATAAACTCTACTGATGATGTTCCTCCATGCCAACATCTCAATCCATCCAGCATCATTTCTCTCAGTCTGCCTCTATTTCTCCCTCCAACTGATCTTTTCACTCGTCACGATGTTTACCTCTCTTTTCATTACATGACCAAAGAATGCTGTTTGGTTCTTTCTTATAGTTGTATACAATTTTCTACTTTTATTAGCCTCTTCCAGGCTATTTTTGTTAGTTACTCTGGCAGTCCAAGGTTTCTGTAACATTCATCTCAAGAATGAAACAATGAAAGAGTAAATTCACTAAAGCGTGCACTTTACTAACACATTCATTCATTCATTCAGTAGCATGTCCTTTACAGAACCTTGCTCCCATAACAACCCTCCGGAAAACTTCTCGATCACAAGCAAGATGTCCCGCGTCTGATACACCCATCTGGAGATCATCCGCCACATCCTGCACCCATCTTCTCTTTGGCCTTCCTCTTCCTCTCTTCCCAGGCATATACCCTTCCATTATTGTTCTCTCCAAACTGTCGTGACGTTTCAAGTGACCGAAATACTTCAATTTTCTTTGTTTTATCGTCTTTAATAGCCATCCCTCCTCAATATTCAACTCTTGAAGTATGGATGCATTTGTTCTTTTCTTTACCCAAGATATTCTTAGAACTCGTCTATAACATTTATATTCAAAGGCATGTATGCGCTGTTCAGCTTGTTTAGTAAGTGTCCATGTCTCACAGGCGTATGTTGCAATGGGAAAGATGCATGCTCTTAAAAATCTGATTTTTGTAGTTCTGTCTGTCCCACACCATAATTTATTCATCTGTTTTAGTCTTTGAAGAGCAATGGATAGTCGCCGTTTTATTTCTTTCATTGTGTCACCATTATTCGTAATCAATGACCCAAGATATTCAAAATTTTCCACCACCTCCAATTTTCTCCCATTAATGTATATTTCTTTCTCCATAGTAGTTTTATCTGTATGCATTATCTTAGTTTTTGCTATGTTAAGATATAAGTTGTGATTTTCACTATTCAATTGTGTTGAGGCTATTAGGTTTTCTATGCCATTCTGTGTTGTGGATAGTAATACTGTATCATCAGCATATCGAATCTCTGGTATGTCATGACCGCCGATATTTAGGGCATCATATGGCTCCCTGTTTATATCATCTCTTACATTTCTCATTATATTTTCGGCATACAGGTTAAACAAATAGGGTGACAGCACGCAGCCCTGACGGACTCCTTGCTTGATGTCAAACCAATCTGATGTCTCGCCATCTATTCTAACTGCTGCTTGTTGGTCTAGATATAGCATTTTTATGAGATGTACTACATGTGAAGGAAAGCCCATATTTCTCATGATTTCCCAAAGTTTCTGATGCTGTACACAGTCAAATGCCTTTGAATAATCCACAAAACATGAGAATAGGTTTACATTAAATTCTCTGCACTTCTCTATTATTAAACGCATGTTGAATATGTGATCTCTTGTTCCTCTTCCTTGTCTAAATCCAGCTTGAACTACGTTAATCTCTTCTTCCATTTTCTTACTAAGTCGTCGCATTATGACTTTTAGTAGAATTTTACTTGCATGACTTATCAGGGCAACAGTTCTATAGTTGGTGCATAATTTCAGGTTGCCCTTTTTTGGTATTGGAATGAAGATAGTTCTCTTCCAATCTTTTGGCCATATACCATATTTCCAAATCTTTGTAC
The DNA here is from genome assembly GCA_963921405.1 of Cepaea hortensis. Taxonomy (NCBI): domain Eukaryota; kingdom Metazoa; phylum Mollusca; class Gastropoda; order Stylommatophora; family Helicidae; genus Cepaea; species Cepaea hortensis. Next base: position 49,018,764 of record OY992892.1, on the reverse strand, counting down.
ATAATGCATGATATATGTGTATGCTTTCTTCTCCTCCTGCTTTAATTAGTTCAGCTGGTATCTCATCACATCCAGGTGATTTACCATTCTTCAGGTTCCTTATAGCCCAAGCAATTTCATCTAATGAGGGTTCAGGTTCTGTCTCTGCTGTCATTGGCTCATGTATCTCATTCATATCCTCACTGTCACTCATATCATACATTCCACTGCAGTACTCCTGCCATCTTTCTAGAATTTGTCTAGATTCTGTTAAGGTATTTCCCATCTTGTCACAGATAACATTCAATTGAGGTTGAACATTTCTTGTCAATAACTTCATTTCCTTGAACATTTCATAATCTCTTCCAGCCTTATGATATTGCTCTATTCTGGTACAGCTATCTTGTATATATTGATTTTTGTCCTTTCTTGTGTTCTTTCTTATTTCTCGAGTTAAAGATTTATACTTCATCCTGCTATCGGATTCATCTCCTTTCTGTTTCAGCTCCCTTCGTTGTTTTATTAATTCTAACGTGTCTGATGTAATCCATGGCTTACGTTGCGTTTTCTTGGTCGGAATGAAATCTTTGGCTGCAGTTATCAAGATATCTCTAGCTTGTACTGCCAGTTCATCAGGTGTCATTTCTTCTTGTACAGACATCAAGACCCCAAAGCGATTCCTAACTTCTATGTTGTATGCGTCCGGTATTTGTGTGAGATCAAAACGAAGTGGCCTTGGTCCTCGGGTAAGCTTTTTGAGTTTTAATTTCAGATCTGCTTCTAATAACTGATGATCTGTATCACAGTCTGCACTTCGTAGGGTTTTTGCAGATGTTATGCTTGATCTCCATCTTCTTTGTATTAAAATATAATCTATCTGATTTTTGGTAAAACTGTCTGGAGACTTCCATGTGAAGAGTCTTCTTGGATGTTGTTTAAAAAGTGTGTTGGCTATCGTTAACTCATTTTCTGTGCAAAATTCAATTAATTTGTCACCTGCATCATTTCTATTTCCTAATCCAAATTTTCCTAAAATGTGTCTCTCATTTTCAGCTCTTCCTGCACCTACTTTAGCATTAAAATCTCCCATTATTATTGCTATATCATTATGACCAATCTTATTTAATGTGTCTTGTAGTGTGTTGTAAAAATCTTCAATTTCGTCCTCCTCTGCTGTTGAAGTAGGTGCATATATCTGTATGAGAGTTGTGTTTTTTGGACGGCCTTTAAGTCTAATAGTGAGGATTCTATCACTAACTGGATTATATCCCATTAAAGCTTTTGCAGTTGTCTTATCTAAACAAAATGCCACTCCACTCCGGCCTCCGACATCTCTACCAGAATAAATGAAAATACTTCCATTTTCAGTTGTGAAATGTCCCTTGCCGCTCCAGCGATGTTCACTAATTCCTAAAATGTGAATGTTTAACCTCTCAATCTCATCACACACTACTTTAAGCTTTCCCTCATACAAACTTCTCACATTCCACGTTGCCGTTCTCACTCTGTTTCTTAGTCTGACACAGGGAATTTCCTTGGTAACACAGTCAGGATTAACTCCGTCATCACGATTACTAGTACTGGTCCCTGCGTCACACTCTTCCCCAGTGTTATCTGATCTGCCTGGCCTGGGGGTCTCGCCACCAGATCTCTTTCTTATTATGTTTTCTTTCATGGTTGTTATGGTTTCTTGGCAAGTTTTGCAGAAGGTAGTTTGCCGTTGCTTTCCTTCTGGGCAGTGACTGTACTAGTCGGTGGCCATAGCCATTGTCTCTACTGATGAGATCATCTGCCTATCGCCGCAGAGTGCAAGACCATAACCAACAACAATCTGTCGGCTGCTCTCACACTCCATCCACCACCTGCTTCCATGGCTTCACGTAACCCTGATCGGGGGGCTAAACGGGTACTCCACCTTGCCCAAGGGTGTCCCGTAGACTAACGGAGGGAAGGAGGCGTCTTACATCTCCTTTGATAGGGGATACCCCTACCCCGCTAACCGACTAACACATTCACTTCACCAAAACAAACATTTTGCTATAACATTAAATTCACTCAAACATATTTACCAGACAAAAACAAACACCTCACTAAAACATTTATCATACTGAAATAATCACTTCACTACACCATTCATCATACTGAAAAAAATGTCACTTCACTAAAATATTCACCACAATGAAAGTCATTTCATTAAAATATTAACTTCACTAAAGCATTCATGGCTTACCACACATTCGAAACAGCGGCGACCGATTTGACAGCAGACCATGTCAAACTGGGGTTTTAACGTGTTGGTACTTGAGCCGGTCATTCAGAAAGCAATGGCAAACTACTGAACATAAAACTTGCCAAGACATCAACAACAGCAGTAAAATGCTGGTGTTGACAGCGATGTCCTGTAAATAGGATATGAAAAAAAAAGAAGAAAAAAATCATTCATGGCAATGAAAGTCATTTCACTCAAATATTCACTTCACTAAAACAAACATATCACTAAAAGTCTCACTATACTGAGACAAACACTTCACTAAAAACAAACACTTCACTAAAACATTTATCACAGTTAAACAAAAAATGCACTCAAACATTCACCATACCAAAAGAAACCACCTCACTAACATGTGTCCAGGCATCCAAGTATTCCTGGTTTTGATCCCAAGGTATCTGTCTGCACACTGAGTTGCCAATCATGCGATCAAAGTTCTTAGTGACTGCCCCGACTGTATAGAAAAACTCTCGCCAAAGTAACTGGCCATGTAAGGAAACAGGCGGCTGTGAGTGTTTCTGAAAAGTAGTATAAATAGAAACAAAAATTAACTCCTGATGTCTCACAAGTCACAAACTTAACCAAATAACTATGTTATTGCTAAACTTATTTACTATCATCATCATCCAGTGCCTTCCAGGCTGGCGTAGGCGATCATGCTTCTCCATTAAATTACAATCTCCGACGTCATGGATCAATTCTTGTGTTGACTCCCTTCGTGCCATGACACAAGACTGTCAAGAATCTTCTCACGCAGCCTTCCTCTATCTCTCTTTCCGCAAATCTTTCCGGTTGTCACAACATGTTCCAGTTTTTTTTTTCTCATAAAGTGGCGAAAAATATGATGACTGCCACTTTCTGATGTTTGTGATAAGTTGTCTTTGTGACTCAGCTTCCCTTAAAATGCCCTGATTGCTAATTTTGGCTGTCCAATTAATTTTCAGCATTCTTCTATAAAACCACATCTTCGCGGCTTCCAGGGATTTTTTTTGCCTGTGTAGGCCTACTAATTGTCCAGGATTCGCAGCCGTATGTTAAAACTGATTCAATGTAACATGCAAGAACTAATTTTCTAGCTTTCAAGGACAGTGACTTATTGCACAAAACGTCCATTTACTATGCATTAGAAATAAAATGCAATGAAAGATGTTTTTACTGATTACTTAATTTAAAAATCAACATCACTGCACTGTGGACATTCCCACACATGCTCGTCCCCTTCTTCAAAAGCTACAGAAGAGGTCCCATGCTGATTATCTCAGTAGAACTGTGATGGCCAGATTCAGTACCAAACAAAAAGTAAATATGGACCAAACAAAAATGGATGACATAAAATGGGAAGTAGTGAATGCCAGAAAGTGAATTGACATTTTCCCTTTGGTTCAATGCTTGTTTCATAACTAGCTTATTTAATCGCTGTTCTTATTCATTCGCGGGCATAATTGACTCGTTTGTCCAGGTTACTGGCTCTCAACATAAGTAAATATATCAACAGGTCAATTCTTAAAGTGTTTATAAAATAACGCCGGACAAGTGCGTCCTAATTCGATTTAATCTTTATTATAGGGGCAGTATCCCAACGAATCACACAACATGCAGGTAATCCATTAATTAACCATATTCGCATCTACATTGTGTCCTTTCGTTCTGTCCCTTTCAACCAGTTTTGAAATTATCGTCATGCCTGTCATTGCACTATTTCACACACACCCATAGTTAACACTTACGTTGTATGTCCATAACTATCCTACTCACGCCACAGCTGCTTGTTGAACTATTCGTTAGGTAACATCTCCATACTCAGTTAACTTAGATAACGGCCCATCAATCCTCCTTGTGCTTCATATCTAATTCCTCCGTTATTAATCCGTGTTTCGTGCCTATATCTTTTCTATTGGTTCTCGGTGGATATCTTCACATGTTCCTTCATCATATATTTGAACTATCTCTTCCAGATGTTGACAATTAACAATTAGCCTCTCAGAATTCTGCCGTGATGATCTTCCTTCTTGCCGTCCTTCCTTGATCTTCTCCGTCTGTGCGTTTTCCACGTCATCGTTTCTAAATCAGCGCGTGTGCGTTCAATGTGCGCGCTGTACTTGTTCTTTTAATTTCCCGATAATCTATATCTGTTCATGCACTTGCTAAAGTTGTTAATATGGTAGCAGAGATGTTATCAAATTAAAGGGAGTTGCATAGGGAAAACTACTGTAATTATATTTTAATTATAGGTTGATCTATAAACCCATACAGTTATGGGAAGTTTGAGTTTGATTTATCAGCCCACAGAACTTAATCAGTTAAAAATCCCTCTGGCTTTTCCTCTATGTTTTGAGTACTGTCCAGACACTTTACTCACTGCCTTCTGAGCCAGTAATTCCAGATATCATCATCATCATCATCATCATCATCATCATCATCATCATCATCATGCCTATCTTATTATGACAACAGCATAAGATAAAAACATATATGATAACATCTTAAGTTTGATTTCTACATCATGGCTGCAACATTCAAGTAGATATAATAAACTTTTTGTGCTAAGGTAAAGTAATTGACAAAGATATTTACTTTAAAGAAGTAATGAAGTAAATAACTGTTTCATTTATAGGATAATAAACATGTTTTGCAAATGACATGAGGATTGTTTTTTTTATGGAAAGAAGAATAAATTTGTATCATTGTATCTAGTTTATGATCATTAATCAGCATATATAAATAAACTAGCCAAACAGAGACAACTTCACATCAAGAAAAGAACATAGAAGAAGAACCAATGGAAAATTATATCATTAAAGAACTCCTATTTGTGGATGATCAAGAGCTAATTGGAAAATAAGAAGCAGAAATACAAGTCTACATAAATGATCTAAACAAAGTTTATAAGGTACATAGCATGAACATTAGCATGAGTAAAACAGAGGTAATGACTATAAAAAAAAGAAGAAAAAACAACAAAGATTTATCTAAAAGAACACCCCCTGAAACAAGCAAAGAGTTTAAAGTACTTAGGAAGTATAATATCATCAAATGGCAAATTTGAAGACAAGATTGAAAATAGTTGCAATAACGCAAACCAACTCATTGAACAAATAGCACTAATACTAAAGAACAAACACATATCAGTAGACACTAAAAATGCACCCCAGAATACAATTTTCCTACCAACTCTAAGACACCAATGCCAAACCTGACAATGACAAAAATAGAAAAAAGAAAAATTACAGCAACGGAAAGGACATTCCTGAGAAGAATAATCAATGTATCAAAAAGAAAGAAATAAGAAATTTTGAAATCAGGACTAAAGTTGGGGTTATATGCCATGTAGCTAGTGCCCTGGAATGACGCAGCATAAACAAAGTAGAAGTCTCGATACCAAAAAGGAGAGAAAATTGAAGAGACGTCGCAACAGAGAAAAATGTCACATAGAGATATGAATATAAATGCAGACTTTGGGGAGTTTTGGAATGGAAGGCAGTGCATCGAATTGTCAGTACATTCAAGTTGGCTAATAAATAGTTCGGCATTGAAACAGTGGCTGGAATAGAAGTTACAGATAGAGAAGATAGATCGCGAACTCATGTGTGATAACGCCACGGACGATTGAACTTATAGACGAGGAAATTAATCATGATTTCGGAGCGGCGAGAAATGTACCTGAAGGATAGAGAGGAGGAGGAGGTTCAAGGACGTAATTTATAAACAGTTTTTTATCAGACGGTTTGTAAATTTTAATCATTAATAGGAAATTCAATAGTATATTTATGGTCGGCCCTGGTATCACAGGCCACGTAATAACTAATATATTGAATAGTATTATTTGATGTGCAAACCCGATGCACTGTAAATAAATAAAAACAGCGATTTTTCAATTACTCACGTTCAGGAATCTGCCTTTTATTCTTCCTGTTTGGGTTCACTCGCCAAAGCCCATATTGCTGTTCAGTTGGTTGGAGCGAGCCTACAGTTCGATTATTATCAGTTATCAGTTCGAATCATTCAGAATAACCCATGGCATTATAGCAAAAGATTTAATTAGAAAACAGCAAGTTAAATCATTCGGCCATATAACTAGGCTACCAACTAACACTATACCAAATCAATAAAATAATGTACAGACCAAATGGAACCAGAAGAAGAAGCCAGCCATGTAAATGATGGACAGAGGGGATAACAGAGTCCATGGGAATCTTGATATATGAAGCCCATAAATGGGCGCTGTTTATGCTTAATCTCAACACCGCAAAGTACAAGAGGAACAAGATGTAATGAGATTGTGATCACTAATTCATTAAAAATATATTTTAAAATTATTTTACCACAAAAAATATTTCATTAAAAAATCTAAATAGGTGCTTGTGAACAATGGTTTGTCTTGAGAAACACTTTTGAACAATCAACTTTCAGCTGTCTTTGCAAACATTTATTTCTGTAAACAAGTGTACACAACATTTCTAAACAGATTAGCAATGAACCTGATCATACTTTTCCTCTGTAAACGTCTGACAGTTTGTGATAAAACAACCTTGGAGACAGGCAACCAAATTTGAGGTAAGGACTGAGTACGGTGGTGCTTGGATTAATTGAGTTGGGCTCTGTATTTGGTTTCTCAAATGTGCATATCCAGTTCTGAAAGTATGCAATAAAAGCAGGGAAAAGAATGAATTCAAAAATAATGTACTTGCACCATATGTAGTGACATGATAGACTATAAATAAGAGAAACACATACAAGACCTTTCATTTCATTTCTGATTTAGTCTTTAAATACTTCTGATAGTCAGACCATCGCCTTATGTTATGCTCAAGTTAGTTTCTCAACACATGTCCATATTTTATTCATCTCAAGATTTCTCGCCTCAGTACAGCACTTGTGTGAACAATATTAGTGGCAGCAACTTGATGTTAAGTTCTCTGATATTGCTGAAAAGAAGCAATGCTGAATGATGACATCCTTCAAGAATGCTTTTTCCAAATAAAACATAAAAATATAAACTTTTGTTTTTCATTTTACCAGTTGCTATTTATTTTTGTTTTGTATTTTTGACAGCAAATAGAGGAATTTGTAATAAGCATGTGTTTCAATATCTTTTTTGATACACTATTTGTCTTGATATCTTATTTGATACAATATGTGTCTCAATATCTTATTTGATACAGTATCTGTTTCGATATTTATTTGATAGTGTGTGTCTCGATATCTTATTTGAAGCAGTATGTGTCTCAATATCTTATTTGATGCACTATGTGTCTCAATATCTTATTTGATACAGTATGTGTGTCTCAATATCTTATTTGATACAGTATATATCTTGATCTCTAATATGATACAGTATTGTCCCGATATTGTATTACCACTTACACAGAAGTTAACATCTAGAATCACTAAGCTTCAATCAATGTCTTTGGCTCATTTAGCAACACTTCAAATTAGTATAACATACATCCTTACCACCTTCTTTAGATGCAATTCCATTCTGCTCAGAGCCTCTTTCTCACCACCAGGATACAGTAAAGGACCACAGTCTGTTTCAGACTTGCCAAGGTCACTCAGCTGTGGAATACCATAGTCTTCATCGTGAGTGCTGCTGATTGGCGTTTTGCATTCTGAGAACAGAACATATTCAACAATATTGTTAAACAAGTCTTGATATTCAAAACAATGTTTTCCTTTAAAAAAGTTAGTTGCATATTCTTTACAGGATGTTGCAATCAACCCCATCATTTTTTGGCTGTTTGTGATCTCTTGGCAAGTTTATGTTCAGTAGTTTGCCATTGCTTTCTGAACGACCAGCATCCACCCCCTTTTATAAAAAACCCAACACAAAGCAGTCTGCTGCCAAATCATTGGCAGCTGTGTTCTGAACATAGTATGCGAGATTAAAAACTGCATCCATAACCCCTCGCCAATGAGCCGGCATGTATTCTGTTAGTGAACTTAAACACAGAAACCAAAAGCAATATTGCATGATTTATTTCCTGGCATATTTCGCTGCATCTCATCAGGTGCATACTGTGGTAGTATACTGGTTGGAGCACTTGCCTGCCAAGACTGTGATCCAGATTCAATCTCCAAGTGGCATGATTATTTTTTCCTTCTGAATAATACAGATCTGGGTTTGACACTGTCTTATAAAAATGGGCACCAGACAATTTTCAGAATTTACTGGGAACTGTATAGGAAGGAATGGTGATGAAGGAAGGAATGGTGATGAAAAACGGAAGTGGCCACCTATGATCCTATGTCATGGCCTAGAATATGTGCAGGCCTACCACTTCACACCCCAACGACAGTATCTACTATGGGTCTACTTTATATTACCATTATATTGGTTGAAAACATACAATGAATAGTCACTTCACATGGGCTTCTAATTTCTGACAGCTTCTCAAGCTGCCCTTCATCCCAAAAAGGAGCATGGACCCTGAACTATGTCATGTCTAGCCCTCCTATATTTTCCTATCCCTTCTAGTTCCTTCTTTTTCTTTCCCAATTCGGTCGCTAATTCTTTTACCTATGCGATTTTAGGTCTTTCTATATTTGATTTATTTGGTTGTTTCGGGATTTGAGGTTTAAAGATTGAGCACAACCAACTACTGGTAACGCTGATCGTATTCCGGTACGAACAAGACCTTGTCCACGTCAGAATGGAAGCACTAGACTCGAATTTCACTCTCATTTGAGCTTGTCAGTAGTGCATATCCCTTTCTATATTTGCCTGATGGATTCCAAAGTTATGTTGTTTACAAATTTTCATAATGTATTTACTATCCAGAAGATGATCTTACAGTAAATAACCATTTTCCAACCTTGAAGTGTACTAGACCTCCATGCCAAGATGCCAAACTGTCCAGAATCTTCTTTCTTGGTGTTCACCTGCCTCTACTCTCCTCAAAATTCCCACTGTCACTATGTACTCCAGCTGTCCTTTTCTCATGCCATACCCAAAGAATGTGAACTGTCTACTTTTGATGTGAGTAACCAGTTAACTTTGTGAGTTAACTTATTCCTAGACATCTTCATTGCTCTTTCTATCCATTCACAGTGTTCTCATCATTCTTCTATAAAACCACAACTCCACAGCTTCAATATAATCCTCACTTGTCTGCTAATTTTGTTAAATGCAACATTCTGTAAAGGATATGCAACTAACTTGTTAACTTGTTTGTCTGCTAATTATCCATGATTTGCTTCTGTACATCAGGCTTGATATAGCTCTAAAGAACTATTTTTATAACTTTAGTTCACAAAGATATATTTGTTATTCTTCTTCTTCTTCAGCGTTCCGAGCCACCGAGGTTCTTTGCTGCAGATACAATCCGTCTCCATTCGTCTCTCTGGTTGACCTTCTCTTGCCAGTCGTTGATTCCAAGTGCTTGTAGGTCTGTACATGTATTATCTCTCCACCGTTTTCTTGGTCTACCTCGGGGTCTACGGTCATTTATTTCCTGAGTGTAAGCGAGTTTTGTTTCCCTATCATCTTCCATTCTTTCTATATTCGTTATTGCTCAGATTAATTATAATACAAGCTTACCTGCAAGATCTTGAACTGTTGGTGTAGGAACGGGCTGTTCTGGAGGCCCACATTTTGACAGAACTTGTTGCAAACTTTGATATGTAAGAGGTGCTTTCCCACCATTAATCTTGACTGTTCTGTTCAAACAAGAAAGATATACAATATGATAAATGACTTATGTCCATAAAAAACCTGGCTATGATTAAGTAATTAACATGTATAAATAAATGAATATAAAAAGTAACCCAATAAACATTATTTATTGATCATCATCATCATCATGTTCCATGCCAATAAGTGTGGGCGGTCATGGTTCGCCATCTCACACAATCACCAAAGTCTTGGATCAAGACTGTATTCTTGTCCCGATTATCTTATATTGCCAAGGCACCCGGGTATTTATCTCTCTGCCTGGCCCTTGCTCTTTTCCTATCAATTTTGCCAGTTATCAGAAAGTTTTCTAAGTTTATTCCTCCTCATAATGTGCCCACAAAATCTTGACTATCTAGTTCTTATTTCTGTAATAAATTTACGGTTTTCATTTGTTTCTTGTATAACAGTCTCATACATTTTAGTTATCACCTTTATTTATATTATTCAGCAAATGTGTTTTACAAGATCGGCAGGTTGTAAAGCATTCAGCAGTTGCCTTCAAAGAAAGTGGTGAAACATAAAATGTCCCATTTATTATTAACTCACTATGCATACACAAACACAAATTGGAGTAAAGTCAAAAAGTAAGTACAAACTCACAAAGAAAAATGTGTATTAGAATCCTTGGTAGAGGAAGGAAATCAGCAGCTGCTGCATAAACACTGAGGAAATAACTAAAGATAAAATGTACAAAGTCATTAAAAGAAACATCACCATCAGATCAGTGTAAGGAAATTCTGGCATGAAGGAAAAGAAGACACTGATTTAATTGCAAACTAAGACTATGGAAAGAGACTGTAAAAGGTCTAAACTTCTGAACAGTTTTACCAATTCTTTCTTTTGTATTTATGAAATTTATTGCTGTGCGACTGAAGTTTTGTTTTTCATATAATCATTAAGCTTGGTTTTGGTAAAAGTTTTCATTGCACACAGATAGTTCCGTAAGTGTTCCAGTTTCTTCTCATAAAATATAGAGAATAGAATCTCAGTACATAATATATGCAAGATTTTACAGTAAGAGCTAAAGATAAATTTCTGATTACCACAGTAGTAAATGATGTTAATTTCAAATGACTGTGTGATTCACTTACTTATGTATATCATATAATGTATGAGACACACATTTAATCACTTCTACATGCAGCTCCTTCATTCTTGCCTCAACTCTACCATCTCTTTCAACAGCATATGGCTCAGTATCAACTTCAAATGTCAATCTTGAAATGTTCCACTGTTTGCACAATATTTCCAGCATATTCTCAGGCTTTCCTTTCACCAAAAACAATCTGTAGTCAAGAAAAACAAATGGCATATAAAAAAGTACAACTTAAGTACAAGCCATATTTTGTGATATAATTTTATAGTGTGTGACTGAACAGTTCATAAGGTACATTTTTCATTTTAGATGGTGAATCTATAAAGTAATATTTCTGCTATATATACATGATGCAGCGGGCACATCAGTGGAATTGATGGTCAACTGCACTAATAATGTCATGAGTATGGTTGCACGTGGGTTAGAAACCTGGGCTTGTCGCTTGCAAAAGTGAGGAAAATATTGGCACCTTTACCTCCGTGCACTCAGGCCTACAAAAAGTAATTGTATTTTCACATCACAGACCCATAGCGAGAAACTGCTACAGGACACACCACCCACCCAAACCCCCCACACACACACAAAATATAGTCCTACTATTTTTTAAGGCAATGCTGGAAATCTTCAGCTGTGATGGGACCCAGTTTAACTTTCACATTTAAATATTCTACAGAAATTGCAGATGATACAGTCCTGATTGCAGACAATGAACAGGACCTGTGACATTTAGTAGATGCGGTTGTTACACATAGTTATCAGTTAGTTATGAGTTATCAGTTGGGGTATCTTCATTGCACTCCGGACAGGTCCAAAGGTGCTCAGATCCTCCCCCCAGCATATGCATCAGCGTCCGGTGGCTAATAGTGCCAGTTCTGTGTTGGTTGACAAGGCACCTCGTTTTCCCGATGTACCTCTCGTGTCTGGCCATGCCAATTCTTACTCCCAAGTTTTTCATCCTGAACACACAGTGAACACCTAGGGCTAGAATTGAATTGTAAGAAGACACAGATTTTGGTCGTCACTGGAAAAAAGGAAATACCACATAGTAATATACAAGTAAATGGGCATATTCTTAAACAAGTGAATCGGTACAGTTATCTCGGAACAGTCATAACATCTGATGGGAGATGCCTTGAAGAAATTAGAACAAGAATTGTCATTGCAAAGGTAGCCTTTTGCAAGATGAAAAACATACTGACCAATAAAAAGATATCAATTGAAACGAGAAAAAGAGTGTTGAAGTGCTAAATAGAACCTGTAGTTTTGTATAGATGTGAAGCGTGGACAATGAGCAGACAAGCTGAAAAACATATGATGACTGTGGAAATGTGGTTTCTGAGGAAAATGCAAAGAATACCATGGACAGACAGAAAAACCAATGAACAAGTCCAAGAAACAAATGAAGATTGTAAACTGATTAGAAACATTAGACGTAGACAGTCAATGTTATCTTCTACTTCTTCGTTCATCCAGAGTTTTTTTTTGTGTGGATGTGATTGCGTTGTGCCTGTTTACAGCAAAGCTGCGTTCTTGTGCCGTTAGGCCGACACATCCGACTTCTGCTGGCATTTGTTGACCGGGTTAACCATCCCGGGAGTCAATGTTATGAGAAGAAATGAATTGGAGAACTTGGTGACCACTGGCAAGATCGTGGGGAAGAGACCAAGGGGAAGACTGAGAAGTAAATAGCTGGATGGCTTGGCCACATGGCATGGTCGAGACAGAAACACTGAGCTATTCCACGACTCTGGTGATCGAGTGAGATTGCAAAACATGACCGTCCACGCTTATTGGCATGGATAGATGGATAGAAATTGCATTCAACAACGGACTTGGGTTTTGGTTACATAATGTTTCTATTAAAATCTCCAGACATTATCAACATGAAATGCTCAATGCATCAGTAATTTGTGGACTCCTGTCATAAAATGTTGGAAATAAATGAATTAATCGAGTACAATTTCTGCAGTGAAGGTTAGCATATGTGTATACATATACATATACTGTATACACATATTGTGATTGTAACTGATTCACTAAAGCATTCACTCAAAGGTGAAGAATGGCATGCTTTGTTCAGAATGGCATGCATCGATTCAGAGGGCGTGGGTTGTGGTTATTCACTGGATGTTTTCTCCAGGACACTCTTATGTGGTTGGAAATAAACAGGCAGAAAGATTAGCTGGTGCCCCATCATTAAGAGGTTTAGTTAGTTTAGTTTGGTCATCGAATCAACACCACGGCACACATCACGCCCCTTCACCATATTTTCACGTCATTCCCCCCTACCCCCCTTCGTATTTCCTACCTAAAATCCCCCCTCCCTCCCGCTCCTACCCCTACACAGTATACGTAATAATGGAAGCACATACTAAAACAAGTCTAGACGTCCACATAAAACATGATTTGTGGGTCTACTTACTTTATAAAATGAATGTTAGAAGGGGTGAGACGTATAGAACCGTACAGTATGAAGGGAAAAACAATATCAAGTAATCGGTTCTTGTATTAACGTGATCTTGAAATAATCTTCATTTCCCCCCCCCCCCCTGGAAACCCTAAAATTCCCCCCTGGGGGTGGGGGGAGGGAAATTCCCCACCAGTTGAGAACAACTGGTCTAGAGAGAATGCAGCAGCAAGGGGTGGTCAGAGGATCTGGTTGACAATCATCACTCAGAGTGATGAATGCAATCATATTGGTCTTGACTCAACTCAACTCAGTGAAGGTTAGCATTAATTATCTCCAACAAAATAGTATTCTCCAAGACTCACTGACAATTGTCATTATCATGATTAATTATCTTGGTGAGGAGTAATTATAAAAACAAATCATCACAATATACTGATCTTCTTCTTCTGCCTTTCTCTGCCACTGGGGCATAGGCTTTCAACGAACTAAGAGCAGCTCCCGCCACGTCCTCCCCATATTATCCATTTCTGTCTGTAAATCTCTTCTCAGTGTGTTTTTACATCTCTACTATTCATGTGTCCTATGGGTTCCGGCAAGGCAGTATTTAGTTACACTTTCCTCAGGTTTTCCCTAAATGTGTGTCTTATCCAGCGACAGTATTTTTTCCTCACCTCTTAACTCATTGGAATTTGTTTAGTTCTCTTCATGAGCTCTAAATTGGCGATCTTGTTGCACATTTTAGTCCCACTATTCTGCGCAGGCAAGATAAGATGTACATATCCATTTTTTGCTGAATGTTACATACTACATAAGATCAGTTTCAGACTTAACAAGACAAGATGTTGCAAACATTTCACATTCAGTGACAATATAAACTATTCACATTCAGTGACAATATAAAATGTCTAGAAAAAGAAATAGTTTATGCATTGGTACTAAAATAAAATTAAACAAAACGAACCACCTGAGATTCAGTGACTTCAAACTGTCATCCAAGTCATGCAGAGACTGTAAAAGAAAGCGCCATCTGTTGATTCCTATGGTTGGGCAGCTAGTGAACCATGGGTCTAATATAAAAACTGGATACAGTTCTGTAGCCTGTTCACAAGCTTTCATAAAAGCAGGGTTATCATGCAGACGGAGACCTTTCCGAAACCAGTGGATTGATCTTTGGGTTCTCATTGCTTAGATGAAGGTTTATCTTAAAATAAATGTAGGTATATTTTCAGTTTTTCTATTTATACATTTTTATTTTGCTCGCTCGCTTTGAACTCAAGCGTAGTCCATACACACTATTTACAGTAGTGATAGACTGAATGTTGCGTGTGGATTAGCTTTCCTTATTAACAGTGTCCCTTGCCATCAGGCAAACCCACTCTGACTTCAGAGGTACTTGTAATTTATGTCCCAAAGTCAAGGACGACATGTCAACATTTTAGTCCAGCTGTCCGGTGTAGGAGTTGAACCGCTTACCTAGGCATCTGCATGACAAATATTTAAGAACACGTGTTCTTACCCATTCGACCATGCTGCCCTGAACCTAAAGGAGTATTGAACACATGGTGCCAGACCCATATTTGTATACATCGATGGGCACTTGATGGACAATGCGTATGGCGTTTTTCTGTACTATGTTAGGCTGGGTCAATTAACAAAACTATTCCATTACACACAGATATGGACCCATGACATTGGGCTAACAGAAAAGTATGCTAGCCAAGCATGTTACCCACTGCGTTTCCCTGACTCCAACCACAAAGAGTAACTTTACTTTATCTGTTGCTTTTAAATTTAGAATAGTTGAGAAATAAACTGGAAAACTGGCAGGCAAGCACCTAGCCTGTATGCTACCATGGCTCTCTAATTTGTTTACATGCCTTTTAATTTTAATAAATGCTAAGTGCTATTATTGTTTGTTCACAAATCTGTGAGAGCCTTTACATTTTGAAAATGTATTGTATTTAGTATTGTGCATCATAATGAATATATCTATATATATATATATATATATATATATATATATATATATATATATAAACATTATAAAATAATAATGTATGATTCAGAAGGTTATATACATTATTATTATATTATTCATAATATACCTGTACAGTGAACAACTAGGGTTAGAATTAAATTGTAAAAAGACACAGATTATGGTCGTCACCAGGAAGAACGAAATACCACAATGTAATATACAAGTAAATGGGAATATTCTTCAACAAGTGAATAGGTACAATTATCTCGGAACAGTAATAACATCTGATGGGAGATGCCTTGAAGAGATTAGAACAAGAATCGCCATGGCAAAAGTAGCCTTTAGCAAGATGAAAAACATACTGACCAATAAAAAGATGTCAACTGAAATGAGAAAAAGAGTGTTGAGATGCTACATAGTACATAGAAGCTGTACTTTTATATGGATGTGAGGCTTGGACAATGAGCAGTCAAGCTGAAAACATCTGATGGCTGTAGAAATGTGGTTTCTGAGGAAAATGCAAAGAATACCATGGACAGCCAGAAAGACCAATGAACAAGTCCTACAAGAAACAAATGAAGATCGTAAACTGATTAGAGACATCAGACGTAGACAGTCACAATTTTTTGGGCATGTTATGAGAAGAAATGATTTGGAGAACTTGGTTACAACTGGTAAGATCGAAGGGAACAGACCAAGGGGAAGACCTAGAAGCAAGTACCTGGATGGCTTGACCTTGTGGCATGGTCGAGACAGAAAGACGGGGCTGATCCACGACTCTGGTGATCGAGTGAGATGGCAGAACATGACCGCCCACGCTTACCGGCATGGCACATGATGGATGGATGGATTCATTATATGAGTGTGACTGAGCATTTAATCATAATTTAATGATTATTAATAATAATATTTATTATTATATATTAGTTTTTACATAAATCATCGGCTGGCTGTAAGGTCTCATTAAGACTTAAGTTACACGGTGACTTCACACTGTACAGTTGTGTGTTTATATCTTATCTGTGTTTTGATTTTAATATTCCTTTTTGTCGGAACATCTCTTGCTGTTTTTTCCCCTTAATTAATTTAACTTAATTAAATAATAATCCGAAAGGCCTAAACAAAATATTTGAATTTGTTCGTTTAAAACAAAACTATACGTTTTAAAAAATAAAACACCGCATTAATTACTTAAGGGAAGAATAACTAAATCATGTTTAGAGTAAGGGGTTCATACATTTTTTTTCTTACATAATGTAAAACTGTAAAACTAACAGTTTTCGAGCCGATCCTTAAAGTGATTATGTAACATTTCGTTTTTTCCGAAGTTCTAGGAGCACGGGGAGTCATCTTTGTAATTCGGTTTTCTACAATGCCCCTATTTTTGTTCCATTCGAGTCGCAATAGAACCGTGGTCTTTTCTTCCATTGTTTGTAATATAGAATAATATACTAGCTCCAGTCATGTCTCATCTTAAAAATTTCGTGATATAATATACTAGGCCCTGCCATGTAACTTGTCTCAATATTGGTGATGTAATAAGCTAGACCAGTGGTTTTCAACCGGTGGGGAATCCCCCCCCGGGGGGGGGGGGGGTAATTTTAGGGTTTCCGGGGGGGGGGGGAATTAAGATTATTTCTAAATTGCGTTAATACAAGAACCGATTACTTGATATTGTTTTTCCCTTCATACTTTACGGTTCTATACGTATCACCCTTCTGAAATTCATTTTATAACCTAAGTAGATCCGCAAATCACGTTGTATGTAGGTATCTAGACTTGTTTTAGTATATGCTATTAAATTTAGCTTCAATTATTACATATACTGTGTAGGGGCAGGGGAACATTTTTAGGGAGGAAATACGAAAAAGGGGGGGGGGGAATGACGTTCAAAAATTTTGGTGACGTCCTAAAAATATGGTGAAGAGGTGCACGGGCCAAAAAAGGTTGAGAACCACTGAGCTAGACTTTCCATTACTGTCTAATGTGTTTGTTATTAATTATTATAAATTGAATTTGACACTCTTGGTTAATATACACTTCCGAGACCCATGGTGTTAATTCAATTGCTAGATACGAATACCACCCATATTCCACAGTTGGGGCTTCATGTAGATTATAGAATTGATAGACTTAGCTAATAAATTCACATATATTAAAGGTATGTCTAGCTGGAATTACGTGGGGCACATTTGTTCTATCAGCCCTGTCGTCATTTAGTGGCGGCAGATTCGAATGTCGATGAAGTCACTTTAGCTTTCACTTGTTATATTGTCTAGTCTCTTCTCTAATCTGTACTTTCTTCTACTTCTGTAATTGCCAATCAACACCTGTGAATTTATATATCTCATTCTTTACAAGTGTATTTCTTGATTGCTTATCTAGAGTCGACGTCACAGCACTTGATAAATTTCTATCTATGCTATCTCTGTCTGTCTGTCAATCTCTCTCTCTCTCTCTCTCTCTCTCTCTCTCTCTCTCTCTCTCTCTCTCTCTTCTCTCTCTCTCTCTCTCTCTCTCTCTCTCTCTCTCTCTCTCTCTCTCTTTCAGCATATATTGTAGTATATGAGTATGATTGTTGGTTGACTGGCTTATATGTTTGTCCATATTGCTTGAACAGCCGTTGCTATGTTAAAGAATTAAACAGCTTTCATATGCGGTATTATTCTTGGTATTAAGTGGCAAGACAAAATCACAAATACTGAAGTATTGGAAAGATCAGGTTGTGTGACAGTTTATTCCATGCTCAGTCTTCGTAGACTTAGATGGATAAGACATGTTAGGAGGATGGATGATGGTAGAATACCAAAGGACATCTTTTTTGGTGAATTACAGATGGGTAAGAGATCTCATGGTCGGCCTCTACTACGATACAAAGATGTGTGTAAGCGGGACATGATTGATACAGGCATTGATAATGCACATTGGGAGCAAGTCGCCGCTGAACCTGTTGCATGGAGAGCAAGCAAATAATTATTGCAGATAAGTCACACACTGAGCGTGTGAGACGTAAGATGGTGCATGATGGTGGAAATGACCACGTGTTCACATGCACCCACTGTGAACGGACATTTACAGCGCGAATTGGCCTTATCAGTCACATTCGCTACTGCCATAGGTAAAAGTTGTTATGCCTTTTTAAAGCACAAACTATCGTCTGTCAAGACGCAAGGTGCCAATGCAATATTAAAGAAATAGTATATTTCTTTGCAGGATGTTGTAATCATCCCCAGCCCCTATTGCCTGTTTGCGATTCACCAGGTAATTTTGCGTTCAGTAGCTTGCCATTGCTTTCCGAACTAGAAGTCAACATCTAAGTTCAAACGACCGGCGTGTGGAATGAACCCACTACTCCATCATCAAAAGAGACATTTTACTGTGTTAAACCTCTCGGCCACGCCGACCTCTATGATTATATTACATAATTTATATGCGAGACGAATAACAGGAACAACCACCTGTAACGCTGTTTGACTTCTGCTTCTATTAGGGAAAACGACCCAGTGCAGCGGCATTAATTCTTCTTCATCATCATAATCCAAGCTTATCATTCACACTGTTGATTGTCCCTCTAGTGCAGTGGTCCTCAACCGGTGGGGAATTCCCCCCCCCCCCCCCTCTGTATACAGCTCGCAATTGTGAGGTAAGTATGAACATTTTTTCCAATTCTCATTTTCTCTTCATTGCTTTAATTTTTTCATCATTTTGTTCTCCTCCTGTCGTCACCTTTTGATATAGTCACAGTAGATCTACTTGACTATATGTTGTGTTTTGTGAATGTGTTTGTTTACTGATGAAGGCCAATCGCCGCAACGTCCTGTATGTGTCGTAATTCTGTTATGTAAAGCTGCACTACTTTGTGTCATTTTATATTGTTTTCATCACATATAGGGGCATAGGGCTTGTTAGCAACAAGTTTGTTTGGATGATGGTTCACAGTTAAGTCTTCGACGTCTGCCCACTTGCTGCAAATTTCTTTAATCCTGGCAGTTGAAACAGTCACTGTCTCCTCATCATCGGACGACTGCTCCCCCTTTAATGTCTTTAGCTGTTCATTCTGAAGATCCACAAGCTCATTTGTATGTATCTCTTGTTTGTACTGTACGCGATCGTTTGTCTCCAACATTACACCTTGCTCTCTCTCTCTCCCTCCCCCCTTTCTCTCTCTCTCTCTCTCTCTCTCTCTCTCTCTCTCTCTCTCTCTCTCTCTCTCTCTCTCTCTCTCTCGACTTCGTTCGTAAACCGAGGCACTGTTCGTTACCCGAGACATACAATTTTCGAAGTTGTTGTTCGTAATCTGAATTGTTCGTGACCTGAGGCGTTCGTTCCCGAGGTACCACTGTCTCTCTCTCTCTCTCTCTCTCTCTCTCTCTCTCTCTCTCTCTCTCTCTCTCTCTCTCTCTCTCTCTCTCTCTCTCTCTTTCTCTCTCTGTGTGTGTATATATATATATATATATATATATATATATATATATATATATATATATATATATGAGTGGCACCTTACAGTCTTGACAGACCAAAGTATGTGAGTTGGAATTTGGCCAAAATTCCATCATAATGCCTGGGCAGAGTTTCAGAGAACATATGGTGTCCAAACGACATGTTCCCTTTCTCGGCCTTGCCTTGTTTGATCCAGAGGAATGGATAACCAGTACATCTAGAACAACGTAGGCTGCAGACGCTTGGCGGCTCAGCGTCAAACCTCCGAGACCTCGCCTCCACGAGCAGGTGGCCAGACTCTGGAACCCAACTTAGAGGCGTTCAGCCAAGTCCAACAGGTGAGGGCCTCATACGCGCTGGACCATAGAACACGTACATCTGTCAATCGCAAGTGTCTGGACCTTGTAAGCGTGTACTACCGTCAGACTCCCAGCCTGACTCGTGCGGATCCCGCGACCACCGGGAATAGGCCCGCTGGAGATATTGCTCGTCTGTTGCGAACAAGTAAAGAAAATATAAAAGTAGTGGTATTTCAATTGCGCTTGCGCTCTCACCTATGCTACACCCTTCATGTGTCTTCACAAAGTCGGACTAGAGTCAAGCTCAACAGGATCTTCTTTCCCCGCTGATTCTACCAAGCGCGGGTAAACGGCGGGAATATATATAATTCAGTTGTCATGGCGTGAATGTATGTGTCTCGAACCACTACTTTTATCGTTTCCTTACTTATTCAGAGAGATTTGTTCGCAACATAGACGAGCAATATCTCCGGTGGGCCAATTCTCGCTTGTCGCGCGATCCGCACTGTAGACAGTGTCAGACGGGGAGGCTGGCGGTAGTATGCGCTTACATCGGTCCAGACACTCACGACTGACAGATGTATACCTCAAACCGGCCCAGGCACCTGTTTTGAGACACTCAACTGAGGGATATGACTGAACGTCTCTAAATCAATTCCCCCAGTTGTGAGGGCCTAGCCGCTACCCACCTTTTGCTCTCGGAGATTTGATGCTGAGCCGGCAGCATCTGCAGCCTGCCTTGTTCCAGGCGTACTGGTTATCCTTTCCTCTGGAGACCTCCTGTATGTGTCCCGTATGTGCCCCAAGCCTCACGATAGATGGTAGAAGCGTCAACAGAGAGAACAAACTGAAGTATCTGGGAATCACATTGACAGGAGTCTGTCCTTCAAGGACCATGTGGAGACGGTTGTGACAAGATCTCAAAAGGGACTCAATGCAATTAAAATTATGGCTGCAATGGACACAGAGCAGAGAATGCTCTTCACACTATACCAGCACTTGATTCTCTCAATGATTGATTATGGACTAGGACTGCTCACTGTCTCAAAGAGTCAGCTGGTGAAATTAGAGCGCATACAGAATGAAGCTATGCGGGTCATTCTGGGATGCACCAGAGACACTCCAGTAGTGTGTATGCGTTACATCCTTGGTCTGCCTACTGTTTCTGGTAGGCACAAGGTGATGCAAGCGAAGGCATACCTCAGAGTAGCTGCGGACACAGATCACCCGTTGCACGAGGCGCTGGACGTAGTTAAGGGTCAGAGACTGATAAGAGGGAAATCATGGATGGCTCAGGCGGAGGATACGATCAGACAGGTGTGCCCCTTGGAGAACATTAGGCGAGGAGAGGAGTGGGTCAGAGTGCCAGCCGTGCAGTCAGACTTGTGCAGAGTTATAATCACATTGAGCCGGGAGTGCAGGGAGTGGCCAGCAGGGGCCACGGAAGTGGAAATTCAGCAATTAATTCAGGAAAATTCTCGCCCGGGTGATGTGATTATCTACACGGATGGGTCGGTGTTGAGAGGTAGGAGAAGTGCTTGGGGGTTCTTGGCAAAAACTAATGGTCGGCGTTTGGTGCAGGAGAGCCTGGCGTATGATGACACTACATCTAGCTTAAGAATGGAGGTGGAGGCGGTCAGTGCAGCTTTCCGCTGGATAGAAAACACGATACATAAACATATTGTGATTGTAACTGACTCAGAAAGCATGCTGAGAAGGGCGAGAACAGGCAAGCTTCGTGCAGAGTGGCTGGCTTCGCTTCGGAGGTCACGGGTAGCAAGCATCACCTGGATCTTTTCTCATGGGCATGCCGGTGTGCGGGGGAATGAACAGGCGGACAGATTGGCTGGCTCAGCGGAACTTGGTTGAGTATTGATGCATGACAAGGCAGATGTGGTTGCGGCCTTGTGGGAGCACGTGTACAGCTCGGAGGAGCAAATGGATCACCATAGTCTGGTTAGAATGAGGCAGCGAGGAGTGACGAGGGGATCTGGCCGACGCTCGACGCTCAGAGGAAAGGCGAGACGGACATTTAATCAGATTGCTACTGGAACTATTAGTGTTGGAACTCTTCGCTGGTTGCTGAGGATGGGGACGGAGCGCTTATATGGGAATGTCCCGAATGCTGTGATGTCGGTTCCTAGATCAATCAATCAATCAATCAATCCTCTGGAGAAAAAAGGCAAGGCCGAGAGAGGGATCATGCTGCATAAGCAACACATGTTCTTCGAATCCATGGCCAGGCATTCTGCGATGGAATTCTAGCTCTTGTTCCAATCCACATACTTTCGTTTGTAAAGACGGCAAGGTGCCACTTACATGGCGTGGCCTATATTTGTTTCTTATTCTAGGCATTTTAAGCAATATTTGGCTTTCCAGAATCAGTGTATCTGGCAGGTTTTTCTTTAAATAGTTTCCTGCACAAGAGAGTTAGCTAACAATAATTACAGAAAATGGCCGCAAAACGCAAACCTGATAGTCAGCTACCCGCTGAAGAGAGCGATATCTTGCAAATTCGTCCCCTGTAAGTTGTTTACAACGAAACTATTTTATACTGTGATAAATAACGCTTCCCAGTCTGCCGGCGGTTAGTGGGCAGTAGTTATATGATGATTAATATAGTAGTAATTAGCAGTGGCAACAGCTGGCGTCGTACAAAAAAAAAATCAAAAACATTTCCCCCCATATGATATCAAATATTAAATAAAAGTAAAGTTATGTATGAATGAGGCCAGAGCTGTTGCTGTTAATATATATATAAAATATATATATATATATATATATATATATATATATATATATATATATATATATATATATATATATATATAACTATCAAAATATTATCAAGCAGTGCGGTGTCTAATTCATTATTCAAGTGTCTGCTTTTGGTTTTGGCCTTTGGGTCTTTCAATTTTGTTAAAAAAATTACATTACAAAGACTTCACTTTTCTAATATTAGCGAGTTTCATCGTGCCGTGACGGGAAATGAAAACCGAAATCATATACGGAATCATACCGCCATGATTCACCGTGTCTTCCAATTCGCTAGAGTTCATATGCATTCTTTTGACGTCATTCATTCATTCAAATATCACGTGACAACAACACACGTCATCCTGGGTTTTCCGGGAAAGGTTTGCCTAATATTCCGTGCACAGCGGTTGGTTGAAATCATCGTGACCTTTTATATAAATTAAGAATATATTTCATACTTACCGTAATTAATTATTTTTTGGGCGTTCATAGAATTTAATCTATTATATATGTATTTTTGAATTCTGCATACAATTTTAAATATATCTGGAAAGTTTCATCGCTGTGATAGCTTGAAATGTGGATGAAAACAACGCGGTAGAGCTAATGGGGAGATTATGACACTGCGAAGATGTGTTTTTGTTCTTTGCGCATATCGATCGAACTGGCATGTGCACTTTGTAACACTATTCTGGCGTTGTCCATAGAATTAATTCAATTATAGATGTATTTTTGAATTCTCCATAAAATGTTTAATATATTTGGAAAGTTTCATCGCTGTGATAGCTTGAAATGTGGATGAAAAACATTTTCTGCAAAGTGTGCCCTTGTGAATGGGATAGAAGAAAAAGCAGACGCAAGGCCATGTGCCACGGTGACTGCGCATGTGCATATCGATCGAACTGGCATGTACACTTTCACTTTTCAACACTCAAAACGTGCAATTTGACCTACTAAAGTTAAAGAGAACACAAGTTTAAAGATTAATAATAATTTATTTGTATACTTGTACTATTTTGTAATCAATTAACATGACGGAACATATTTTAGAAGTCAGTTTTCATAATCCGTCTATGACCTGTTTGGTTGAGGTGACCTCACATGCGGAGAAAAATGGAAATGGCACGCTGAAGCGTAATTAAATTTTTTTTTTCTGGCGTTGTCAATAGAAAACCATCAGTTGTAGATGGATCTTCTAATTCTGCATCAAGTTTTTCAGAAATTTGGAAAGTTTAATCGCTAAACTTGCTTTAATTGTGGTTGAAAAACAGGTGAAGATGTTAGATCATGAAACCCAAAACAGCGGCTTGACTATATAAATAATCTTTGTAGAACAATCTTTGTGTCCTCGCTAGCTTAGTCGTAAGCATTCCGCCTGTCACGCGGGAGACCGGGGTTCTATTCCCGGCTGGGCATATTTTTTTTTTTTTAAATTCTTCACAAAATTATTAGGTGATATAATAGAAACTATTAAACATTACGAACTAAAATATTATATAGAACTAAGAAACTGGAAGTTTGTGAATAAAGTGTGCTCTATGGATATGTGCGAGCTGCCGACTGCCGGGGAGCACATCCTACAGAGACAGCGGAATGATCGCGTATCGGAATCGATGAACCCAATAGATGTCTTTGTTTAATGTGAATTTTAATTGCCATATAAAATATCGCCCCTGAATCAGTATAGTTTCATCGCTAAACTTGCTCGAATTGTGGTTGAAAAACAGATTTTCTGCGAAGATGTGACTTTGTGAATTGGAAACCCACGGGTCATGACGGCCGCACATATAGATTGCGCTACACTTTTCAACACTCAAAACGTGCAACTTGAACTACTAAAGTTAAAGTGAACACAATTTTAAAGATTAATAATAATTTATTTGTAAACTTGTACTATTTTGTAATCATTTAACATGACGGAACATATTTTTGAAGTAAGTTTTCATATGACCGTTTGAGACCGTCTCACACGCACACCCGCTGGTGAAGGTAATCGGACACACTGGAGAGCTCTAATAACGGGTGAATAGCATGATAAATCGCAACTCGTCTTACCTTCACAAAAATGTGAATATCTTCACTTATAAGTGACATACAGGCATCATTGAGGTACCATTAGATTTTGAATTTCAAGGCCTATATACTGTGGTGGTCTCATTTGTAAATACTCAAAATTAAAATGATTATAGGGCTCGCTACTATTTTATTTTGGTTCTTTCACTTTCTGATTATTTTGGTTTTTATTTTCTTTTTAAATATTGACCTGTCCTCACTGTGTAAAGTGTATGTCAATTATAAAATAAGTGAAAACTTAATTTTATTAACGTATGATTTTCTATAGTAAATATAGTATATACTCTCCATATTCTGTAGAATTATACTTCAAGAGTGAATGCTTGCACACAAATTAAATTATGGTTTCGTTCAAAATTCTCATGAAACACTCCAGCCATATTGTAAATGTCTACATTTGTTTAACAATTGATCGTTCCAGTTCTGTGTTTGTTCACTGGTCTTCTTGTGTCCAGTATAAAGCCTTCAAGCCTTGTAACTCCTTTCTTGACACAAATATTTGATTTCTAAGCATGGCTGTTGTATATGTTCAGTGTTAAAAACCTGTTTTCAGAACAGGACATTGTCTTAATAGTCACAAGAACACAAAGCTAAAGGTAGGTTCTATAGCAATGCTGCATTTGGATAAGAACCTCAATCTGTTGTACATATACTACAATGTGGTACAAAATACAGCTTAGAAAAGTCTATTCTATGGCCGGATGAAACAACTGTAGACATCAAACTCTGCAGAAGCCTGCAAGAATCGCAGAAGACAGTGCCGTTCATACAGGAAACAAATTGCAGATCTCGGCCAATTCTGAGCGAGCAAAAAGAAGACAGATAAACCTGTTTCATTGATAATGAAAACTCCAACCAGTGTCTTTGCTTTGCTCTTAATCTCTGTCATGCATCTTCCATCTGATGTTATGATTTCCCCAAATATATGAATATATGGACTTAAGCACTTTTCCTTCTATTGTAACATGACATTTTGGTGTTATGTTTTTCTTTGATATATTGATTGCTTCTGTTTTCTTGATATTCAGAGAAAGTCCATGATTTTGCACTTTTATTGCCATAATGTCTAACAGTATCTGCAGATCTCTGGCATTTTCGTTTATCATCTCCATAACGCAGATTGTGTAATTATACACTTAAACTCATATTCCTGGTGTATCTTTGATCTCTCTCATTATTATTTGCAATAGTGAGAAAAGAGATTCAGTGGAGAAAAAAACAACACATCCTTAGTTTACTCCTTGGTGTTATTTTAATTTATTACAGTAAAACAGTTGCTATGGTGGTGTCATTTTCATTAACAAATATAAAGTGAAATGATGATGTTTTACATGTATAAATGACTACAAGGGAGCTTCAAATGAAACCTTAAATGTTTTGTGTGTGTGTGAATATATTCTGAAAAAAAAAAAAAGAACAAATGTATAATTTTTTAAATTAGTAACCACTGCGTTCAATGCAAGTCCTCCAGTCCTGATAAAATGCTTGGATTCCTGTAGAAAAAAAATTATCCTGGTCATGTGTACCAACCTGCTGTACTTCTTCATCGGACTGAAATGTTTTGAAACTTTCTACTCCACTCATACACTTGCTGGACTGATAGGCATACATCACCATACTGGACCTTCCTTAGCCGATGAATTTCTATAGATTTCACCCCTTCACTGATACAAAAACAGATAACAGAATGCTGCTGCTCTTTAGTGCATGTCAAAAATGGTGTGGCCTACTTTAAACTGTCCACATTATTATGTCACTGTGTTCGTCTGTACCATGATGTCACATGCTTAACACTCTTGCCACCCTTAACAACAATATTGACAGGTTTCAAGACAATGACATGGTTATTGTAATTTCTGTCACACTTTTAAGGTTTTAATTTGAAGTCCCCTCGTATTATATATCAATATCCTTTTCATGTTCCCATATTTTTCCTTACTGTACGTTAAAAAATAAAGTCAGGTTCATATATTCTATGCCCCCCTCCCCCATCTTATTCTCTATTTAAAAAAAAGTATTTTAGACCAGTGTAATATGTGGTTATTCACTGCTTTTCTGTTTTTCTAGTGGAGCAGGTCAGGAAGTTGGGAGATCATGCCATTTGCTGGAGTTCAAAGGAAAGAAAATTCTGGTTAGTCTGAACTGATATGCTATATTTAATATAATTTAATTTCCATATTGTTTTGTGATAATTTTCATGTTGGAAATAGTTTATGTTGCCAAGAAATTAGAGAGATGTGTTGGTCTTCTAAATAATTCATGATCTTTATAACATTAAGGTTGCTGTCTCTGTCTATCATTTTATAGTGCCATGTGAAAATATTTCATTGGAAGTGACTCATTGAATAAACTTAATTTAAGGAAATAAATTTAAAACCAGCAAATATATTATGAATAAGCATGTACTGTTATGTCATTTATGCATATTTTCAATTAGCATAGCATATCCTTAATTAATTTCTCAAAACCATTACAAAATGTTCCTGGTGCTCATATGGTGATGATCCTTGGCCATTATTGTGTATGATGTATTTGTTAACTCAGTCTTACAGTACCTAAATTATGAACAATGAATGGCTACTGCAAGCATATTTTTTTGGTATGATAACTAGCATTCTTCTCCATGGTTGACTAAGGGGAATTGACTTGAGACTGGCTGTTTCATCCAATAGAAAACTTTAGCTGCAAAATAAAACTAATGATAAACAAGTCTACAAGGGGCTTGTCTTGAGTTGGTCGAGGGCCTTTGCTCCATTTGGAGATGGATGAAAGACAGCAGAAGAAGTCTAAGCAATTTTACTATGTAAATGTGAATCATGGAAAATCTGTAAATGAGTGAGAACATTCCTTGAGGTGATGAATGCCATAGGTAAAGAGAAAAGGTAATTTAGATGTAAAAGGAGAAATGCCCATAACACAACTGAAACTTAAAACTGACAGAAGACTGCAGCAGCTCTCTAGGGTCGTGTCACGAGATAAATCCATCATCATCATCATGTGCTGATAAGCATGGGCAGGCATGTTACACCATCTGACACAACCACTTGTCTTAAAATCTGGTCTGGTTTCTGGTCCTGATTATGCCATGTGGCCAAGTCATCCAGATATTTATCTCTTTGTCTTCCCCTGTCTTTTGTCACTAAGTTTTCAAGTTTATTTTTCCTCCCAGCAAATCTTGACTGTCTACTTCTAATGTCTCTAATATATTTATGGTTTTCATTTGTTTTGTGAAAAATTGTCTTCCTCACTTTTCTGTCAGTCCATGGGTTTTTAATTTTCTTCAGAAACCACATTTTCACTACCATTAGATATTTATGTTTGCTTGTTGTTCGTGTTTCACTTTTTAGAATAACCACTATAAGGAGATAGGGTGCAACATGACATGATTATGTAGCACATCCTCCCCATTCAATTGTTCTTATCAAAGTCCACTAGAAATAACTCTAAATCCTCATGCATTTTCTTACCCAGGGTGTCTTTAATGTTCTGTATCCACAATTGCGTTGGTCCACCCTACATCGTCTTCCATGAACCATGCCTTGACTTACTGTTCTTTATAAACCACTGTGACATTTAATGTGGTCAAGGCTATGATAGACAAGAGATATTAGAGATAATGGTAGCTTGATGTGGATCTGTATCAGAAGTAGAGTTCATCAATTGAGAGTAGAGAAGTGTGAAATTTATTCACCAGCTGACAGTAGTGGGCAGGGCAGATGATGACTAGAGAAGAGATACAAGACAGTCTGGTATGGGGCAGTCCCAGAGTTACATTAATACATATGCCATTTGATCAGATTCTGAACATTTTCTTCGTCTGCTGCCCTTTAACTCCATTTGGGAATAGGCCATCTACAAACTCAGGCCAAGCCATCCTATTATGCTATCTCCTGCAGCTCCCCCTGTTAAAGTTTACGTTCAGTAGTTTGCCATTGCTTTCTGAACAATCGGCACTCAAACCATTATATGAAAACCAACACAAGGGGCGGTGCTGCCAGATAGCCTGCAGCTGTGTTTCGAATGCGGTATGCAGTATTACAAATTGTGCCCGTAATCCTATCGCCACAGAACCGGCTCCCCCTATGGCTGCCCCATATTATTCTTAGCTGTTTCTAGTTTTCTCTTTTTTCACCATTTGTGTGTGCGTGTGTAGGTCACATTCTGACCATTGCAATTATCTTTAGCTGCTTGTTTTGTTTTATCGTTAAATGGAAACCAATTTGAAATATTGTTGTATATTTTGTGGCTGTGTTATTTAGCTGGACTGTGGAATTCATCCTGGCATGACTGGCATGGCATCACTTCCATATTTAGACATGATTGAACCAGAGGAGATAGATCTTTTATTGATCAGCCAGTAAGTAATTCATGTCATGTGTATTCTGCCATATTTATCATTTTTTATTTCTGAATCATGCATTCAGGCTTCTACTTTTGTGAAAGAAGAAGTAATGTGAAGTTTTTCTCAGCTCCCGTTTTCCTGCTAGAAAAAATACTGATTTGCTTCTTCAGAAACAGAGGGCGGTTATGTATTTAAGTCAAGTAAAAGACCCTATAATATGCCTTGAGACACACCGGGTGTAAGGTGTGAGCCTCATATTTTTATAGCCCAGATTGAGAATCCGTATGTGGAAGGCATGAGATTACAGGGGATTGGTAGGGGTTCTAGTAGAATCTCAAAACTGAGAGGGAAGACCAGGAGAACTTTCAATCAGATAGCGGTGGGAATGATTAGTAGTGTGACTCTTCGCTGGCTGTTGAACAAGGGGACACAGCGCGTATGGGAATGTCCTGAATGCAATGATGTCAGTTCTTAGCTCAACTCAACACCTTGTGTAATCTATGGGAAGAACTAGCACTTACTGAGGTATCCAGCGCACTAATAATGATCCTTTAGAAAAAGAAAAACCACTGCATCTGTTTTAATGAATTTAATATATTTAATGAATTCTGCAAGAGAAAGGTTCTGCAGTGACTCAACTGAACTCAACTTTTAATGAATTGGTTTCAATATTGTTTAAGTATTGCAGTGCTCATATAGACATATAATATTGCCAGCAATTGTCTGTATTTCAGCAGTTTTTCCAAATAAGTAAATGTTAATGACAAAAATTGTGTTGCACTGCGTCAGTAGCTGCAGTCTCATCTCCTTTATAGAAAACTAAAATTAGCCCTAGCCATGTTTCTCTTTTTATTGTTTACAATTTTAAATTTTGTGTTTAATTTTAGCTTTCATCTGGATCACTGCGGTGGCCTGCCCTACTTCCTACAGAAGACAGCTTTCAAAGGTCGGTGTTTCATGACCCACGCAACAAAAGCTATTTACAGATGGCTGCTTTCTGATTACGTCAAAGTCAGGTATGTGCCCCTCTTGTGAAGCTTCACATTATGCAGAGTAGATAAATCTTTTCAAATTATGCAGAGTAGATAAATCTTTTCAAATTATGCAGAGTAGATAAATCTTTTCAAATTATGCAGAGTAGATAAATCTTTTCAAATTATGCAGAGTAGATAAATCTTTTCAAATTATGCAGAGTAGATAAATCTTTTCAAATTATGCAGAGTAGATAAATCTTTTCAAATTATGCAGAGTAGATAAATCTTTTCAAATTATGCAGAGTAGATAAATCTTTTCAAATTATGCAGAGTAGATAAATCTTTTCAAATTATGCAGAGTAGATAAATCTTTTCAAATTATGCAGAGTAGATAAATCTTTTCAAATTATGCAGAGTAGATAAATCTTTTCAAGTTATGCAGAGTAGATAAATCTTTTCAAGTTATGCAGAGAAGATAAATCTTTTCAAATTATGCAGAGTAGATAAATCTTTTCAAATTATGCAGAGTAGATAAATCTTTTCAAATTATGCAGAGTAGATAAATCTTTTCAAATTATGCAGAGTAGATAAATCTTTTCAAATTATGCAGAGTAGATAAATCTTTTCAAATTATGCAGAGTAGATAAATCTTTTCAAGTTATGCAGAGTAGATAAATCTTTTCAAGTTATGCAGAGAAGATAAATCTTTTCAAATTATGCAGAGTAGATAAATCTTTTCAAATTATGCAGAGTAGATAAATCTTTTCAAATTATGCAGAGTAGATAAATCTTTTCAAATTATGCAGAGTAGATAAATCTTTACAAGTTATGCAGAGTAGATAAATCTTTACAAGTTATGCAGAGTAGATAAATCTTTTCAAATGAGACCAGTGATATATTATTTTGCGTTTGCTCACTTTGAACCCAAGCGTAGTCCCTGCACACTGCTTCTAGTAGTACTGGACTGATTTTTGCGTGTGGATTAGCTTTCCCTATTACCAGTGTCCCTGACCATCAGGTGAACCCACTCACGACTTCTGAGGTACTTGTAATTTACGTGTCCCCACGTCAAGTACGAGAAGTCAAGATCTTAGTCCAACTTACCGCTGTAGGGGTAGAAACTGCTACCTTGGTATCAACATACCGGATATTTAAGAAAGAGCGATCTTATCCATTTGACTATACTGACCTCCAAATCTTTTCTTCCATTCCATACATCATACTAGTTGATAAAATACATCACATAAAATCATCACTATGACTACATGTTATTAGCTCTGGAGACTTCCAGAATGGGGGTCTAACTACAGTGATGATTTCCTGCTCCACAACATTAGGCAAAGGTTCAGACATTGTGAAAGAACTCCAGACTAGAGTATATTTTAGTAATGGAACCTTGGCAGGTCAGCATGGTCGAATGGATAAGAACGTGTATTCTTAAACATCTGGTGTGCAGATGCCGAGGTTAGCAGTTCAACCCCTACACCGGACAGCTGGACTAAAATGTTGACCTGTCATCCTTGACTTGGGGGCGTAAATTACAAGTACCTCTGAAGTCGGAGTGGGTTCGCCTGATGGCGAGGGACACTGTTAATGGGGAAAGCTAATCCACACGCAATATTCAGTCCATCACTACTATAAATAGTGTGTATGAACTACACTTGAGTTCAAAGCGCGCGAGCACCCAAAAAAAATAGAACCTTGAATGCTCAGCAAAGTTTACTAAGTAAAGTATATATTGAGTATATAATGAGTGATAAGTGTATATGTAACAAACAACCAGATGGAGTATCTATAAAATAATGACAATACCCACATTATTAGCACACAAAATATGATCATTTCGGCAGTTACTTGCTACAGCTGGTTTTTGATGGGAATATTTTACAGGTACTACACTAGCAAACAGGTACAAGTAACATTTTTCAGAACTTGCATTTTACCTGTGGCAGCATACAAATGAAAGTCATGGACTATTTCACAGTCACTAAAGAAGAAAATCTGAGCTCTTGAACTTAAATATCACAGAAAATTTCTTAAAATATTGTGAATACTGGCACAGTGCCATCTTGACAGATGATAGTTAAGTTAGTTAATTGTGCTTCTAGGCATAAATACAACCCATACAGGCGGAAGCGAATAGTATACCTCACCATAACATAAAGCCTGTGGTGAATTGTAGAGACCATGTGCTGCCCATCCTGCATGGTCCCTCTCAGCCTGCCTAGTTTACTCTAGGGGAAAGGTAAACACCATGGACAAGAAGATCAAAAATACTCTACATGATCTGAACATTGATAAAAATTGCCTCATAAATGGCATCATGTCGTGGAAACTGAAATACTTTGGCTATATTTAACTTTACAGTGCATTGGAAATAACAGTGATAGAAAGCATGGTTAATGGAAGAAGAGATGAGGATTGGCCTTCACAAAGACGAGCACAGGACATTGCATATACCTTGGCCATGAGGGTGATGAGGCGGGGGAATTGTCAGTGGGAGAAATATTTCAGCGGGCCATGATGAGAGGTAGTCTTGCTGCATGAGGATGATACAGACATGCAATAACTTCTAACATAGAGTCAGATCAATCTATTCTCTATCAGTGAATATTTTCACCCACTCTGTCCTGGTCGGTAATTAAACTTCTATTCTAGAAAAAGTTTTTCTGATTCAAATATTAATTACTATAAAGTAGCAGTTACTTTACAAAATAAAAGAGGAGCTTTTATACCATTAGGAAATTTGTGCAGTCAAAAGAAATTAAACTTAGTACCAAACTTAGAATATTCATTTGTAATGTTAAATCAGTACTACTGCATGCATGAAACACGAAGAATGACTACAATGATAACTAATAAACTACAAATGTTCATTAATTTGTGCCTGTATAAAATAGGACTACTAACATATGACAGAGTCCCTATTGTGGAGCTCATGCAGAGAACTAAACAAATACCAGTGAATCATGAGGTGAAGAAAAGACGCTAGTGCTAGATAGGAAACACATTGAGAACACTTGAGAATAGATTAATTAAAAAGGTCTAAAACATAAGAAGTGAAGTGGAAACTGACATGAATAATATGATGACGGCATGGACATATCTGCAGAAGATAGTTAATGGTAGGGAGGCATGGAGTGAGTTAATTGAGGGTCTGTTCCCCCATGGTTGATACAAGGTGATAGAAGAAGCACAATTGCCTAGGACATAACTTGTGAAGAAATGCATGTGACATATGGAGTAACCAAACCTGTGGTGAGTTCTTTGGTACATTGTTAAGTATGTTAGTTCATGTTATAGAGTAGGCTGTGACATATTGAGTATTGTCAGGGACAGAGGAGTAAAGCACATGTTTTATTCTGTTGCTGGTGTTGTGGACACAATTAGCAATCTTGCATACCGTGTTTGAAACACAACTGCAGGCAGTTTGGAAGCAGACTGCCTTAGTTGATTTTCATACAATGGTATTAGCATCAGTCGTTCAGAAAGCAATGAAAATAAGCTTACTTTGTAAATCACAAATGGCCAAAAATGCTGGAGTTGACTGCAACATCCTGTAAAAGACATGCAGCTAACTTTTGGTCTATAAATTAAAGTGGTCTGCATATTGAAAACTATAGCTAGACTATATAGAATAGATACGGAATGAAATTGTTCTTGCAATAATAGTTTTGCAGGCACACGTTACTCAGAAAAATTGTAATAATAATGACGGTTGGTTTCTTAATAATAAGATTGCACGTTTTACTTATATTGACTGAAGTGTATTTTGTGTTTGCAGCAATATTGCCTCTGATGATCAGTTGTATACAGACAGTGATATAGAGAAGAGCATGGAAAAAATTGAGACCATCAACTTTCATCAGGTATATTGTAGCAGTGATATTTATTAGGGTTGTAAACAATGTTACTCCTGTCAGGTCTTAGTCAGATATGACTGAGCTACCAAATAACTGTAGACGGTACTACCTGCTTTCTGTTAGCACCGAATGTTGGGCGGCGATCACCAAACCCGACACCCCATATTGTGCCAACGGCTTTGGGTGGAGGAGTGCAATTAGGGGTGGGGGGGGGGGGGGTTCAAGCCTTACCCTAGTGCGAGGAAATGCAAGCTAAAGACTAAATGTCATGGCAGGGCAGACCAGGCCCTAAGCCTTGGGCTCAGACAGGCGGACAGAGTATTGCTTTGCTGATCCTTTAGCTTCTGCAGCTTGTCTTGTTCCAGATGTATTGGTGTTACCTTTCCTTTGGAGTAAACTAGAGAGGCAGAGAGAGGGATCATACTGCATGGGCAACACGTGGTCTCTATTCAGCCCAGGCTTTGTGTTGAGTGGTATAACTCCATTTTACAAACTATTGTCTGTCAAGACGGCAAGGTGGCAGTCAGTCATACAAGGCTATAGCAGAATTTTGCAGCTTGTGATTCTGGTAGACGTATGTCTTGTTGGTGCAATGAAGTTGAAGCTTATCTCTCTAGTGTAGTTCAATGTTTGGCACTCTTCAATCAATCAATCAGGTGCCATCTCCACAATGAAGGTTGGCTGCAATGGATCTCCAACACTGTCTGTCTCTCGCCCTGACTGTACATTCTGTCAGAGTGATGTTCATCCATCTCTTGATGTTAACTTACCACTTGGTATCATTGTATACCTCTTGCTCGCTTGCCCTCAACCACCTTACCCTTCAGTATGGTTCAGTATGGTTTTTATAAGAGTGTTATGTCTTTTAACGTCGCCAAAATATTTCACTTACCTCTTTTTTTATTTCTTTCATCAATTCTCTTTTCATTTCCAGTTTTTCTAGAACCTCTGTATTTGATTGTTTTTGTTTCCATGAAATACGACAAATTCGTCTGTACATCTACATCTCCAGGGCCTCTATTCGACTTTCAAGTGGCTTGTTCAATATCCAGGCTTCCAAGCCATACTGTAGTGTTGAATATACGTAACATTTGACAATTCTAATTTTTAATGCGTTGTTAATCTCTCTAGATGTTAATACTGATTTCATGCTGCTGAAAGCATTTTTGGCCATTCCTATTCTTACCAGGTCTATGGTCGTGAACCCTTTTTGTTCTACAGATAGCTTCCCTTGAATATCTTAGTCCTGTAGTTTGTGTTAGGTTATAGTTCAATTAACACACCTTTGTTTAATTTTCAGGAAACAGATGTGAATGGAGTTCGATTCTGGTGTTACTCAGCTGGTCATGTGCTAGGAGCAGCCATGTTTATGATTGAGATTGCTGGTGTAAAGGTGACTCTTCTTTGTCTTCAGCATCACAGTCAACATGATCATCATTGTTGTCACCGTCATCACTATCGTCACCATCTCTATTGTTATCATCATTGTCATTATCACCATCATTGTCAGCTCTTTAAGGTTATGATCTCCCTTAGGAACATGGGGGTTGGTGGGGGGCATGAAGACACCAGATTTTCTTTCAAGAATTCTTTGCCAAAGCATTCGAAGGTTTTCTACCATAATGGTTTCTGTAGTGAATAAATACAAGCATAAAGTGTATAAGAGATAAGTATTACAAGAGTGAGATCACGGAAGATAGAATGAACATTGTAGATTCACAGCTTTCATCACAAAGACAAATGGATACTAATAAAAACGACATCCAATAATCATTGGCACCTTTCCGTCTTGACAGACGATAGTTTGGTACATTGTGCTTCAAAAAGGCTTAATAACTGTCATATGGCAATAACTACGATCCATGGCGGTGGCGAGTGTGGCTGGTAAGGCCAATTCTTGCTGCAAATGTTTGCCCACAGTAGGTGCATGTGAAAACATGGTCATTTCCACCATTTTGCAGCATCTTACGTCTCTCACGCTCTGTGTGTGCTTTATCTGCAATCATTTTCTCCTTTGTCTTTATTCCATTTCTGATAGTTGCCCTCCATGCAACACGTTCAGCGGCGACGTGCTCCCAT
Source organism: Cepaea hortensis (assembly GCA_963921405.1). NCBI lineage: Eukaryota > Metazoa > Mollusca > Gastropoda > Stylommatophora > Helicidae > Cepaea > Cepaea hortensis. Next base: position 48,982,530 of record OY992892.1, on the reverse strand, counting down.
TGTGCATTATCAATGCCTGTATCAATCATGTCCCGCTTACACACATCTTTGTATCGTAGTAGAGGCCGACCCTGAGATCTCCTACCCGTCTGTAATTCACCAAAAAAGATGTCCTTTGGTATTCTACCATCATCCATCCTCCTAACGTGTCCTATCCATCTAAGTCTACGAAGACTGAGAATGGAATACACCGTCACACAACCTGATCTTTCCAATACTTCAGCATTTGTGATTTTGTCTTGCCACTTAATACCAAGTATTCTTCGCAGACACTGCATATGAAAGCTGTTTAAACGTTTCTCTTGGCGTGAGTAAGTTGTCCAGGTTTCACTGCCATAAAGAAGAGTACTAAGGACACAGGCTTGGTAGACGAGGACTTTTGTTTTGGCAGTAAGCTTCCTGTTCTCCCAGACTCTTTTTGCTAACATGTTCATTGTTGTTGCTGCCTTGCCAATCCTGATGTTGATTTCCTGATCGAGGGATAATTTGCTATTTACCTCTGATCCAAGATATGTAAAATGGTCTACTATCTCCAGTTCGGCGTCGTCAATAAAGATTGATGGTACACCATGTGCACCTTGTGACATAATCTGTGTCTTCTTTTTGTTAATTGCTAAACCAAATTCAGAACAAGCATTGGAGAATGCAGATAGTAGATGTTGTAATTCTTCCTCAGAGTGGGTCGTAATCGCAGCATCATCCGCAAAAAGCAACTCTCTGATTAGTACCCTGCTAATTTTGGTCTTGGCCTTCAATCTCTGAGCATTATAGAGGCCACCATCTGAGTGTGAGTGAATGTATATACCATCATCCTGATCACGAAAGGCATATTTCAGTAGAAGTGAAAAGTATATCCCAAAGAGGGTGGGGGCTAGTACACAACCTTGCTTAACTCCACTCTTGATTTCAAACTCTTCTGAAGTTGAGCCATCAAACTTGATTATACCCTTCATGCCTGTGTGGAATGATTCCACAATGGACAGAAGAGTTGGTGGACAGCCAATCTTCTTTAGTGCTTTGAACAGACCCTCACGACTGACCAAATCGAATGCCTTTGTGAGGTCGATGAAGGCAATAAACAGTGGCTGATTTTGTTCCCGGCATTTTTCTTGCATTTGTCGCAATGAGAATATCATATCAATGGTAGACCGGTTCTGACGGAAGCCGCACTGTGATTCGGGGTAGACTTGATCTCCCAGGACTTGAAGTCTGCGCAGGACAATTCTGGCAAATACTTTCCCAACAATACACAGAAGTGAGATACCCCTATAGTTGTTGCAGTTGCTCCGATCTCCCTTGTTCTTGTACAGCGTTATGATGTTTGAATCTTTGAAATCCTGTGGGACTTGTCCTTCTCGCCAGCATAGCTCTATTAGCTGGTGGATCTGCAGAGCGAGGGTGTCTTGCCCACTCCTGATAACCTCTATTGGAATCCCATCCTTACCTGGAGCCTTGCCAGATGCAAGCTCATTTATAGCACACTTAACTTCTGTTATAGTGGGAAGTGTGTCCAGGTGGTCAAGAGTTGGCAGGGCCTCTATGGCGTTGAGGGCATCATCCGCCAGCTTGGTCTCACTTGAGTAAAGCTCTAAATAGTGCTCGACCCATCTATCCATCTGCTGTTTCTTATCAGTGATGATTTCTCCAGTCAAGGTTTTCAGCGGTGCACTTCTTTTGATCATTGGACCACAGGCTTTCTTTATCCCTTCATACATGCTTCTGATGTTTCCCTTATCACTTGCGATTTGAATGGACTCACATAACTTGATCCAATAGTCATTCGCACACTGCCTGGCAGCCTTTTGTACATCCTTCCTCGCTTGCTTCAGCTCACTCAGAGTGTTACGCGTTGGTCTTTCCTTGTTTCTTAAGAGAGCTATCTTCTTTTTATCAATCAAGGGCTGCAGTATCTGGCTGTTTGCCGCAAACCAGTCCTGCCTCTTATGATCCACAGTGCCGTAAACCCCTACCGCTGTTTTATAAATAGTTTCCTTAAGTTTACTCCATTTATCATTTACTATACAATTTTCTGATGTATCATTGAAAGCGTCCTCAAGTTGCTGTTGAAATTCAAAGCACTTTCCAGGATCGTGAGTGTTAATAATATTAATCCTGGGGCTAGACTTGTGTTTAGCTCTGTAGATTCTCTTTGGTCTCAGTCTAACCCTTGCAACAACCAAAGAATGATCTGTATCACAGTCAGCACTGTGGTAACTTCGAGTTAATGATGTATGGTTCAGATGTTGTCTCCGTGTGATAATGAAGTCCAGCTGATGCCAATGGCCAGATCTTGGATGTTTCCATGTGACCTTATGCATCTCTTTTGTTTTAAAAAAGGAGTTTGTAATACATAGGTCATTTTTAGTGCAATGCTCCAGCAGCCTTTGCCCATTATCATTCATGCGACCGATGTTGTATTTTCCAAGGCACACTGGCCATGAACTCGAGTCCTTGCCCACACGAGCATTGAAATCACCGAGCATATAAATGTAGTCGGATTTTGGAACTGCCTTGATCGCAGAGTCTAGCTGCTCATAGAACGTATCTTTCACATCATCAGAGGAAGTGAGTGTCGGTGCATATGCAGTGAGAATGGTGGCAAATCCACAAGAGGTTGCCAAGCGCAGTGATAATAATCTTTCATTACCTCCAGCTGGGATATCAATCATTCCCAGTAGCGAATTCTTCACTGCAAAGCCCACACCGTGATGCCTTTTTTCTGCCTGCCCTCTTCCCTTCCAAAAAAAGGTGTAATTGTTTTCCCTGAGTGACCCTTCCTCAGCAAGGCGAGTCTCCTGCAGGCCAGCAATATCAATGTTAAGACGATTGAGTTCAGCATCAATCACAGCCGTTTTTCTCACATCGTCAATATTTGTCAAGTCAGTGGAAAATCCTGGACACATGGTTCTCACGTTCCAGGTTGCAAGCCGTAGCTTGAGGTTTCTATTATTCTTTTTATTAGTGCCTGGTGCATTGGTTTTACAGCCTGCGATTAAGATTTTGTCCTAGCCCCAAGCACCCATTGAAGCAGGCAGGCTGTGGCGGATCAGCACCCAATTGGCCGGGGGCTGCCCAGCTTGAGGCGGGCGGTAGCTGATCAGTGACACCTGTAGGTGTCTCCCACCGTCAGAGGCAACGCGTGGTGCCCCATGTCTACGCCAACTGACAAGGACTTATAACCCGTAACAGTTGCCTCTCGCTTTGATTCCGAGACCGGTTAAGACCAGGGATGGAGTTATTGCCTCTCCATAGCACAAAGCCTGGGCTAAAATAAAGAAACCATGTGTTGCCCATGCAGCATGATCCCTCTCTCAGCCTGCCTAGTTCACTCCAGAGGAAAGTTAACACCTATACATCTGGAACAAGACAAGCTGCAGAAGCTGCCAGATCAGCAAAGCAATGCTCTAACTGTCCGCCTGTCGGAGCTTCGATCCTAGACCAGCTGCCAACCAAGGCTTAGGGCCTGGTCTGCCCTGCCATGACTTATTTTGTCTTTGGGTTGCATTTCCTCGCACCAGGATAAGGCTAGTACCCTCCCAATTGCGCTCTTCCGCCCGAAGCCGTTAGCACAATGTGGGGTGTCGGGTTTGGTAAGCGCCGCCCAACATTCGGCGCTGACAGAAAGCAGGTAGTACCGTCTACTGTCATACGGTAGCTCAGTCATATCTGACTAAGACCTGACAGACAATAATGGTCTGGGTATAATCCTCAGCAGAAATAGGATTATTTTTTCTGATCATTTCTGCTCTGTTGTCGATCCAGCCTCATAAAATGGGTTCTAGACAATGTTTTGGGAGTTATCTGGGAAGGGAAGTTCATAAAAAAAGATGACCGGTTGCCCCACCATATGACATGGCCTAGAATATGTGAAGGCCTGAGACTTCACACCCAAATGGCAGTATTTGCCGTGGGATTACTTGTACCTAGAAAACAGATTTTTTCCACATGAGAAATAAACCCACAGTATTGATTGGCACTCATATAAGTAGAGGTGAAAAAAGTTACTTGCATACTCTTTACAGGATGTTGCAGTCAACACCAGCATTATTTGCTGTTGTGATCTTTTGGCAAGTTTACATTCAGCAGTTTGCCATTGCTATCTGAACGGCCGGCACCCATACCATTTCATAAAAAAACCAACGTAAGGTGGTCTGCTGCCAAATTGCCCACAGCTATGTTTCAAACGCGAGTATACAGGATTATGAACTGCATCTGTAACTCCTTGGCCACGGAGCCGGCATAAGTAGTGGAAATAAGTAAACAATTAGATCTTATTTACCACTTCCTTCCTTTAGTTATATGAGTGCCAGTCACTCAATCAATCAATCATGTGCCATGCCATGGAAAGCGTGGGCATATCCCATATAGTGTAGCCAGTCACTACATGTGGATTTATTTTTCATACTATTTTAGTGGCCTCAAGGGTTCCCCAACAATTGATATTTTAGTTGAAGATAAATAACACATGAAAAACATGTTTAACCCTTTACAGGTCACAGCGGCCAATTCCGTCCGATGCCATAAAACGATCGTAGCGTCCGATTCCGGCAGATACTATTATGCATTGTAAAATCGCGATCTCTCGGCTTTCCGACACTTCCGACGGCTACTTTCGCTTTCGCCGACAGCTTGACAACGAGGCCGCCATTTGTAAACGCGATAGTATGAATTTGAACGGACTTTTAAGGACAATTTTTGATAGTTTTCGGGATTTTTACGCTGTTTTTCAAAATGGATTTCGGCGATTCTTCAAGTGATAGCCGAGATTTCGCTAGGTTCATTTTAAATGACATTAAAGGGCACGAAGTTGACTATTAATCGGAGCTAGATATCAGTGCAAAGCGTTACTTTGCATTAGCAGTCTGAGTCGGACTTTAAAGAAAGTGATTATGATTCTGAAAATGTGTTTGTAAATTGCCGTATAGATGACGGAAAATCACAAGCAACATGCCGTATTTCGTAAATATTTGTGTTCATATATGGATTACCGACAACAATCACATGAGTAACATATTCTACATGCTTTTCCCTTCATTGTGTTGTTTATTTAACTAAAATCGGTTGACTAACACCTTATTTGTGATGTTTTTACTAACGCGACCCGAAATTTTACCGAACCTGAAAAAATCTTGCCCGTTCAGGGCTAGAAAACGGACAAGCGTCTGCCCTGTAAAGGGTTAAAGATGCTTAAGTCTAGACTTAATTGTGATTCCAGCAAAGAGGGATGTATGAGGAGACAAAATTTACATATCTACAAACAGTGTATTACTGGAACGATCAGCATCTACACCTTATGAATTTTGCTGAGGGAGTCGAGCATCTAAGGGTTTGCCTGAAATGCAATAATGTTGATGCTTATAACCAAAAACAAGTAATTCTCTTCAGCACGTGAATGAACACTAATTAGATTAGAAATTTAGTAAGCTTGGGGAAAAATTAATTGTTTCCGACATATAAACTTGTTACTTCGGTTTGTGGTCATTCTGAACAGGTGATATCAATCTCTTTTGCTTTCATCCATTTCCCCACTTGGGGGGGGGGGGGGGGGGGGAACTCACCCATGACCCCCTGATCTTAGGTATTCCATACAAAAACGCCATTTCCTCTTCATATGATTAATTTATGTTTCTACTTCTCTTCTCTGTCTCTATTTATGTCTTCTTTTATTTCTTTTGTCCTGTGGATTCCAAACAAAGGCCTTCCTAAACTATTCTCAGGTTTTCTCAATTTGGGCTCTCTCCAGCACCAACATCTTCACTTCTTGTGTTAACTGATATTTAATAACTAGTCTGTGGCCTCATTCTTCTCTTCAACAGATTTTATACACAGGTGATTATTCTCGACAAGAAGATAGACATTTGATGTGTGCAGAGATGCCAAATATCAGACCTGATATCCTCATCATTGTAAGTTTTGGATGTAGCTGTTGTCATATTGATACTGAGTTTGTTATGTATAAATGTTGATGCATTGTTGACACATAATGTGTTTGTAATGTTGATACTAAGTTTTCTTTAAATTGTATTGTCATAGTTATTTTTAAAAATTGTTTATACTTCACTTTTTTTGTGTGAGTTTTCTATAGAAATGTGAATGCTACAATAAAACAAAAATCAATTATATTGATCATGAGTTTTACAGTTGTACTGTTTTCACTAAATGTTTAACAACTGTTATAATGATATTCAGTTTTAATTTTATAATAGGTTCTGCCAGGGTGTCTGTAATATACATTTTATTTAGTGTTGTCATGTACATTCATTTACCGATTTAACAATGAAATATCTGTGAATGTTATCATCCTTAGGAGTCAACTTATGGGACCCACATACACGAGAATAGAGAGGAAAGAGAGCATCGATTCACAAGTTTAGTCCACGACATTGTCAACAGAGGTGGTCGATGTCTCATCCCAGCCTTTGCTCTAGGCAGAGCACAAGAACTGCTACTAATTCTTGGTAAGTTAGTTAGTCAAGGTTCCAACTTCACGACAACGGGTCATCCCCATTATGCTCTATTCCTGTACCAGTGAACATCGTACAAAATGCTCCCCATCTTGGTAATTATGCACATAATCAATTCAGTTTTTCTTCCTATAACTTCCAGTGACAAAAAAAAAGTACAAGTTAATTAATTGCATTTTCCATTGCATAATTATAAAAGGTAGTTCCAGAGCAGACACTGCTGTGTCAAGTATTAGACCATCACATATTCTAGGCCACAACATATGAGGTGGGGTGGACAATTCCCCACCTTGAACATTCTGAAAATTGTCTGTTACTTATGTTTACGAGACTTGGTCAACTGCAGAGCTGTACTTCTCTTTTGGCTGTCATCTTCCAATCAAGGATAAGCCCTCAAACAACTTGCGCCAAGCCCTTTGTAGACTTGTTCATGATTGGTTTAATTTTTCAGCTCAGGTTTTCTATGGAGTGAGGTAGCCAGTCTCACACTAACCCTCCCTGGTTGCCTTACAACGCACATGGCAGACTACAATGTTACAATTTTTTTGCTTTGCATGATTATGGGGACTTGAGAAACAAAAAATATTGTCTTCTTGTGAAATACTTCACAAGACCGGAATCCCGCTAAGACCTATCCTGTCCATGGTTAACTCTGCACAACACCGAATGGCGAGATGGCTAGCCGAAATTTTAAAGCCAGTACGACAGTCCTTCGATCCAAAAATACTCAGAGATACATTCCAACTGGTGGAATTATTGGATACTATGGACGTAAATAACAAACACATGGCATCCATGGATATAGCCTCCCTATTCACTAACGTTCCATTAGAGGAGACAGTGAAAATAATAAGGGAACACATTGAAGACAACTAAAATTAGGCATACCAACACCTATTCTGGAGAGGCTACTACTACTATGTACCGCCAACATACAATTCAATTTTCTAACAAAGTCATAACGCCATATTGACAGAGTGGCCATGGGGAGTCCTCTTGGTCCTATTCTAGCGGACATCTTCATGGCACATTTAGAAGAAAAGAGATCCTCAGACATCAACAACTTGGCCTTTTACCGTCGTTATGTGGACGATATACTAATTATCACCACAGACGAGCTACAAGCAACATCGTTCCAGGCCACAATGAACAAGACGCATAAAAACATCTCTCTATCTATAGAACACGAACACAACGAAGCGTTACCGTTCCTAGATATTCTAATGAGACATAGAGCAGACGGCACAATTCAAAGATCGGTGTATTGCAAAGGAACATGGACTGGCCAATTCCTAAATTTTCAGAGCTTCACACCTGTCCAGTACAAACGGGGCTTAGTACGGACCCTGTTTGACTGTGCTAGAAAGATATGCACCCAGGACACACTGACAGAGGAATTTGAAACTCTGAAGAATGTCTTAAACCTGAATGGGTACTCCACAGGATTTATAAAACGCCACTGCCAACAGCCCAAACTAAACCCAGACGTAACTACAGTCCCTAAACTCAAGGTATTCATCCAGCTAACCTTTCGAGGGGATGACGTAATGCAACGTCTACAAGACCGGCTTACTACAGCAGTAGGCGAACATTCTGTGCTGCAACTCCAGTCATTGGATAGAAAACCGTACCGATTCCTACACCAGCAGTCAAAGAGCCTGTCCTCTGTATGCCACAAACAATTGTATTTACCATTTCACATGTAGATGCCAGGCCTTCTACATTGGTAGAACAGAGAGACAGCTTAACAAACGAGTGTCAGAACACATACCTCAATGGGTCAACAAGATACAACACACAGGAGATGCTAGCCTCGCGGGGCCGACACACCGGAAGCTCTCGGCGTCTTCAATTGGTAGGCACATTATCGAAAGTGGCCATGTGGTTGACAGAGACACTGCTTTTCGTGTGTTGTTTAACACACAAAATACTTGCTTGTTAAAATTTGCAGAAGCAATTATGATCAATCAACGCAAGCCAGAATTGTGCAAACAGAAAGACATGTTAGTCAGCTTAAAATTACCGTGGCAGATAATTGACATTACTGTGCGAATATGTGTATATTTCAACTTGAAGGATTTATCTAGTTAATTCACGTAAGTTGTGTGATTTCTGCAGTATGTACCTGATGAGATGCAACGAAATATGCCAGGCAATAAATCGTGCAATCTATTGTTTGTGTCTTCGTTATTCAAATTCAGTACGGAAAAATTTTTTTTTGAAAAAATGTTGTGTTGACTCTATGTAATTGCTCTTTCAAAGTAAGCATTTTATTTGTGCAGTAGTTGAAGCATGAAATTGCTGTAATTCAGTAGTCACAACATGACTATATTTCAGTAGTTTAAACATTAAATTGTTTATTTCAATAGTTGAAGCATCTATTTCAATAGTTCACTCATGCAGTTATTGTATTTTAGTAGTTGATAATTTTACTTCAATAGTTGAAGCATGCAGTATGGTATTTCAGTAATTGATTATTCTATTTCAATTGTTGGCGCCCATAGTTATGGTATTTCAGTAGTTCTATTTCAATATTTGGCGCACACAGTTATTGTATTTCAGCAGCTGAAACATGAAATTATTATATTGCAGATGAGTACTGGAGTAACCACCCAGAGCTCCATGACATCCCCATCTACTATGCGTCTCAGCTGGCCAAGAAGTGTATGAGTGTCTACCAGACATACATCAATGCAATGAATGAAAAGATCCGCAGACAGATCACCATCAGCAACCCATTTGTTTTCAAGCACATCATTAATCTCAAAGTACGGTCATATGCTGAATACAGCTTAACTTTTGTGTGTTTGCATTCATTCACTCACTCACTCACTCACCAGAGTCTTGGATCCGGTATGTTTTTTAATCCTGATTATCCCATGTGGCCAAGTCATCCTGGTATTTAGCTCTCTGCTTTCTCCTTTCCATCAATTTTGCCAGTTGTCACCAAGTTTTCTGGTTTATTTCTCCTCATAACATGCTCAGAAATCTTGATTGTCTACATCTAATTAATCTAATCAGTTCAAGGTTTTCCTTTGTTTGTTGTAAAACCGTCACACTAATTTTTCTGTCTGTCCATGGTATTCTTTGCATTTACCTAAGAAACCACATTTTCACTGCCACTAGATGTTTCTCATCTTGTCTGTGTTTACTTGTATGTTAAAGAGTTGTGCAATTTACGTTTGAGGTTTAGCTTTCAGAAGGACCTCCATAAAGTGCTCTAACTTCCTCCCTATGATCATACAAGGATTGTCTGAACACTGCACAAACTCTGTGGTGTCTGTGAGGGACTCAGTGTATGTATTGCAGAATTCACATGTGCTATAAATATTACATTGAGACCAAAAAAAAAATGTTAAGATACAATTCTGTGGAGAAACAATGAATGCTAACTGTATACTATACCTCACAAAGACACAAGTCCATTATATTGTTGATATTCTCAATAGATGATGATGATGACTCATATTGAGATCATGTGGACGACAAATAAATTTAGAATGTGACCAGCTGTTCATTGACAGTCCGAGTAAAAACACAGTGTATGACTGAATAGCTTGACGGATGGAAAAACACACAGATACAGGCAAGCAGTTCCACGGGAAAGCAAAAACAAAATAAAAATATTAAAAAGAAACAACAATTAGTACCTCCCTAAATTCAGTAGCCTGAAAACTAGAAATGGAAATGTTGAATGAGAGAGGGTTTACAGAAAAATGGAAAGGAAAAGAAATTAAATGAAAAATAGACCCTTTGTGTCAATATGTACACAAGATACACAAATGCCCGTAGACACTCATGCACATGGAATTATGGGACATGCATGTGTTTTTCCATCCATCGGGCTTCTCATTCATATGTTCTTTTTACTTGGACCCCCGGAGAAGCTGATCAGCAAACCTGTATTATTGATAACATTTTGTATATGTCTCTTTCATTTGTAGGGCTGCTCAGTCAGATGTGGTCTCAATGTGTTGTATTTATTTGTCTGGTTGGCTATTACAACTGCTGTTCTGGTCTGACAGAATGTTGAACAGTTTGAAGACATTGGCCCATCGGTGGTGCTGGCTAGCCCAGGTATGATGCAGAGTGGCTTGTCAAGGGAGTTGTTTGAGAACTGGTGCACAGACAAGAGAAAATGGCGTCATCATAGCCGGCTACTGCGTGGAGGGGCACTCCTGCCAAGGTAAGGCCTGCATGCTGATGTCATTCTGTTTTTTTTTAAAATTTGTATCTGGCGTTCTACATTAGTAACAATTCCTGGTACACATTTTAGACTCAGC